>BSBN01001151.1:0-600000 GCA_027924645.1 Cunninghamia lanceolata
CACACACATCATGATGGGTGAAACCAAAAATTTGAGGGCCAAAAATGGCAAAAACATAAGGCCAACAAATCTTCAATAAAATAAATATTCATTTTAGGGTAAACCAATATATGTTTTGGTTTAGATATCCTAAACTAAATGGATATTTGTTCACCCTAAAATGGATATCCATTTTAGAAAAAATATAACTATTATTGTTACCAACAAAGGCATCCATTTGAGACTTACAAAATTATTTTCAAGTGTGGAAAGAGAACAACATCTATTTTTTTGACCCTACCTCCTCCCTCCATAGCTGACCACAATCTATACTCTAGGTATTTATATTTTTCCATTATTTTCATTTACTCTTTTTTTCAAATAAATACTCTAGATATTTATATTTTTATATACTTTTTTATTTCAAATGAAAGGTTTAGGGTTTAGGTAGTTTTTTTGTTTAAACAAATGTATTTATTTATTTTTATTGTAAATGCAGTTCTAATGGATAGTAACATGAATATGATTTTATTTGTGAGCAATCTAAAAATATAGCATTTCAAAAATGAACCTCAAAATGAACTTGAAACCTCAAATTGATGAACAAATATTGAGATCTAAGATTGTAGGAAATATAACCACTTTACAAACTCAAATAGATAATTTGAATAATGATCATCATACTACTCTCATTCAAGGGATAATAGTCCATAATAATGTTAGAAGGAAAGAAAAAGGAAAGCCTCGGTGTTAAGAGGCAAGATAAATTTTGATGGTGCATCCTATGGTAACCCAAGTCTAACAAGTGTTGGTTATGTGTTTACAAATTCTATAGGTAGATTCTCAATTAGAGGCTCCTAAAATACTGGTATCAAAACTAATAATGAAGAGGAGTGGGGGGCACTTCTAGCCAAGCTAATGTTAGTATATGCCAATGAATACCATAATATTATAGTAGAAGGTGATTCACTAATTGTTATTAATGCCTTGTAGAAGGCATAATGCTCAAACTAGAAACTTCAACCCATTTTGGAGGAAATCCTAATATGGATAGGGAAATTTGATCTAATTAGGTTTTCTAATACTATAGAGAGAAAATAAAAGTTGCAAACCTATTAGGTAACCATGGTTTAGAACTAAGGAATATCATGATATGTCAAATTGGGAAGGGATTGCTAAGCTTATTGATGAGGACCATCCCCGATGATTTTAAGGTGATCCCATTATAAGTTGTAGGATATCATTATGCCAAGAGGCATAACCCTATAGTGGTAGCAAGAAGAGAAGCATCTAATGTCATGATTGTGAAAGAATAGTTGAAAGAAAAACTATTTAGAGCTCAGATTTATTTTTTAAACATAATCCTTAACTCTAATATAAATAAAATATGTAGTAATTAGAATAGCTCTATAGTAAAATAAAGTAAAGACACATATTTTTAAATATGCAGTAAATAAAATAGTTCTAAAGTAAAATAAAGTAAACACACCAATTTTTTTAAATATGTAGTAAATAAAATAACTCTAAAGTAAAATAAAGTAACTCTTAAGTGAACAAAATAATAGTTCTATGTATTTTTTATATCTTAAATGGATATATCTAAAAGATGTGAAAGAGATATAGTCTCAAGGTGATTATCCATTCTAATTAGCAAATTTAATATAGGTACCTCGAGAGATAGATATCTCTTGGCATTTTTTAGATAGATGTATTTAAGATATCTATGTACTAGTATATTTACATTGTTAATAAAGGGTAATGGGTTGTGTTGGATGTGATAGTCTCACACATGTTTCATCCTCCCAAGTGATCTTGTGGCATATCATGTAATTATGATATATTTTGGATGAAGGGTTTTTGTAATTTGATATTTCACATATTGTGGCTCCTCATTGGGTGCTTCATATTTCACTATTTGTCCAAAGCAAGAGGTTGAAGATTTGGTAGAGGCAAAGAAAAATCTAGATTGTCAAGAGGTTAAGGCTTCACGTGGTAAAGAGGTTAAATGTATAGATGTTGCACCAATAATTGAGGATAAAGATAAGAAGATCATTTATGAACAAGTTCCATCACATTATGATTTGAACATGATTCCAAGGATGTGACGTTTGCTTCCACTATTTTAGTTTTATATATAGAGCTTCACAAGGATGAATCTTGTGAAAATGTTGGACAAAGTTTCAAAAGAAAAAGGTCCAATGGCAGGGAAGATCAACCATTAGATGATTTTAAGGTCTTCAAAAAATTATAGGAAGGATTCACCAAAGCTTGGCAACTCTTTCAAGTTTGTATTCAATACTTCAACCATTAGTGGCAAAGATGGATAATCATCTATATATGAAAGTATTTGGTGAGCCTATGGTTACCAACATCTCATGCTTTGATGCTTTTTTGTGTCCCATAGACACCTAAATTAGGTACTTATAACAAAAACAAGAAAAGTATTAAGTAGTTATCTTCTTTATAAAAAGATCTAAAACTTAACATTTATAATTGTTCAATATTTAAAATTTTAATGTTTCATAATGAATATGTGTATGAATATGGATAATATTAAGTAGTAGTATATTTAATAATTCACAACTATATGCAATTGTATTATTTTGTTATCTATTGTAATAAAGATAAATGTTCATTATGATTAATTTAGGACAAAAAATTAAGTAATAATAAAAGTTTAGGATTTGATACAATTTATTTAGGAATTGATATTGAAATCAAATATGGAAAACTAAATAAATTAAATGTGATACTTAGCTCAAAATTCAATGATAGAAATATGATGTGGGAGAAACATACATTGATTTCCAAGGTGTTGGAATTTTGGGGATTGATCAAATAAATGTTTCATAATATACAAACTAAATGTTCTCTGATTTGGTTCAAATCCATGTTTGTGAAAATGAACTAGCACATGGACCTAAACATATACCTACAAGAATGAACTGGCATAAATTTGATGCTTGGATTTCAATCACCTTGATCTTCTAATGTCTAAATCTGGCATAAAAGGTGACATAGCTTAGAACTTTCACTTAACTACACAATCAAATGAATTCATAGTCAAAGAACAAACACTACTAAATAGAGCATCAAATAGGGTTTATGAACATGCCACAACTATATGAACAACACCATCTAAAAGTTGCAAATATAAGATGCAAAGCAATTAAATGAACATGACACAACTGGAAGCTCAGGGGATTCACTTAATAAACCAACAACATAACACCTACATTTGTAGGGTACTAATAAACACACTGACATTCATTTCTACCCCTCAAATTTATATTTTTAATACCCTTGAATACACTAGTATAATTAAAATATCTCCCTATTTTTACTAGGTATCTTATGTACCTATTTTTTGGTTAAATTTTGTATATCCCCATATTATTTCTACCTTATCAACCAAGGCCATTGCCCACACCTACGTCTAACTCAAAACTAGTTTTGATTGTCATCCCATACATTAAAGACTTAACATAGACAACTTATATGAGCTATGCCAAATATGTCATATTATAGAAAACTTTACTTTAAAAGCACTTATACATCACAACCCTCAAGACTTTGCCACATCAACTTTAACAATGAATTCCCCTAATAATAGATATCTCAATTATAGTATACATATTAATATAAATTATAATAGAAGGGTTTTAAAAATACCTGGTGATTCTTTTGGGTAGGGTTGTGGCATTACCAAAAGGTGTCTAATAACTAGTTTTAGGAAACCTGGGTAGGATTGTGTGGAACTTGCATGACCTTGGGGTGACCATCGTTTCCTTTGTTAATTGCATTAGAGTTGGGATTAAGCAGACAACCTTGGGATAATGAGGCTTTAACACAATACAAGACTATGGTGTAGAAAAAGACAACTTCATGACCCTTATAAGACCATCGTAGAGAATGCCATTTCCTTTGATTGACCTATTCAAAGTGATTTGTAGATGATTTCAAATACGACTTATAAACACTTCATCCCCAAGCATGATTCCAAAACCCTAACACCTACCCATATTACATTAATTAAATTGTTCTCTTCCCCCACTAATACATAATTGATGAGTATAGTGATGATAATTTTTCTACATCTCATGTGACAATTATGGATGATTATGATTTCTTATCTAGACCACTTATCTATGATGACTATCTTAGTGATGAACCTTATATTGATTTCATTTTTTAACACTAGTGATATAGTTTTATATATTAGAAATGATATAAGTAACTCCTCTTTTGTCATGAAGGATCTATCTTGTGATAAGATTATGTCTAGTTACATGGAACTTAACACTTATATGGTTTATACTTCTCCTTGTTTTACATATCCCCTAAGCCTAATTTTCATGCCTTAGCTACTTCTAGACATAACCATATGGGGTATGGTTCTTGTGATCATTCTTGTGATGTCCCTATTTCCTTTTCATTTTATGAGTTATGTTATCCACATGTTATTCATGATTATAGAACATTAGATATTGTGTTTAGATATGGATATATTAGAGTCAAGAATGCATTAGTTGACAATAGATCTAGACTAAACTTATTAAATGTAGTACACTTTCTAGATGTGATCCAAGTTAGTTACTCTATATTTCCAAAATCTGAGCTAAAAATTAAAGGATTTTATAATTTTGTATGAGAGTCCCCTAGTTTTGTTGTGTTTCCTATCACTTTAGAACTCATTATTCTTGAAACCACTTTCCATGTCATGCCTAGAACAATAGTGTGTAATGTTCTTTTATGGAAACGATGGATTCATACAATGGGTGTTATACTATCCACACTGTATCGCATGGTAAAGTTTGTTCATCAAAATAGGCAATATGTGATAAAAGTTAACAATGACCCATTTAAATTTTATCAAATAGTTGAAAAGAGTAACATATTGATATCTCCAATGCAACTCATCATTCCTATAGTGTCTTCTATCCCTTCCCATCCTATATCTCATGTCTACCCTAAAGATTATTGGGGATCCTTAGATTCTGAGACACCAAAGGAAGATGACAACCAAGCTTTCCCTTTACCCATTGATCATGAGTTACATGCTATGTCACCTTTAGGTTTTGATATAGATTCTTATTCTAATGAAGGTGGTACATCTCATGGATCTAAAATTATCTAATATTATGAAGAATGGTTACCTCTATCTAAGTTGGCTAGTCATTATCCAACAATGATTATAACATGCTGTGAAAGCTTGGTTATTGGAAAAGGTATAGGTTTAAAAAAAAAGACGTGTAAATCTCTAAAAAGTATTAAAAAAATGATACTAAAGGAATTGGTTATTCATCTCATTAGAGGATATTTACATATAAAATGGGCCTACTAAGAAATTCACATAATGATAATTAGTTGAGTATAAATATATATAAATCACTTAAATATGTTGGGATAAGTTGTCATTAACTTTGCAATCCTAACTATTTTCATGTGTCTCCAAAGTTCTTGGAAAGTGTTCTCCAACACATAAGGACTTGAGAGATAAAATAATATTTAATTATATCACTATGACATATTGTAGTTAACTCTTATGAGGTAGGACCCAATTTGGGTGCCCACTTTGGAATTGGAGCCCATGGAGACTTTATGTTGACTTCTTGAAGTCTATGATAACTTGGTGATACTTCCTAAGAGGTGGGAGCTATTTTGGACGCTTACTTTGGAGGTGTTTCTAATGAAGACTAGGAGTTTGCTTTTTTGTTTGCATGAGTGGATAATGTTGGTACACTTTGCATGATATATGATGTGGGAGTTATCAGTGGAGTTAGAGATGCATGATATTGGAATATTTCTTGCATGAACTCATAGAAGCTTGCATGGACTTGCATGTTGTTGCATGTCACTTGCATGGGCTTGCATGTTGTTGCATGCCACTTGTATGAGCTTGCATGTGCTTGCATGTTGTTGCATGTTACTTGCATGGAATTTGCATGGAATTGCATGTTGTTGCATGTCACTTGTATGTGCTTGCATGTTGTTACATGCCACTTATATGTTGTTGCATGTGCTTGCATGTTGTTGCATGTCAATTGCATTGACTTGCATGTTGTTGCATGCCAATTATATGGTGTTGCATGTATCTTGCATGACACTCTAACTCAGGATCAATTTTGGATAACTCAAGTGCATGATGCTACATGTGGTTGCATGACTCGTGCATGTTACAAAACATGTTGTTACAGAATAATATTGGGGACATCAATCATGCATGTGGTTCGCATGACATTGATGCGTGTTGGACTTCAGTTAATTGAAATGGATTGGGACAACTTGGATGCCCAATCTTGAGACTTTCAGTTGTGCTTTTTATTGTGACATTCAATACTTTAGTTGACTAAGTTTGAATGGGACAACTTGGGCGTGGCCCATGTTTGAGACTTGCAGTTAATAGGATGATTTCTACTATGCAGCTTTGGAGTTCACAATATTGGGCGCTTGGGTTTTGCATCAAGGATTTGTCTCATGTTATTAGATACAGTTTATTATATTTTGAGATCCATGGCTTCTATATATTGATGCCTTGAGTTGGTAGAAATATATGATAGGTAAATTGAAGTTGAAGAAGCAACAAAGTGCTGTCAGAATTAAGAGAGGATTTAGTATTAAATGTAAACTTAATTAAAGGATTTAATACAAGCATAAGATCTCTTTAGGTGTGGAGTTTTTTCCCATAAAGGGTTTCTCCACATAAATTATGTGTCTACTTCTATCATGTTTTTTCTTCTCTACTACATTGATTGAAAGTGGAAAATCACTTACACATAATTGTTACAAATTAATCTAATTTTCAGATTTGTACGCACATATTTAAAGTTTTATAGCATCAATTTCACCTTGTTTTTCAACAAAATATGAGTTAAGTGGGGACATATATTCTTATTTTAAGTCCTTAAAACTCTCAAGTTCACTTTTTATTTTTATTTTTTGATTTATTTTCTTTCTCAAAAATCTTTTATCTTAAACATATGTTTCTAAAATCTATACTTTCTAATTTTAAAACTATAAACTGGTATTAATATTTGTTAGCATTTTATTTTTCTTTCTCCAATAAACTTTTTTAATTAATAAGTGTTTATTTGTTAATTTAACTTTTTTTAGTTTTGTTTTCCAATGCATATAGGAAAGTATGGACTATAAATTGGACTCATAGGTTCAACGAACATGCTAGTAATTTTTTATTAAAGTATAATTTTGTCAGAAATTGATTTTATAATAATATCATTGAAAGGAAAAGCAACCCATAAACTCATTGCACAAAACACTCATTTTAGAGCAATAGTTCTTGTATAGTTGAAGTGTAAGAGGTGGCAAAAACTATTTAAGAGAGGCATATTGTTGGCAAAACCATGTATGTGTTACACAATGATATTTATTATGACATAAAGTATAGAGAGTTCAAGTGGTTAAAATATAAGTTCTTTATATGGGATAATATATTGCATAGAGTTGTAAATTTGATTCTTCTTTGGTTTGTAGACACTCTCAATTATTAAGAATGTATAATGGAAGGGGCTAAAGTTGTGCAAATTTCCTTGTTAGAAATATTGTATGGGACATTGTGCATGAGTTTTGAGCTCTATGGAATGCACTCCAAGCTCTTTGGATTAAATTTGGCATTGTCACATTCAGAAATTTATGCAACTTTAAGAACTTATACTCTATATTAAGGTGATATTTTTTAGTAAGATTAAAATATTAAAGGCTCTCTCACTATGGACAACAATTGTAGATATTGATGGTTCAATCTTTATTGTAGATATTAAGGAAAATTGAATTTATATTCTATAGTAAGGCTAGACTTATGAGTAAGATAAAAATCATAACAATTAGACAACAATAGTAGATAATGATGGTTAAAGTTGTATTGTACCAATGGTTGTGTAGGAAGGTTTGTCTAATTTAGGTCATGCTTACTTTTAATGACAAATAATGTTGTGGGTAGTATTTATTTTAAAATTTTAATAAATGTAAAGTTAAGATATTTTTTGTTTCTTATCATTTATGAATAGTCAAATTATATTGGTCTAAAAATTGAAAGGTCAAGATCTTTTTGATAATAGTCTTTTTAATCTCAACCATCAATATTTTTATAAGCATAAATTAGTGTGGAGAACTAATAATTCTTAGAAAACTATATAATATCCACATGATTTGGTTTAAAAGTGCTCTTTCTCAACTAGATAGTTTGTATTTTTAAATTAAAAATTAAATAAATTTTATAGAGCATTTTCTATAAGAATACACATCAAAATTTAGAGAGACCATACTCTAATATTTAAACTTATATTTTATATCATTAACTTACTTTAATGCAAATTCCATTCGAGTTTCCAAATACCTTTATTCAAGATATCCTAAACAAAGTTATAATATGGAGAAAAGGTGCCTTCTTTTAATTGTAGAATAAGGAATATATCTAATGTTAGGAAAAAACATTCTAAAACCTGCAAACAGTACAATGCATGCCCTAACAACCCAATGGAGTACTAAATAACCTAAGATCAAGCAAATGCAAACACAAAGCATGAAACCCTAGACTACTAGTGTCAAATCCTCCATTGTTTCTCCCAGATTTTGCAGTGCTTTGCTCTCAGATTTGCAAACCTGCAAATACAATGAGAAGCTCAAGAGTATGATTATGGCAAAATCAGAGAGAGGATGCTCAAATTATGCAAGTGGGAAGTGAGAAATGAGGTTGAGAGTGATTTTATAGAGTAGGGTTTGAATGGAGGGTTGTGATTGCAAGTTTGACTTTTGATAAGATGGTGTAGATTGATTAGGGTTCCCAATCACTAGAGGACAAAGGACAATTTTTATTTGAAGAAATGGTGAGGTGTAATGTGATTTTTAAATTAAATAAATTGTGTACATTTATTTAATTTATTTGAGGAAGGGGATAATGTAATGGGATTTAATTAAATAAGTAGAACCTATTTAATTAGGGCAAGATCTGTAATTTAAATAAATATGTATTTATTTAAATTAATAAGGTAAAGTGGACTTTAGAATAGTGAATAATTAAATAATTAATTAATTGTTTAATTATAAAGGAAATCAAAAGAAAATAGCTTAAGTAATTAAATAAATGAAATTTATTTAATTAGAAGCATAAGGGGAAAAGTGAATTAATTAAATAATTAAAAATTATTTAATTAATAGTAGAATGTGAAATTGGGATGAGTCATGTGTAAAAATGACGTTCGCAGTTTCAGGACATTTTTAAGTGTCTGCATTTTGCCCCTCTTTGATACAATGTCGATTCCAGCATTGTGTCAAAGAAAATTTTGAGAAATATGCTCTAGACATGCCCCAGTGTGGCCCAGATGAGGCATGATGGCCTTATGCCCCCTTGGGAAATTTTTCAAATTTTCTAAAAATTTGGAAAATTTTCTGAAAAAGGTGTACATGATGCCAAAAGGTAGTCTGGGAGTGAAAACTTAGTCTTTAAAGATGTTTGGTGCATGCAAATGGTTTTTAAGTTCAATTTTGTAAAAAATGGGCCCACTTAGGTCAAAAAGTTCTATAAATAGCCCTTAGAGGGGCCCATAGAGCTCATTTGTGCACTTAGCTTATAGAAATTTCAGAGAGTGGAGAGCAGTCAATTCAAGAGATTTACTGCGGAGCACCTGTCAGAATGTCGCCCATTCTAGTTCACTTGCATCATGGCACGAGGGTCAAGACTTATGGTCTGCTCCCTAGGACAAGTGCAGCGGTATGTATCTAACCCTAGCTTTTCAATTTTGTCATTTTTTGCTAGATTTAGTGGCCCGAAAATAGGGCACACATGCAGTGCAATTTTTTGCACCGCATGCGCAATCGTGATTGACACATGCATTGCAGAATGCAACACATGCGCTTTTGCATGATGCATGCAGTTTTTGGTGACACTTGCGCAAGTGGGTGTGACACCTTCGATTTAGGCATCATGCATCTGCAAGATGCAACACCTACACGAAAGTATGATGCCTGTGAAAGATAGTGTGACACATGCGTGAAAGTATGATGCATGTGCAAGGCAGTGTGATGCATGCACTTTAGCTCTGACACCTTGAATTGATAGTGTGGCGCATGTCTCTATTTAGCAATGTAGTGATGCATTTTTTACCTGATTTTGCCCCTATTTTACTATGAATGGTTTGCTTAGGGTTTTGAAATTGACATAGTGTCATGCCTTTGTGAATACAGGTGAGATTGCCACCCATTTACACCCATGAGAGTCATCCTACCAGTTACTTATTGCGCGATCATTTGTCATGGGAGGAGTGAGATACCCTTCATGCTCTGGGGTTATATGGCATTATGTTTATGCCCATTATTAGGTCTAACCGAGGCTTACTTACTGCATTGGCTGAGCAATGGAACTCAGAGACTAGTTCATTTCATCTTCCCACAGGAGAGGCTACCATCACCTTAGAGGATGTGTGGCGGATTCTGTGACTGTTGATTCACAGGGAGTGAGTCATTTACAGCTCAGATCGGGGATTGCCTGCACTTTGACATTTGTTTGAGATAGATGATGCCTTATTGGGAGTCGAGGACTGCAAGATCCATTGGGATACCTTGTTGGATCAATACAACTAATTGATTGTGGTACTCTGCATTTGCATTGGTGGCATTGCTATTCCTGATCGGCGAGGCCATGGTTTTCCAGTCGGCTAGGGTGAGATGTTGGAGAGCACGATGGTAGATGCTACATTCTATGCCTAGGGACCCTACCTACTAGTGACACTGTACTTTTAGCTACATGGAGTTGCATACCGCGGTGAGTAGTCTATCAGTTGTGGTATCAAACTGTTGATGATCTGGGCCTGGGAGCACATTCCTGTGTTCAAACCGCCAGTTGAGCAGGAGATTTTAGAGGAGCTCCACTATGTGTTCTATTATACTAGAGCAGTTATGCAGATATAGATGGGTGATGTCAGGTATTAGAGGCACGCCATCGATCATTTAGATACATTTGTGTGGAGGCACTATCAATCTTGTCCCCGATGGACAGATGATGGGGATCACTTACCCTTTTGCATGCATATACATTATCTGATTGGGTGGACTGGACAGAGTCAGCACATCATAGAGCATCATTTGCTGAAGCGTGTTCTTAGAAAGTTTGGGGAGTGATAGGATACCCTAGCTGGCATCGTAGAGTTTGCTCGAGTCACTCAGGAGATTCCTTTTTGGGGGCCTATGATTGCAGTATAGACAGCGATCGATGACATTGCTAGGTTATAGCTAGTGAAGTGGGGGACAGCTGATGTGGCCGATGCAAGTGCTACTCCTAAGTATGATGCTTGGTGGGCCACCCACATGTCAGTTCCGTACTTACACCCTGATGAGCCAGCTCTAGTGGAGAGGTTGGGGAGAGGACCGAGGGGCAAACTCAGAGGTCAAGGCTGAGGGAGAGGCAGAGGCCGAGGAGGTGGTGGCAAGGGGGATGGTGACAGAGGATCTGACAATAGTGGAGCCAGTGGAGGTGGCAGAGACAGGGGTGAGGAGGCTAGGGGAGAGGATGGGACAGGTAGGGGAGAGGCTCTCGACTTTCTCTAATTCAGGTCTGGTTTCAATGGATACAGATTGTACTATGACACATTTTGATGACACACACACACACACAGATATATATATATGCAACGGTTTACTATGATGATGATGTCTTTATTTCTATATGCATGTGATGTGATGGATGTATGTGATATGATCTTTTTATGTTATGGTTCCATGTTTATGTTTCATGATTTATGATTCATGAAGAGATGATGCAGTCCTTTTTAGTATGCCATGTATGTGATGATGTTTATGATGTGATGCATGATGTAACTCATGGATGCATATGTTGAGATGATGCTATATGTTTATGCGATGGTACTTTATTTTTATGTGATGCTTATATGCGTACTACATGGATGCAAATACGTATGTGTTAGATGTTGTTATGATAGATGTAGATTGTATGCGAATGATGATTTTATGTGTCATGATGCAGTGTTAATGATCTAATATGATGATGATATTTGTGATGATTATGGTATTATGCTTATGATAGAACTAGATGATGGACTAACATATGTATGTGTGCAGGCCTATGAGATCTAATGTAATTTTTTGGTGTGTCACAGTAGGATGTAACATGATCAGAAGAAATGGAGATGAGGAATGTGTGGAGAATGAAGATCGGCTAAAAGAATGGATCCAGATTTTGCCTTGATAGATTTTTGAGCTTCTTTCATGTAGTTGTTGCTTATCATCATAGAGCTTATTATGTCAAAGGACAACAAACACCACGACATATCAAAGGCCAAGGTGTAAAGTGTGGTCCCCTATGAAACAGGCATAGGACAGACAAGGAGTGCCTGACTCAGACTAAGTAACTGTGGTATCTTGTCAGAACATGTGATGAGATAACCATCGGGTATGCAAATCCTGATGCAAGGAAGCATTTAATCTTTGCATAGGATGTTTTTGAGTCACACCCAATGGAATCCCAATCACACATAAGAAACCTCGTTGCCTCAGTCATTTTGCCAAGACAAACCACAAACAGAAATCAAAGAAAAAGGTCCGCCTCTATCCTCGCTTCTCTTCATCACTTAGGGACTACCTTGAGAAGCATAAGAATGAGACTGCAAAGCAAATAAGATAGACAAGACCCAAAGTCAATAGCCATGTAGATCATTTGCTGAGTGTGCATGTGTATGTTTTGATTGGTTATGATAGGTTGAATGGTGTCTGGTTTCAAGATGGGAGGTATGTCGTATAAGACCCCTGGTCTAGTTTCGATGATGCCCCTACCTATCTAAGGCAAGTGATAGGATTGTGATATCCCATATAAGACATGTGGTCTAGTTTTGGGAATGCCACAAGTTGTGAAAAATTCTTGGTATGTGATGATTCAGGATGTCTGAAGGATGAAACATGTCGTCTAAGGCGTAAAGCCTGGCTCATGAAAGATTGATTGCTTTAGTCTAATTAAAGTGTCCATCTCATTAAGGGATGACTTATTATGATAGTTGACTCGACAGGCCCTAAGGAATTGACCTAATGTCTCAGGAGCTTGTCAGAAATGGCCTTGCCTACGTGGCAACGCAGAGACAACGTAGTTTGACTGGGTGGACTCTATATGACCTAAGACCTAAGGGTGGACTGCCTCAGGGGCTCATCAAAGATGGCCTTGCCTACATGAAAGCTTAGAGGCAGTGTAGTTTGACAAGGTGGTTTTGACACGATTTATTGCTTGGGATTTTGTTTGGTTATGTGATTTTTTTGGATTTTTGATGTTTTCGATGTTTTTGGATTTTTGGGAATATTTGGATGTTATTGGATTTTTGAGAAATTTGGATGTTTTTAGATTTTTGGGATATTTTGATTTTTTGGGATTTTTGAAAATATTTGATGTTTTTGGTTTTTTTGAGAATATTTGATGTTTTTTGGATTTTGGGAAATGTTTGAATGTTTTTGGTGATTTTTTGAATGTTTTGATTTTTTTGGATTTTGGAATATGCGAAAGGTGTCCTCTAATACCAATTTTTAGGATCAGGAATTGCCCCCAATCAAGTATGGGTCAAAGTTATGACCACGACGGGATAGGATAAGATGATGATAAACTGCTTTGGGAAAAGCGGGAAGATGCGAAATGTCAACTTATTTCCAAGCTGTGAAAAGGACAATGTGGGGTATTATGGCTTATGACATGGATTACAGTGTGGATTACGTGGGATTTGTGGAAAGCGAAAGATTAGATAGAGTGATGGTAGATAATAGAGCCAAGATTAACTACACATGGCGCCTGTTTGCCAAGTTTTCACCTTGGTACTTATCCAAAGCGCCACCAAAGTGGTTTTCACTTTTGGATGGATTATTTCTCTTTACTATTTTATTGCTTTTTTTTATTATTTTATTTTTGTATTTTTTTGTACTTTTTGATTTTTTTTACTTTTTTTTTTGACTTAGGTATAATATCTTCGAAGGTGCATGTTGTTGATCAACTCTAGTAGTAGTTCGCCTTTGGGGGTAGGAAGTTGATATGCTCCCGATCCATATGCAATAGTGATGATATAGGGACCCAACCAGTTTGGTTCAAACTTTCCCAGCTTCTCCCATTCTATTTGATTTTTAGGGTTCTCTTTCAGGACCAAGTCTCCAATGTTGAACTGTCGAACTCTAACCCTTTTGTTATAGCTATGTCAAAGCTGGTTTTGATACGCTTGTAAGTGTACCAAGGCATTATGCCTTCTTTCATCTAGTAGCTCGTGCTCATGTAGTCTAGATGCTCTGTAGTCTTCATTGTCAACAAATTGCCACAGTGATACTCTCAGGGATGTTAACTCAACCTCGACGGGCAGGATGGCTTCAGAATCATAGACAACGGAATATGGTGTGGCTTTGGTGGGACTTCAGATGCTAGTGCGGTAGGCCCACAAGGCAAGATTGAGTTGTATATGCCAGTCACAGCCAGGGTCATTGGCAGTCTTCTTGAGAATTATTATAATGCTTTTATTTGATGCATTGGCTTGACCGTTGCCTTATGGGTAGTATGGAGTAGCGAAGTGGTGTTGAATGTGGAATCTTTCACATAATTCATGGATGTCTTAATTTTTAAAAGGACGACCATTATCCGTGACAATAGACTGAGGCACACCATACCGACATATGATGTAGTTAAGGATGAACTTGGCTATTTGTTTACCAATGATGTATGTCATGGGGATGGCCTCAATCCACTTTGTGAAATACTTTGTGGTGGTAATGATGAACTTGTGGTTGTTGGCAGAGATTGGATGGATTTTTCCCACAAGGTCGAGTCCCCATTGAGAGAATGGACATGGAGATGTTAGTGGTTGCAAATCTTGGGCAGGTGCATGCACAAGATTTCCATGTATCTAACATTGCCTACATTTTTTGGTGAAGTGATAGGCATCCTTATCCATGGTGGGCCAATAGTATCCAACTCTGATAATTTTCTTGGCTAGAGTAGGACCACTAGAGTGAGCTCCGCATATACCCTCATGTACTTCACGTAGAGCTATTTGTGCTTCCTTGGTGTCGAGACATCATAGGAGGGTATTGTCAAATCTGCGGTGGTAGAGAGTGTCGTCAATGATGACATATTTGGTAGATTGGCAAATGAAGGATTTACGTTGATTGGCGGATAGGTCTGGTGGGAGAATTTGGTCATGGAGGTATGTATGGATATCATGATACCAAGGAGACGTGGGACCAACTATTTCGCACACTAGCTCAGATTCAGGGACATCAAAGGCTGGGACCAATAGTTGTTCCACCAAGAGCTCGAATTGAGGCGCATTTCTTGGGATATCAAGGAGATACCCAATTGTTGCCATTGCATCTGCTGCTCTGCTCTGAACCCTAGGAATCTGATCAAAGGCCACTATGTCAAAATACAACCTAAAACTATCGACCATTCTCTTATATGGCATGAGTTTTTCATCTTTTGTGTCGTATTCATTATTGACCTGCTTGATGATGAGATGTGAATCACCGAAGACTTGTAATGTTTTGATCTTCTAGTTGACTGCGATTCATAGTCCTATGAGCAATGCCTCATATTCCACTATGTTATTTGTACAAGGAAAGGCTATCCAAATTTTTTTAGGGATGTCATTTCCTTGAGGAGTAATGAACAGAATGCCTATGCCAGAGCCATGATTTATGTAGGATCCATCAAAGAATAGTATCCATGTTTTGGGAACTTCTACGGCAAAGATTGATTCATTAGGAAAATCTACGACCACAAGATGATCTGTTGTTGTAGGTGCTTCTGCCAACTGGTCTGCGATCACTTGTCCTTTTATTATTTTTCAGTTGACATATTCTATATCTAATTCACTCAATACCATAACCCATTTGGCCAGTCGTCCTATCAAGGTTGCCTTGTTGAATAAGTACTTCAGTGGGTCAATCTTTGCAATTAGCTTTGTCTAATGATTCAACATATAATGTCGCAACTTTTGGGTGGTAAAAACTATGGCAAGGCAAGCACGCTCAATAGGATTGTAGTTTAACTCGTATCCCACTAATGTTCTGTTGATATAGTAGATTGCCCTTTCCTTTCCTTCCTCATCATTTTGTGCTAATAGTGCCCCTAGTGCTGAAGATGTTGTTGATATGTATAGTAAAAAGGGCTTTCCTGGTATCGAAGGCATGAGAACTAGTGGTGACAGTAAATAATCTTTGATCTTCTGAAAAGCTTCCTAGTAGTGTTCGGTCCATACAAAGGGTACCCCTTTGCAGAGTAAGTGTTGGAACGGGTGGCATTTGTTAGCGAGTTGCGCTATGAACCTCCTGATTGATTGTAATTTTCCTTGTAGGTTGCGTAGTTGTTTTAGATTTGTTGGTGGAGGCATTTCCATTATTTCTTTCACTTTAGTGGGATCAACTTCTATGCCTCAGCATGAAATAATATAGCCCAATAGTTTGCCTGATGTAACTCTGAACACGCATTTCTTAGGATTTAATCTAACTTTGTATTCTTCCAGTCATTTGAAGATATTATCGAACACATCTAGATGAGTGCTTCTTGTGACTGATTTGGCCAGTAAGTCATCGACATAATCTTCCATACATGTGTGCATATAGTGGTGAAATATGGTTGTCATTGCTCTCTGGTATGTAGCTCCCGCATTTTTGAGGCCAAAGGGCATGACAATCCAATAGTATGTGCCCCATGGACATGTGAAAGCCATTTTATGTTGATCTTCCAGAGTTATCCTTATTTGGTTATATTTTGAGAAACCGTCCATAAGTGAGAGCATTTCAAATCTAGTTGTAAGGTCGACTATAATGTCTATGTTTGGCAATGAAAAATCATCCTTTAGACATGCCTTGTTTAGGTCTTAGAAATCTTCACATATTCTGATTTGGCCATTAGGTTTGTGACTAGTAAGAGGTTAGATACCCATTCTAGATAATCTATGGGTCTGATGAAACCCACATCGAGTAGCTTTTTCAATTCTGCCTTTACCAAGAGTGTGATCTGTGGATGCATTTTTCTTAATTTTTGCTTCACCGGTTTGGCATTTGGAAGCAGTGGTAGGTAATGTAAGACAAATTATGGATCAAGCCCAGGCATATTGGTGTATGACCAGGCAAAATTGACTTGTCGTGCCGAGAAGAAATCCTTAAATTCAGGCTTTTCTTGTTCTATTAATGACTTAGCAAAATGAATAATCTTAGGCTCCTCTTGTGCCGAGGTTGGTTTCAACAGTTTTCTCCACTAGTAGTGGTGATCTTTCTTGTGTGATAGGAAACACTTCCAACCCTCCATCCTTGGGTGCCTCATAAAGGTTTTCACCCTTGGATACATCCTTTATTTTTACTTTTTCATGGTCAATAGACACCTTTCAATTTTCACCTAGAGACCTTTCTTCTTTTTTGTTTTCACTTTTACGACTAGAGGGTGGAGTGGATTCTCTGAAGTAAGCGGAGTCACCAAGATCCATGATGTAGCCAACTTTATGATCCCATAGAGGCATACCTTCATGAAGTCCCATGAACTTGACAATGGCTTCGTCATTCTCAAATAAATTCAAGCTAGGTGGAGTTTGTTGATCCCAGTCTACGAGCTCAAGATGGACTAAGGGCAAGCCATCATCGATGTTTAGGTAGCTTATGATTATGGGAGTTAGGGTGGAAATGGAAGTATTGTCAGGATCGAAAAAGATGTTGATCCATGGGTCACCATCAGGTAGGTCAAGTGCAGAAGATTCAAGCTTAGGTTCGAGAGGGTCCCTTGATGTCTCGACCTCCTTGGAAGTACTTGCATCCCTACCCAAAAGTAACTCAGTACTAGGAGTACTCTCTCTTCGTGATGTATACCCTAGCCTCTTATTGCGAGGTCGCATGGTTGGTTGAATGGGTTTTGTTCTCCCATTTTTGTTATGCCCAAGTCCACTATGTCCATCGTATCTTTGTTGTTTTACAAACCCATAGCCTTTTCCATTTTTTGCCACAGGCAATTGTACATGCTTGACCTCTTCTTCTTCCTTGTAGAGCCATTTAGAGACATCATCGTCTACATCCTCTTTGCTTAGTTCTCCCCATTTTGTGAAGGTGATTGGGGCAACACTAATGATCTCCTTAGGTTTGATTGGGCCAGGTTTGCCATGAGACCTTGGTGATGTTAAGAGTTTGCCAATGCAGTATGACCTTTCTATCTTATATTCCCCGCATCCTTTGTCTTGGGTCTGAACTTTAGGGTTTTGTGGTAGGGTGAATGGGGTGGTGGATTTTGATAATGTGGATGGGTGAACATATCAATATGAGGTGGAGGGTGAAATTCCCCTATTTACGGGCACTTGATGCTGTGGAACTTCTCTTAGGTGGCTGCAATACTGAAAGGCATCAGGATCACAGGGTATGGTGATTTCCATGTCATTGTAAGGGAATTTAATGCATTAGTGGTAAGTGGATGGAATGGCCTTCATGGCATGGATCCATGGTCATCTGAGGATAAGATTGTAGGGGAGTTCAAGATCCAAGATGTGAAATGTGCTATTGAGAGTGGTGGGCCCAACTCTTACGGGAAGTGAGATCACTCCCTTGGAGGAACGTTCAACATCATCGTAAGATTTGATGAAAATTATTTTGGTGGGGTCCACACATGCTTTTGATTAACCTAATATCATCACTAACTTTAAAGGACATATATTCAATTTGGCTCCACCGTCTACCAAGACTTGTCTAATCTTGTGCTTGTTAATGAAGACCTCAAGGTGTAGCGGATCGGTGTGATTGGGTCGGTGTGAGGGTACATCACATTCAATGAAGGTGACATGGTTGGAGGTGGCTAAATGTCCCACCATGGCTTGGTATTGATTGACATTTAGGTCCATGGGAATGGAAGATTCCAATAAAGCCTTGTCCCAAATGGCCTTGTGCTTCGGGGATAGGCGAAGCAGTTCGAAAATGGATATTTGCACCGGAGTCTTTTTCAAGTGGTCCAAGAGATTATATTGGGTCTTTAGTTGTGCATTGGGTGGGTTCGATGAATTAGATGGTGCACCTTGTAGTGTTACCTTGGCCCTACAAGTGGTGACGGTACACTCAGGACAAGATTTGATGGTGATCATGGAAACATTATTATCGAAGGCGCAAATATTATTGATGGTGTATTCATAGGCAACATTGCTATAATTAACATTGTCATGTGGCTTGGTTCCCAAGGTGGAGGCTTTTCCTGATCCATGATTTTGTAAGGGGTCTCGAAAGATGGTGTGATTAGTGTTAGAGAAACCTTGTGGACTATCCACAACTATATCTCCTTGATCAATAAAGTCTTGTATGATGTTCTTCAACTTATAATAGTTGGATGTTTTGTGACCTTTAATTCTGTGATAATCACAAAACTCATTGTCGTTCCATGAAGGAAGTTTAAAAGCGAGGTCGTATGGCTTGACCTTCAGTAATTGGACGAGGTTGGATTGTAACAACTTCTTGAGGATTGTCTCAACAAGTTATGTTAGGGGTGTAAAGTTTCACCAAGGATTATTATTCCTTAGAGGTGGTCTTTTTTGGTTGTTTTGAATTGCTTTAGCCATTTGTTGTTGCTGTTGTGGTTATTGATGAACGATCGATTGATTATTTTGCACCGGGGGTGCTTTGAGTGTGAGAACAGGGCTGGTCCTATTGATTGCTTTTGCATCTACAACCTTGTCATTGGTGACATTTTTGTTTCAAGACCACAACTTGTTCTTGTCATAGGGTAAGTTTTGAGTGTTTTGGTTCTTGTTGAAAATTTTGATTATACCCTTAGCTATGAGGGCTTTCTCAATGGTTATTTCTTTTTCAATAAATTCTCCAAAGGAGGTGCAACAATAGATTTGCATTTAGTGCATGAGTTCTTTGTTCAAGTTCTCCATGAAAATTGGTACCAATTGGTTTTTAGGAATTTGACATGGGCATTTGTTGGTTGGGCTCCTCAACCTTTGGAAGAAGGAGATGAAGGTTTCCCCATATTCTTGTCTAGTATGGCATAAGGTGGTGACATTCACATCTATCTCAATGTTATAAGAGAAGTGAGATATGAATTTGTCTACATGTTCGGTCCATGTCCTAATCCATGTGGGAATGTGTGCGAACCAATCAAGTGCTTGACCTGCAAGGCTCCTCGGGAATAATCTCATAAAATATGTGTGCTCATAAGCAATCTCAAAATATGATGTGTGAAATTCTCACACATGCTCTATGGGACTTCCTTTTCCCCTATAATTGTTAAAGTCAGGCACATTGTAGTTTGGTGGGAAAGGTGGCATGTAAATTCTTTTGTCGAAGGGGTAAGGACATAAATCTTTCGTGGACTATCCCTTCTTCGTGGTAGAGACTTGGATGTTTGAGAAGGGTTGTTCTAGTGTTTGCATCTTGTGTGCCAAGGCTTCAAAGGAGTTCAACGATGTGTCCAAGGCATTTGTGGGTGTGTTTTGATATGAGTTACCCATGTTTAGTGCCAACGTGTTTTGGGATCTCGAATTTGTAACAAGTGGGTTAGAATATGTGTTGAAAGGGATGTGTGATGAAGATGCATTTAGGTTTTGATTGTTGGGTATGTACGTGGTATCTGGATTAATGTATTGATAGTGAGATGAAGCACTTGTGATGTTTTGGTTTTGGAAGTTGTTGGGGTTTGTTTTGAAGAGGGTGTTTAGGTCCACTTGCTGTTGTAAGGGATTCGAATGGGTGTTTTGATGTGATACATTTTGATTGACATGATGATTTTGGGGAATATTTTGGTGATTCAAGGTGTGATTTTGAATGGTACCAATGTTCATGTAAGTGTTGGGTATGGTATTATTTTTCTGATTTGGATCTACATATTGATGATTCGAAAAATTGCCTTGTGTAGTCCCAATATTCATGTTCACATTTGGTATGGTGTTATTGTTTTGACAATTTAGATCTACATATTAATGATTCAAGGCATTCATGTTCACATTTGGTATAGTGTTGTTGTTTTGACCAAGGGGGTCTATGTGTGGATTGCCTAAATTGTTTTGATGCCCAAGGTTCAAGTTTGCATTTGATGTGGCATGGACCCCATGGGTGTGTGCCTGCGAAGTCACTATGTGTATACTTCATGTTCTTTTGTTTTGATTCATGTTCATCGAAGTAAAGGGGTTTGCAAAATTTAGTAGTTGTGATGTGGTGTTTGCATTGTTGGTGTCAAATGGAGGAAGTGTATGGGAGATTGTGGAATCTTGCGACGTTTCCCCTATAGGAATGTTGGCATGTTCTTGTGTGGGATTCGTGTGGCTAGTGGTTTGTGTTGTTTGTCCTTGGCTTTGTGCGATATTGTTTGGTGATGATCCTACAATCATGTTAATGTCGACTCCTAGGAGAAGATTGGTACCATTTTGCAAAAGTCTCATGAGGTAGTTTTGCGGATTTGTTGCAATCATCTCATCTAAAATTTGCAACAACCTAGGGTCTTGGGAAGATTCCTCAATTTCTTGTTGTGAGATTCCTTGGTCTACTTCTTGTAATAGGATGTTCTCAAAGGGATTTCCCACGTTGGATGAGGTTCCAAATCTCGTGGTGTTCGCGAGATGATCTAAGGATTCTCCCTTTCTTTTCTTTTGCAACCATGTCTCGACCATATAAGACCTACTAGTTTGTGGAAAATGAATTTGTCCTAAGGATGGAGATGCTATATTTTTGGTGTTTTCTTGGGGAAATATATAGAGATGTAACTAAGGTTGGAAATGCACCTATGGAGATGACTTAATGGGGGTATTGAAATGCAACTAAGGTAATGAGACCAAGACTATGGTAGAGGTGAATGATTATTAGCCTTGAAAAATTTTAGCTCCAAGAGGGTACTATTGTCTACTAATGACCTTTTCAAAGCACTAGTTGGATTTATGAAGACCTCAAAGTGTTGATGTAGAAAAAGTGATTGATTAAAGTGAGCTCATGAGTTGAGGCTTCACTTTGAAGGATGGACTTATACTAGACTTGTGAGTATTAAGCCTGAATTGTGATTGATTTGGAAAAGATATCAAGGTCTCTTGATCCAAGTTTGTACTTATGATGTAGTCAAGCTTTGACAGTTTCTCCTTATGTTTCAACTTTAGGAAGACTAATTTTTAGGAACCTCTCTAGATGTCAAGGGTTGAAATCTAATGTTCTAATGATTGGCTAAATGGTTTGTATAAAATTTAAAATGTAATTTGATTCTAAGGGAATGAAGTTGAGTATGCAATCTAATCCTAAAAGGATGAGGTGAGTATGCAAATTGATCCTAAAGAGATGAAATTGAAAACTAATCCTAAAGGGGTGAAGTCAGTCTATGCAATGGATGAACATAACTAGCAAGTCTGAAATGTTTTGACATAGTTGTAGTCAGATTTGATTGGGAGAGAAGATTTCAAAAGATACCCTAAATTATTTTTACTACAAGCAAATGCGTCACACAGGTTTGCAGAAGTGTCATAAAGGTCTGCAGACGCATCACACAATTATGCGAAGGCATTTCAGGGAGCTGCAGATGCGTTCTACTATTTGTTAATGCATTGCAAGGTGCTTCAATGGTGGTCTATTTCTTAGCGTATGTGTTGCAAAACCTTACGGATGTGTTTCACTGTCTAAGGGAGCCTAAAATCAGTTTTCCGTGTTTGTCTGACAATTTTGTTGGAAAAATCAGAAAACACTTCACACATAGAAGACACTCAACATTTAGTTTGGCTATGACTCTTAACTTGGGGAGCGTATGTGTATGTCTGGGGGTTATCCAACCCCAAATTTCCATGGGTCTTAATCACAATTTTGAAAATAGTTCACACACATAAGATAATTTCTATCCCTAAGGTCAATGGCTGATGGCCGCTTGTTCAAGCCCACAACTTGGAATCTGTGTTGACTCAAATGTCATCACACCTAGAATGGGTGTGTACATTCTCTTGTCTTGGTGAGAGAGGATGGATAGGGGCCTCCTGTAATGGAAGGATAAACTAATCACCCTTTCCCTGAAAATCTACATATAGCTTATGCTAAGCCGAGGATTCCCATCTCATCTCAAGGGAGCCTTATGGTGAGTAATCTTGGGGGCAAACCCCTCTATGCCCTTGCACTGAAAAAGATGCCAATAAAGGTCAAAAGGGGTGGCCTCTAACTAATTTGTCTTCTAGTCGCAACTCGGGGACTTACCACCTCACGAGCATCTAATAAGCCACTTAAGGCTTTAACCAATCCTTCTTGTGGTACTAACAAATACCTCATGTAAATGTGGGTAGCTTGCACTTTTGGATTGGCACTGTACTGTGAATGCTAATGGTAGTTTAGACTTGGCTTTCACCTTATCTATTTATATAGCGGTCTGAGGGAAATACCACTTGGGGTCGCCAATGAGTTCTCTGTGCAGATGTATCTCAAAGGCAGGCCCACTCTAAAGGGTAACAAAAGTGACACAAGTGAAAATGCTTTTGATCTCCAAGTTCATACAATGATGCGAGGAGAGAGCATATGCATTTGACTTGGTCACACTAGATAAAGTTCATTTACCTTTAGAAATTTAAGTGCGTGGTGTGATTTATGAGAATGTTGAGAAGAGCTTTTGATTCCCAAGATCACTTAATGTTATGTGACTTTTTCCCCAAAATGGAAAAGAATGATATTTTATGAACAAAACTTTAAAAATATATGAGGATAAAGTTTATTTACCCTTTATAATTAAAAGGGAAATAGAAAAATAAAGGATATTATGATCCTTTGGTTAAAATAGAGATAAATAAAGAATAACTATGAAAACCCCTTTTAAAAGGAAGGAATTATTAAGTTTATTAACTAATTATTAATGACAACCTTGTGAAAGGGTGTGATGGTTTAGAAACCACCCCTTAAAAGGTTATATAAGGCATTTGTGTGAGACTTAGAATGGGCATAAAAACATATCTCAAAAAAGAAAGAAGTATGGAGAACACACAAGAAAAGAAGAAAGCAAACACTGTACATTGCAGGAATAGGATTCCAGGTTAGCAGGCTATGAGCACGACAGAGAAGGGGGCACATATTATGTGTGTGTCCAACCTAGGGTATAGAAGTGCACTCAGGATTGTCCTGGCTAGGGCTTGGGTATTGCATGGGTGTTGAGCATTGTTCCAGAGGAACCAGCACTCGTGTAGAGCGGCAAAGTACGCTTATTTCTCCCAAATTGCTCACAGACGGAAGAGGCTGAACCAGGGTCCATTCCAGCAATCTTTGGATTCTTGCAATTTTCATACAGATAAGTGTTATATTGTTTATTCTTGGCAATTAAAATCTGATATTTTGTCTGTTTGCACAATTTATTCCTTTCTATGATGGAATTTAATGAAATACTGAAATTATTATTAATAAAAGATATTGATGGGTTTTGTTGTTAGTATAATAATGTGATTATGTTATCTAATTTGTTTTTTTAATGATTACTTAAGAGTTATTAAATTATCACCTATTGTAATTTACATTTGTTACTACATCTCTTTTAACATCATTGAATATGTTATTCTATCTTAACTCTAAATATTGACAATAATAAAATCCGCTGCAAGTAGTTATCTAATTATGGGGGAAAGTAGTGTTACATTTGCTATCAAAGCCTAATGATCAGGTCTTTCTATCTAAAGTGTAATATATGCTTTCAAATTTCATATAGACCAACCTTTAATATACTCGTTGTTTATACCTATTTATTCTTTTAAATACCTAACTCCTCTACAAATAATATTTTTTCATACATATTTTTTCTTAAATCCCCTAAGATAGTTCCTACTCACCCTATGCTTCACTACTTCCATGCAACTTTGTTATTATTTTCATACATATCTACACCATATATGGCCATTCACCTTGTCGACCAAGTGTTAGTTTAGAAGACATGTCCTTCCACCTTTCAACACCTCATTTCATTTCGGCCCCCTAACGAATTAGTATTATTTTAGAGCCTTTGGTATCCTTCATAAGGTCCATTCAAAAAGGGTCGATTCTTTAAAAAAACCTAAATTAAAAATGGGTCTAACCTTACATATGTCATAGTCTCCTAAGAAGAGAGAGTCGATTTTTTTAAGAGAGTCGTTATTTTTTTAAGTGTGTTGATATCTTTAGTAGTAGGCACACACCTCACCCTTGCAACACCACTTGAGCAACATTAAAGGAATATGAATGTGACTCGAGAAGGAAACTCTCATGGCATGTAGACCAATCCACTCTTGAGATGTCAGGACGTGGTCTCCATAAACCGCTTTGGTGTACTTGAAATTTTGGCAGTTCTCATATGAGATACTTCTAAGTAGTTGTAATTGCTTAGCATACCATTGGTTTATACGTAAACTGTAATTGATCTGATGTGATGTTTTCGGGTGAATTTATAATTTTTATGTGGTGATAAATAATTCTTATAATCACATTGTAAGGTGCCTAATTTTGCCCATAAGTAAAAATGTGTTGGATCCAATCCTCCTCCTCTATGCACGAACTAAGCCAAGTTATAGTGTTTGTTTTCATATCTCAACTTTGTGAAGCATTTTTTTCACACATCTTGCTTTGTTTGCAATAGTTGTATATCTTGTTCTTTTTATTCTCCTCCTTGACACTATTCTGAGAAACATTTAAAGAAACAAAATAAAATAAAATCACATCATTAACAGTCAGAGCTCACTTATATGGTTGATCGTGATAGTCATTATTCTTAGAGAACACCAAGTTGTATCTCGGGAGGGAGTAGAATGAGACGTAATAGGATCTCAGGTAATATAAGTTCAATTTATGAAGATAGTGCTAAGAGAAGGGTGAAGATTGAACAATGAAGCCAAGAAAGAGAAAATCAAGCATCATCTGTTAATGATCATCAACGTATGCAAAATGAAGGATCTAATTCAAATCAACCGAGTTATACCTATTGATCATATTGATTTATTCCTTGACAAGTTTTACTTGTTTCCAAAATACATGAATAGGGTTATCCTTGCCTTCCTAGTGTAAGAATCTTGGTTCAGAAATTATATAGATAAATGCATGTGGTGGTCTAAAGTTAGGTGGTTCTTTGTCTTTGTGCTATTTTAGAGGCAATTTACATAAATTTACTACCAACATCATCTATTGTAGATGTTCAAGAACTATTAAATTACACTTATTATAGGCTTCCACATTTAGGCATTTGATTACCATATGAATTTTACATCTCAACGCTTTTATCATTATTTTTTTTTGCCATGAACCTAATATAATCTTGATATGATCCACCAAAGCCAAAGGAAATTGACTTATGAAAAATGAATCGTTCAAGCATCTGTAAGGTTCTAATGTGGTATATGGATGAACTTGGATATCACTATTATTAGTTTGTAATCATGGCAATCCTATACATCTAGTATTTTCCATTTGTTTATGGTCTTTTTGAACATATTAATAACTCACATGTTGTAGAAGATTATAGCAAGTTGTAATGATATTGACAAACTTGGTTAACTTTATAGACAATATAATGGATTTTTTGATTGGAAAAAGAGGGAGAATATCCAATCGAGGATCCATATTTGTTGTTCGGGTCAATTGAAAGGTGCAGAAATTTTATAGTTATCCTCAAAAGTCTCTAGATCTTTGAAGCCTTGCTACGCTTCTTCCCTAGTTTACTATGTGTTAACATACTTTCTGATATCATCCTCCTTGAAAAGGTTTAAGAATTATTTTGATTGAGCTACATTGAATTTGGTGATTAGAAATAAAGATATAAAACCATTAAAGACAAAATTCCCAAATTCTACCAAATATAGATTCCACAAATCATTATAGCATGATCAACATTAACAAAAGTTATTATTCAAGAGTATGAATAAAATAATTGTAAATTATTCATTTAAATTGTTACAAGGGGATATGAGTACATGTCTAATGATTTGATGGATTTTGGCCCTTCTTTCTCTTTGTGAAAATGTGCAAAGTCCTTAAGCTCCTTAGTTTTCACATATATGTGTTAAGAATATTTTTTTATAACACTTAATCTAGCCAAGAAAAATTTATTACTATCCTCTCTATGGTTACTTTTATGATAACATTTTTACAACTCAAAATTATCTTTAACTTCTTCATAAGGGTAACCTTGATGACTCACTTGTGTAAGTCCAATAGTTTGATTAATTACAAAGCTCTAGTAAGATCAATTTGAATATCATGAGATCTCAAATACAATATAATCACTTTAGTAGTATTGAATGCAACTTTGTTCATGTATAGATATTTGGGTAGTACCCTCTTATACAAGGAAGTTGTCTTTGGCATAGAGTTGGTGAATTAGTATATCTAATGGTGAAATTTAAGAGATGACCACTTTAGTTGTATTAAGTTTAAGTCTTGTTAAATCTATTTCTATTTGGATTGTACTCTCTTCTACACAAAAGTTGTCTTAGAAACATAGAGTTAATAATTAGTCTTTCTAACAGTCAAAATTGTAAATCCATTCCAATTTTCTTTTAGTTTTATGTCTATTACTTAGGAAGTGGTGTTACTATACTTGTTGATAGATAAAAGACAAAAATTGATACCTAGATTTATTTAACATAAGTTACATTGTGGGCCTATAACCCACAGGTCCCAAGATCATTTTCACATCTTAAACTTTGGAAAGTATGGTGTTGTTTAGGTGAAATGAAATAATGCTTCTATAAGATATGAGACAAAAAATGATTATCTTACAATTTTCCATGGGGACATGTCAAAATTTACAGGGGGAGAGACAATCCCAAACTCAAGTCATTCTCAGATTAAATAAAACCTTTTGTGATATGCAAGTTCCTTAAGAAATTATTTGGAAAAGAGTTAGTTCATGTAATGTTTAAATCTTCATGTTTTATATTTTATAGAAGATTTTGGTGAATTTTCTTATGTTGTCAAACTTCTAAAAACACATCAAAGTTATTAAAATTCATCAAGAATAAATTTTTTGATCTCATTGTTATGAGTAAAAATCTAATCATCTTACACATCCTAGGAACATGGATATTTAATCAGAATTCCTATTCAAGCTTACTATATAAAATTAAAATGTAACCCCAAGGAAAGGCACAAGATGGAAAAAAAAATCCATGATCATAGCTATTGGTAACCCATCTTTTGAAATATTGAGTTTTTAAATATAGTTTGGGGATTTGGGTTTGGAAAATAAATCAAAAGACCTTGAATTGTGTCTTTAATTATTTTAGGAAGTCATAATTAGATGGTTGTGAGATTAATCAAGATGGAAAATAAAAAGAAAGATATTCAGTTACTTAAAGGTGTTTAGGGGGAAAATTGGTAGTTTGTTCAACTCGGTTAAATACTACCATTTCACCACTAAGCATTGGGAGGACAAGGACCAAGCTTGTGAGCAAGCTTCTAATCACTTTGTCTGTCCCTTACGCTCGCGTGTTTATGAAACCTAAGGCCCTAATCAAGATTTTATCAAGTGTTTTCCTTTCAACCAAGTAAAACCCTAAGTATGCCTTAAATCAGAAATATACAGAAACTAATGAAACAACTGGCAAAACTGATCATAGAAGTGCAGAGATAGAGTTTCAGAGACAGAGTACCCAGATTTTGAGGGCCACTTGGACTAGGGCACCCGCTCCAGTGTCCTGAAAGTTTTCGCACAGGAAAATCTTCTGCACAAGGTGTCTCAGACTTCTAAAAGGCTTCCAGATCCTGGAATAAACCCTAGTTGGACTAGGGCACCCTCTCTAATGTCCCGCAAGTCTTAGAATCTAAAAATCTGAAAGTCTGTCATGACTGTACCCGCAATGTCCTTCTTTCTGTAGCTTCTTTCTACTAGAACCTGCAAAACATGATCTGCACCTACAAAAGAAGGAAAATGTTGTGGCTATATAGGAGCTTGCCTCAGTCAAGCCCCGTCTTTGGTATTTCTACCTCAACAATAGCCAGAGATAAAGATTTGCAGAAGTATGTGCAAACCTAACAATGTGTATATGCATAAAAATCAAACCCTAGATGTCTCAATCAAGAGAAGATCAACAACTTGCTTTGCATCAATAAACACATACAACTTCACCTCAAGGAGATGAGATAAATGAAGACTTGCATGAACAAGAAGGAGAATCAGCAATGTCTGCAGAGGATCTCCAAGCTTGCTGTTGGAGGCTTCAACCCTTCTCCCGATCATGCAAAGGGTGTACTAACCCTAGGAAGAGAAAGATAGACTCAAGATCTTGATTCCTAATCTTCATCCATTGTCTCCAAGATAGCAAATACAAAAATACTTCCAAGAGCTTCAACAAGTCACTAATCTTCAATGGTAATTGTAACAAAGTTTTGGCATCAAGCTTGCATAAGAATTGTGTGTGATAAAATAATTTTCAAATGTCTTTTTATATCTAGCTTTAGGGAATTCAAATTTCAAAATAACGTCTCAATATCACGCGAAAACTAAGAATTTAAAAATGGAATCCCGAGGCACTCGGCGAGAGCCGACACCCCACCAAAATTCAAAATCCTGGGAAACAAGGGAGGACTAGGGCACGGGCGCCCAAGTCCAAGTCCCCATTTCCACTAAGATCTACATTTTTGGGGGTCCTAGGGACCCAAATCTCAAATCCCCTTTTCAGGTTCTATCAATAAGTTACCTCAAAAAGTGAATAAATTGCTCCTAGACTTAGTTAATCAGGGTTTCGGGAAGGTCAAAAAAGAAAAGGTTGAGAGGTCACCAAGAGTGAGGAGCTAAACCGAGGGAAATTGTACCATTCCATATAGGAGGACAATTTCTGACGTTACATTTAGCCCCCACTTTAGTGGCCATATGACATTGCGTGCATATGCAACTAAAGGAAAGTAAAGTGCATCAATCATGAAAAGGATACCCAAAAGGATACTATAGAGGAAGCCGAAGTGTTGTCACCGAAAAGGAAGAAGCCCCCAAGTCTACAATCCTGCAAGACCACAAAGTTAGGAACCGCAACCTACAAAGGAACACTTGTCAGAAAATCAAAACTAAATCAACTTGCAACCACCACCAAAAAGTCAGTACAAAAATGCTAAGGGGGTTGAGTGATGGGAAGGGAGGAAATCGAGGGAGATATATGCCCCCCTTGTTTCTGCTTGCTTAGTCCGAGAGTAGAAACAAGGAGATATCCATGCGTGTCGATTTCAAGGGAAATGTGTTATGAGGGTCATTTGAAGAAACAACGCTCAAACATAACATATTGGGGAGGAAAGAGAGCGGAACCCAGATTCCAGTGCAACAAATGGCACTGAAATCAAAGTTTGATAGCTCAAGAAAAGGCCTCAAGAGTGGAAGAGCACACTTTTGCACCTAGTTAGGAATAGGAATTCTCACTCACTTTATGTAAAAGGGAGTTGTCACTTATCACTAACTCATTCTTGTTTCTTGTCATCGTAGAGAGAAGGAGAATAGGAGAATGACCATGCCGAGCTGACATCCATATCATCCACCATGATTGGAGATGCTTCGAGCCCAAGTGACAGAGAGATGCTTTGAGGCCAAGGTAGGGTCTTGATTCCACGCTTCTGTCATCTTTTATTATACTTTTACTTTCACATTTATCGATGTCTATGCCAAGAGGGGAAGGTGGATAGGGTTCTCAAACAGGGGCACCCAGGTTCACCTAGGGCGCGAGAGTCTCTCTAGGGTGCCAGTATCCCTCTGGGGTGCCCTAGTCTTCCTAGGGCGCCCTGGTCCATAAAGGACACAAGCCCTAGGCACAGGCATTTTGTTCAATTCTTGATAGTTTATTTTAGTTTCTAGAGGGGATTCTGATACTCTTGCTTACTTTCCAATCTGCAGGATGTCCCTAAGATGCATGAGCACACAGGCGGTCATCTAATGGCACTTCTATGAGAGCGCACTAGCGCTTTGACTGCCACAGAGAGAGAGCATTTATAGATGGTGAGCCTATGGTGGGTGTTTGAGATGCCCACAATTAGATTCCACTATGCTATGCTCATGGCACTGATGGAGAGATGGGATGCAGATACATCCACATTCCACTTACCGACTGGCGAGATTACCATCACACTGGAGGATGTATTTAGGATCCTTCGATTGCCAATCCAAGGAGAGACAGTGAGGGTTATTGGACATCGCTCAGAGGAGTATACTCGTGAGAGTTAGCTATACTGCTTGGGTCGCACTATTTTCACAGGTAGAGCAAGGACATATTCAGCTCCGTTTGCTAGAGCAGGGATGTAGAGACATTCCCTTACTATGGAGGATCATGATTGTCATAGTTGCATTAGCCATCACACTAGATGGATGAGGCACTCACCTTCACAGGGGTCGCGTTCACACTATCAGAGCGATGGAGGAGCATCAAACTATCTACGCATGGAGGCGCAGTATGCTTGCGCACCTATATCACGACTTAGGGCAATATGTCCATTATGAGATGCAGAGTTTGATGGTCTGCACATTACTGTAGGTCTGGGCCTTTGAGCACATTAGGTGCACACAACCGGTGGGTTTTCCTATAGAGGCAGCATTCACCCATCCGCATGTCTATGCCTATCCACTGGTTAGGTGTTGGAGGCATGACAATATGTTATACTGGAGAGTAGTATTTGACATATTGTAGCCCGATGACATTGTCTAGAGACCATATTGCGGCTACATCAGATGGCCTGGTGAGCAAAGACAGTTAGCTCAGATGCAGAGGAATCAGCTGATGGCTGGTTGCCTCGATCATACTGTATCTTGGTTCTACTTTGATAGGATGGCATGACAATTCAGACAGATACAGGATGTTCCTGCAGTTCGTCTAAGCTACGCACGTGCAGCTCGGAGTGCAGTCAGGTCCAATACCATCTGACAGCTGACTATAGCAGACATGCCACTTAGTGACGATGAGGGTCCTAAGGATGCAAAGCTAGTGTCAGACATAGATGATGTCAGGTGTACCTGAGCATATCAGACCTGGTGGCACACAACACATCTTGCACCTATCTTTCCACTCAGGCATCCCATAGGAGATGCCTGACCTTGGGCCGATCACACGAGTGACACAAGGGTGGAGGATGACATCATTAATTTTGTTGGATACTACAATCTTGAGGAGGATGAGGAGGAGGATGAGGATGAGTCTGAGGAGGTCCCATCACAGTACATTTTCAGAGTGAGATCATGACAGAGCAACAAGAGGCAGACACTGACGAGGAGACCGAGTTGAGACTACAGTCAAAGGCTCATGGTCCTACACCTGCAGATGATGTGAGGCCTAGTCAGACAGAGCGAGGGGAGAGTAGTAGGTCTATGCCCCCAGCTGCATATCAGACAACGGAGCTCATCACATCATCGGTGATCTGAGATCCATCCTAGTGAGATGGAGATCCAGGTTAGGTTTGATTTATTATTTGATGCTTTATATAGTTTATTATTTGTGATATTTATATGGGAGTCTACCATCTATCTCATCCTTTATTTTGTAGTTGGGATTGATGCATGGTGAGACTTTGTGAGTTGCGTCATAGGAGACATAGTACCAACAGATGTCTCAGAGCAGCAAGTGCGGGCGGGTTATTCACCACGATCATCTACTGGACAGCATGCTGAGATATTTATGCCTATAGTCAGATGCAGGACTGCTACAAAGGCCATGCTAGAGCAGTCTACATGAGAGAGAGAGAGGAGTTTCAACAGAGAGCTGAGCGCGCCAAGGCTAAGCTCAGGGCACAGTGAGAGCAGACGGTAGCAGTTCCTACTTCGGAGGGAGAGCCAGCTGTCAATGAGTTCTTATTGCGGGAGGTCTAGTAGGCCAGAGCTGATAGAGATAGGGTTCGGGCTGAGAGAGACCGATACCAGAGGATGTACCCAGAGGCACATGAGTAGATGATAGAGATGAAAGGCGAGATCAGGGGGTTACAATTGCAAAGCATCTCTAGAAGTCATTCGCGATCCATAGCCACACATGGTCAGGCTTTTGTCATTTGCACACCACGAAGGCCTGAGGGTACTAGCAATCGAGGCTCAGCTATGTGATGTATAGACTTTAGGCATTATGATATCCCATTTTGTTTTTGGGGATAGTCGACTCGGATGTATACATGAAACTGAGATATATTATATATGTTTACTTCATTTTATCTATGTGTAATGGCTTTTGATCTATCACAAGTGATTTTTGTAAAAATGCAACTAGTGATGATGTCTAAATGCTAAAATTAATGCTATTGTCATATACTAACAATTCTAAAAAGAACATGTAGTAACAAACACAATGATTAATTATTTTACACATAACTTTAATTTCCATGCTACATTTAGTTAATACAAAAGTAATCTAAGCAATTACTACTTAAACACGATACAACAATGATCAACTGAACAAAGATGCAATGCCAAATGAATTAAGACAAAACAGTAATATCTTGTTGAAATTGAGGCTAATCTATGTGTTAAATTAGCTTAGGAACATTTAACATTAGATCTTTAAGCATAAAATCTTTTGAGGTGTGCCACATTAATAGGTTCTTTAAGCGGCATACCTTTCTCATCAACTAATTTATATGCTCTGGATCCAAAAGTTTCAGTGATTATATATGGTCCAAGCCAATTAGGGCTGAACTTACCTTTTTCACCAAGTGGTGTGTTTACATTGCGTTAATTTTCATAAAGAACCAAGTCCCCAACATTAAATGAACATTGTATGAATTGCACATTATAGGCTCGTTGTATTCCTTTTTGATAAACCTTGATATGTTTAAGAGTGTTAATACGTCTTTCATCAAGCATCTCAAATTCCTATAATCTTTTGTCTTGTTCTATGTCATCATCCATGATATCTCTTAGGGAGATTCACAAAGAAGGAATTTCTAACTCTAAGGGCATTATCGCGTCTGCGCCATAGACAAGATTATACGGTGTGTTACCCGTAGTCATTCGAATGCTTGTTCTGTAAGCCCATAAGGCATAGGATAACTGCGTATGCCAATCTTTTTGATGTTTATTAACAGTTTTCCATAAAATCTATCCAATAACCTTGCTTGAAGCTTCAGCTTGGCCATTTGATTGAGGATAATAAGGTGTAGAGAAGCGATGTTGTATATGATATTTTTTGAGGAACTTTTTCACATCCTTGTTCTTAAATGGTGTACCATTGTTCAAAACCAATGAGGAAGCTATTCTAAATCAAGAAATTTTGTTATTTTGTATGAATCGACAGATGACATCGGTGGTCGTGGATCGCAAAGGGACCGCTTCAACCCATTTTGTAAAATAATCAATAGCAGTGATTATAAACGTATGTCCTTGAGAGAGGGTGGGAAAATTTTTCCAATTAGATCCAAGCCCTAGATAGAGAATGGCCATGGTGACACTTGGGCATGAAGGTCCTGAGTAGGAGCATGGATTATGTGTTTATGTTGTTGACATTACGGGCATCTCTTGACGTAAGCAAAGGAATCTTGTTTCATATGCTGCCAATAGTACCCCATACGTAACAATTTTTGCACCAACAATTTTCCACTAAAATGCCCTCCATAGGCACCAGAGTGAGCTTCTTCTAAAGCTATTAGAATCTCTGAATTACTTAAACATCGAAGTAAAACACCGTTATAACTTCGTCAGTATAAGACATTCAATAATATAATGTATCACACTGTGAGTTTGCATAAATGGAGTCAGGCATTCTTAGATGTTGAATCCAGAATGGTTCCATCGCGTAAATAGTTAAATATGTAGGAGAACCATTCATCCGTGTATGTGTTACCACAGAGTTCCAAATTTGCAACTATAGGGCTTTCGATTATCAGTGTCTTAAGATTATGAACAACAAAGGTAAATTCCTCAGGAGAACCTTCAGGGGATATAAGGGAAGCTGCGCTTGCCATTGCATCCGCATGCCAGTTATCTTTCCTGGGAATGGTATCGATAGAATATGATTTGAATTGTCTTAAGAGAGATAATGTAAATTCACTATATTGAGATAACTTATCATGCTTAGTTTGATACGGTCCTGTTATCTATTTAACAATTAACTGAGAATCATTGTATATTGTAATGTTTTTGATATTCAGAGCCAAGGTTGCATGAAGTCTAGTGATAAGAGCTTCGTATTCAGCTATACTGTTTGTGCATAAGAAATCTAAGTAGAAAGATAAGGGAATCATCTTACCAATGGGAGGTATTAATATAACACTAGCTCTGGAGCCAGTTTGACATTTTGATCCGTCAAAGTATAACTCCCATTTTTCATCCACAAAGATTGTTAAAATTTGTTCGTCAAGGAACGCATCGACATTTTGTAATGAAAAGGGCGAGGGAGCATCAACTAATTGATCAGCTATCACTTGCCCTTTAATCACTTTTTGTGAAATAAATTTAAGATCAAATTCTGTTAATAACATAACCCATTTAACAAGATGACCTAATAAATCTATCTTTGTGAAGAGATGTTTCAAAGGGTCGAATTTTACCATTACATGCACTTCAGCATTTAAGAGATAATGTCTAAGCTTTTGAGTGGCAAACACTAAAGCTAAACAATGCTTCTCTATAATTGTGTATCACACTTCATAATCGAGCAAAGTACGACTGATGTAATAGACATCACATTCTTTGCCTTCAGTATTATGTTGTGCTAACAAAGCTGCTAGGGCATTGTTAGATGTTGAGATGTATAACAGGAATGGTTTATCAGAAACGATAGGTTGCAAAACGGGCGGATTAGCTAAGTAATCCTTTAAGTCATCGAAAGCTTTTTGACATTCAGAATTCCATTGAAAGTGAGAATCTTTTTTCATATTTGCGTAAAGGGGCGTGTCCTATCCATAAGTTGTCAAACAAAGCGGCAGATGCCTGTATCTTTCCCTACAAACTACAAAGTTAAAATATGTTCTTAGGTATTGGCATATTAAAAATCGCATCTATCTTTTTTGCATCGACTTCTATACCTTGATTCAAAACAACAAACCCAAGTAACTTTCCACTATCCACGCCAAAAACACACTTACGGGGATTCAATCGCATATTATATTTTTGTATGCCCTCAAATATTTGTCAAAGATTTGTAACATGATCCTTACGATGGATAGAATTTGCCAGGATGTCATCAACATAATCTTCTAGAATATTGTGCATATAATCATGGAATATAAGAGTCATTACACGTTGCTAAGTAGCTCCTATATTCTTAAGTCTAAATGGCATGACTACCCAAGGTGTTATAAAGGTTGTTTTATATTGATCAAGAGGATTTATAAGGATTTGATTATATCCTGAAAATCCATCCATAAATGATAGCAACTCATGTCCAACTATGGAATCAACAATCATATCGATATTAAGGAGCAGAAAATCATCTTTCAAAGATGTCAAATTTAAATCTCGGAAATCTGTGCACATTCTTATACGACCATCGAGTTTAGCAATGGCAACAATGTTTGAGATCCACGAAGAGTAATCAATAGGTTGGATAAAACCAGCTTGTAAGAGTTTTTCTATTTCAGTTTTAACAAGAAAAGCAATCTTATGATTCATCTTATGAATCTTTTGTTTGAATGGCTTAACATATGGTTTCAACATGATATTATGTGTTACAATATGAGGATCTATACCAGGCATGTTTGAATAATTCCAAGCAAATAATTCTGAGAACTTGTTCAACAGTTTAGTCATTTCTTCTTTTTCTTCCGCATTTAAACAATCACCAATAGGGATAACTTTTTTAGGATTATACTTATCCATAACGACATCAATAGTCTTTCTGTTAAGGAGAGTACTATGATCTAGGGGATTGTAGGATTGTAATTGTTCTTCAAGTTCTTCACTATGCTCTACTGTAGCAGTTATTGTGCTAGTAGTCTTTTCAAAATATACATCATTGTTTAAACAAAAAGGTAGGCCACGTTTATGGTGATAACGAGGAATACCATCATAAGCACCTAAAAATTCCATTATCGCTTCATCCGCCATAAACATATCTAATGGAAGTGAACCTGGAGGACAATTAATGTCAATCATCTCAGGGAATATCAAACTAAGTGTTGATATTGTATTCACATTTAGAGTAGGACGTTTACGGGCTTTGGATTCCTTAAAAGTATTATATCCAATGCCACTTGAGTAATGTTGCGAAGCAGATTCTATAGGGACTTTGATTGAACCTTGTTGATTTATGCCACAACCATTACCTACATAGTCACAATTTTTGTAAAGGATTCAGAATCCTCTGCCATAGAGAGAGAGACCATTTCTTTAGATGAAGGCAGAGTTTCATAAGTCTCATAATCGGTAGTATAACTCAGAGTATTATCTTTATTTGTCATCAAAGAAGTCTTATGTTTATCATTCAAAGCATGCGATGTGATTAAAGCAATATTTGATGTTTCAGGGACGGGGTTTTTAAGTTTATATTCTCCTATGAAGGAAGATGCAAAATCTAATGAGCCCCAGTCGTCACCAACAAATGCATTCAATTTCTTGGACTCTTGCATAACATTTTTAGAGGCAAGAGGAGCTGACAACTTAGCTTTCAAATTGTTCAAACTCTTAATAAAAATAACATGCTTATGCACTTCCATTTGCAAAAAATTATCAGGTTCAGGATCTGAATGGATAGTATGCAGTTTACCTTTAAATATAAACTTAATCGAACGGTGCAATGTAGAAGGAACTGCTCCTAATGCTTGTATCCAAGGTCTACCAAGAATCATGTTATAAGATAAAGAACACGGCATGATATGAATCAAGGTAGGCACCATCACAGGTCCAACTTGTATAGGTAAAGTTATAGTGCCCACGGATTGTCATCCAACATTATCAAATCCACGAATACTTAATGATTTCAATTTGATGGCAGATATATCAAATTTAACCTTATACAATAAATCAATGCCACAAACATTAAGGGCTGACCCATTATCAATCATAACTCTCTTAACCAATGTTTTGTTTATTGTAATAAAGATAACCAAAGGATCATATTGATTCTGAACCTCGAGAGATGGTAATTCATGTTGTTGAAATAGAATATCTATTTTTGTTGCATGTATACAATCCAGTAGAGTGGCAACATCATTTGGTTTAACAGCGGGAAGAACAATCACCTTTTGTAAAGCTTCTTGTAGCATTCCATGGTAAGTAGGTGAAGTTTGTATAAGTTCCCAAAGAGGTATCTTTGCGAGAGTAGCGTGGAGCTGCTCTACAAGATCATAGTCTTTACCACCTTTATATGTTAAATGAGGTGCTTGAGGAAGCATAAGTTGATAAGCTGGTAAAGATATCGGAACATTCATTTGTTGTGTACTTTCTTTGTTATTCTGAGTATTATATGCATGAGCAACCACATTATGATTGGTTTGTTGTAAGTTTTGATTCGCTATTTGTTTTGCATAATCATAAATGTGATCGGGAGATTGAGAAGGAGATGAAAGACCTTTAACTACAAGCATAGGTTTAGAGGATGGTTGAACCACATTTGCACATAGAGTGACCACAATTTTTGGTTTTTTGATCTCTTCTTTAGATTTTGGCACATAAATTGCATTTACAAATCTTTGAAATAGTGACGTCTTAGAGGCCGTAGTGGAATGTTCAATCGAGATAAAGTCCTCAAGGGCTTCATCTAACATATCGAAGTCATCACGACTAAACGGCTCATCATAAACATGAAAATCTTGCAAAAAATAATCTGATATTTTAACATGCTCTAATTAAACCAAGATTTAAATGCACAATGATGGCCTTTGAAAATAAAATATAATTTCCCACAATAAATGATAATTTCCAACTCTTTTAGTGAAAAGGTAAAGAATGTAATCCACAATGTAATTTCACTAAAGAGGCTTTTCAATCCAATTATGCTATAGAATAGCAAATTATTTCAGATGTAAAGTTTAAAAGGATGCAAATTCTTTAAAGCTCGGATTCACCAAAATGTTTAGGGGGAAAATTGGTAGTTTGTTCAACTCGGTTAAATACTAGCATTTCACCACGAAGCATTGGGAGGACAAGGACCGAGCTTGTGAACAAGCTTCTAATCACTTTGTCTGTCCCTTACGCTCGCATGGTTATGAAACCTAAGGCCCTAATCAAGATTTTATCAAGTGTTTTCCTTTCAACCAAGTAAAACCCTAATTATGCCTTAAATCAGAAATATACAAAAACTGATGAAACAATTGGCAAAAGTGATCACAGAAGTGCAGAGATAGAGTTTCAGAGACAGAGTACCCAGATTTTGAGGGCCACTTGGACTAGGGTGCTCGCTCCAGTGTCCTGAAAGTTTTCACATAGGAAAATCTTCTACATAGGGTATCTGAGACTGCTAAAAGGCTTCCAGATCTCGGAATAAACCCCTGGTTGGACTAGGGTGCCCGCTCCAATGTCCCGCAAGTCTCAGAATCTAAAAATTAGAAAGTTTGTCATGACTGTACCTGTAATGTCCTTCTTTCTGTAGCTTCTTTCTACCAGAACCTACAAAACACGATCTGCACCTACAAAAGAAGGAAAATGTTGTGGCTATATATGAGCTTGCCTTAGTCAAGCTCTGTCTTTGGTATTTCTACCTCAACAATAGCCAGAGATAAAGATTTGCAGAAGTGTGTGCAAACCTAACAATGTGTATATGCATACAAATCAAACCCTAGATGTCTCAATCAAGGGAAGATCAACAACTTGCTTTGCATCAATAAACACATACAACTTCACCTCAAGGAGATGAGATAAATGAAGACTTAGATGAACAAGAAGGCGAATCAGCAATGTCCGCAGAGGATCTCCAAGCTTGCTGTTAGAGGCTTCAACCCTTCTCCCGATCATGCAAAAGGTGTATTAACCCTAGGAAGAGCAAGATAGACTCAAGATCTTGATTCCTAATCTTCATCCATTGTCTCCAAGATAGCAAATACAAAAATACTTCCAAGAGCTTCAACAAGTCACTGATCTTCAATGGCAATTGTAGCAGAGTTTTGGCATCAAGCTTGCACAAGAATTGTGTGTGATAAAATGACTTTCAAATATCTTTTTATATCTATCTTTAGGGAATTCAAATTTTGAAATAATGTCTCAATATTGGGCAAAAATTGAGAATTTGAAAACGGAATCCCGAGGCACTCGGCGAGAGCTGACACCCCGCCAAAATTAAAAATCTTGGGAAACAAGGGAGGACTAGGGCATAGGCGCCCAAGTCCAAGCTCCCATTTCCACTCAAATCGCCATTTTTGGGGGTCCTAGGGACCCAAATCTCAAATCCCCTTTCCGGGTTCTATCAATAAGTTACCTCAAAAAGTGAATAAATTGCTCCTAAACTTAGCCAATCAAGGTTTCGAGAAGGCTAAAAAAGAAAAGGTTGAGAGGTCACTAAGAGTGAGGAGCTAAACCGAGGGAAATTGTACCATTCCATACAAGAGGACAACTTCTGACATTACAAAAGGAAATATCAGACCTAATGTTTCTCCATGAAGTGCTTTATGATGGTAATAGTTGTTGATATTTTGTTGCTTAAGTTGCCTTGCAAGATTGTTTTGTTACATCTTTGTTTTATTCTACTTTATTATTGGACTTGATCAACCCAATAACCTTGTACATGTTTTGATGTATTTGTTGCTATCTAATTGTATTTGGTATATGAAAAGAGGATTTCATGTAGTCCATAATACATGAATATCATCTTTGAATGTATTTTGAATATATAGTACTCAGTGATGAGTGACTACATAGTATGGGATATGCGTGTCATTCACTAGATAAGTATTATGTGATTACATGATAATACTTCTATTTATTTTATGTTGAAGTGACACATGCAACATTAAAATATTTGTATTAAAGATAAGGTTACACATTAAATTCAAAGGATCATCTGATAGGAGATTTATTGTATACACTTGTATTAACTTCTCAAGTACAAATTCTTGAACTATTTCATGTGAAAATGTACTTATAACTTTCTAATCCTATTATTGATTAACAAAGTACTTCTATGTGATCTCAGTTTGGTTTCAGTTAAAGTAGAAGAGTTATTCAAAAGATCTAATTTTTTTTTAGAAATATAACTATAGATGAAGTTAAAATGAAATAGATTCATTGGGATACTGATAGTGTTACATCCACACTTGACTAGTCATTTTTGGTGAATTATGTTGTAGATTCAACTTGAGCTACTGAGGATAGCAGCTAATTACAGGGGGAGAATTGTTATGTGACTTTTTCCCCAAAATAGAAAAGAAGGCTATTTTATGAACAAGACTTTGAAAATATAAGAGGATAAAGTTTATTTACTCTTTACAATTAAAAGGGAAATGGAAAAATAAAGGATATTACAATCCTTTGGTTAAAATAGAGATAAATAAAGAATAACTATGAAAACCCCTTTTAAAAGGAAGGAATTATTAAGTTTATTAACTAAAATTTTTTAATGACAACTTTGTGAAAGGGTGTGATGGTTTAGAAACCACCCCTTAAAAGGTTATATAAGGCATTTGTGTGAGACTTAGAATGGGCATAAAACATCTCTCAAAAAAGAAAGAAGAAGCATGGAGAATTGTTTAGGGGAAAATTGGATTTGTTGTTTTAGTGTTTTGATGTTTAAATCCACCTTTCCACTTAACATTCAAGAATCTAGGGCCGAGTGGCGAACACTATCATACCCTAGGTCACTGTGAGATGTAAGAAAACTTGGATTAGGGAATTTAATTATCAATTTTCCTTCTCCTAGGCTCAATTGACCATTAAAACCCTAATTATGCAAATACGACAACAAATCGATGAATAACGGAAAAAGCTCTTGCAGACAGGAGTACAATACCAAATCATAGAAAACCTATTTTTGGGGTTTCAAAGCAGAACAGTCGGGGACACTGGAGTGGGCGCCCAAGTCTAAGGTACCAGTTTCTTCGCAAGATTCGGACCTCCTTCCGACACTGATCAGCCCTGTAACTTCTATTTCTAAAAATTTATCTACAGAGGACACTAGAGCGAGTGCCCAAGTCCTGGAAATGCTCCTGTGTCCTACTTTTCTTCAGATCCTGAATCCTTGATGCCTGCCAATCCTTCATGCAACTTCACTTTTCCCAAATGTGACACCTATAACCTGTAATTACACGATTTGGTTTGGGGGTTGTGGTGTTTAGAGGCTTGCCTCAGTTAAGCCCCGGAGGACACTTAAGTCTTCGAACACCGTTGTCAGATAAAGAGTGCGTGCCCTTGTGAGGCAGAGGCAAAAACTAAAGGAATTGATGATAAAAACATAATATAATGTCACCTTGTAGTGAAGATATCATGGGAGGAAGATGTTCTTCATTCCATGATGAATGGATGTGTTGGTTTTTCTTCTGAATCAACATTAGGGTTTGCCAGTTCTAATGCACAGGAAGATTCAGCCAACTAAATATAGGAGGTTGCGTGAGCTCCTCCCCTTCACTTCTGGTTCTGCCGCACCAAGGGAGTTGTCCCTATTTGATAAAAGTATGACCTTGACTAGCTCAATGACAGAAGGATATAACTTGACAGCAACAGGCAGAATACTCTCATGTAAGGACCAAGATTTGTGTAACAAATCACAAGGTTGGCAACATTCTTGGACATAATGTCTGGTTAGGGATGAGAGCATGCAAGGGTTTCCTACTCCTAATCCTACAACTAACAGGTGGAAGGATGAAATGGTTTGAATTGGTGTTTGGAGTTATGGGACTTTCCTAGACCCATTGAACAGATAGATTCCCAAACTAGTGCCTTATCTGGGCAACAGAGTCATATCTAAGAATGTAAATGTCTCCCCATGACAACACTAATTCATATCCAGAGGACCTGAGAAGAATGCTACTGCCTAACAGCAACATGTCCAAGAAAGAGTATTACTTATGATCATAGTTAACAGATCCTATGATGCAATCTACTTTCCTTTGTATCTGATCAAAAGCCTATTTAACCACTCCTTGAGTAGATGCAATAAATCAGACACACAGTATGTATATACTGAAAAACTTGGAAGCCCTTGACAACCTTGTTTGAAAGGAAAATAAATGACATACAGGAAACAATCAGAAATAATACACACACCAGGTGTTTTTCATTTAAAATCAATCTGCATAGAAAGTCATCATAGAGAAAATTATCATTTACAAGACAAGATAGACTGGTACACCAGACTAAGGACCGAGTCTGTAGCAAAGAATGCCTTTCAAAATGTGAACACCTTATGTTCAGAGTTAGAGCAGAAGGTCCAAAAAATATCCAACCTCCTAAAAAGTAACACAGCCAGACCAATATATACAGAATCGTGTACATTCTGCAATTAATTACATGGCCAGAAATCAAAAATCCACCAGATACATCCATCAGAAATGGCGCTCAAAAGTTATTACTGCAACAGACAGGGGAGACCTCGAGCCCTACGCCGCCATCTAGAAGTCCTCATCCATAATCGAGTAGCCTGATCACTGTCCCATCGCCCATACCCTTGCACTGTCGCCATTGATGGGCCAACAACCCACAACCACCGAGAAAACCGTCGCAGCAATCAAAATGGAGCTTCCCGCCAAAATGCGTTTACTGAAGGTTTAAATTATGCAGGGAGATTAATCCCACATGCACGGTGCGGAGACCACTTTAGCATTTTAAAAACATAGTCACTTGCATACCAAGTGTTGAGCGCCTTTTACTGCGCTCGACGCACGCTCCTTCTCCAAAAGCCCATCGGCCAAACTTCTACCATCGGCCTACTCAAAAAACCTCTCACCGATCTCAAAAGTCTCACCGACAAACACTACACTCCCCTTCATCGGCCAAAGATATACCATCGGCCAAGCATTCCATAGTCCAACCGATGCACAAAGTCACACCGACAACACCTTCGCTTCCCACCTTCGTCAGCATGACTTACACCGTCGGAGCAACATCTCAAACCTATGCCGATACCTGTCATCATGCCGATGCTTATCTCCGCATTCCTCTATCGGTGAGACCAACACTATCGGCCAAACCAAAAGCTCCCCAGCCGACAGACCAAACTCTCACCGATGACCACTCCATACTCGCCTGTCGCCAAGACATAGAACATTGTCACCCCGACATGCTGAACATCAACTTCACTATCGGCCAGACCTGCAACCATCAGAGCAACAAGAAACCCCTCTGCCAATGACAACCACTACGCTGATAACACCCCATCGGCCAAACATTGCATATCGGTGAACCCACAAAACCTCTGGCCGACCTCAATTGTCATACCGATGAGTACCTAGCACCCACTTCTCCTTTGGCGAGACTCTCCATCCATCGGGTTGAACCATTGGTTCAACAGCTAGGTTCAAACGAGAAGTTCAACCTGATAGTTCAACGCCGACACCTACTCTGTCAGCAACACAAACATAACCCCACAAACCCATTGAACCGATGAACCGGTTCAACCTGATGGTGCAATGGCGAGGTTCAAACCTCAAAAACAATCGGAGCACTTCAAACAAAAACTTTCGCCGATGACAAGTTACTCCTCCGATAGGCAAAGTCTCAGCGATGGAAGAAGATTTGACTGCTACCATCATGATCGCTAAGACAAAAAACAAACTCATGCCAATGGAGAAAACATGAAGACCAACTCCTCAAGAACTAAGATGTAGATGCTGAAAAACACTGAGGAGGTGCCAAAACTTAGAACTTTTTTGGATCTTTTGGGAAGGTGCCTGCATGAAAAATTGCTAAATTAATTGACAGTCAATTCAGGCACCAACAGGATGCTCAAATATGCAAACACAAACACATAAACCACACAAGTCTGCTCTTGCAACACAATGAAAGCCTTGCATCACCTTGAGAATGCCTAAAGTTCACAATGATCATCTAGTTTCCAAATGAATGCCTAAACATGATTATATATGCAACTACAAACACTAGCGCCAAGATTTTTGTAATTCAAACTTACCGTGTTGGCAAAGGACCCAAATAACGGTCATAAATCGACACTCATAAATTAGGGCTACCCCAAAATAGGGTAGGACTAGGGCATGGGCACCCAAGTCCTCCCCCTATTTTGGGCAGGGTATAGCTCAAGGGGTCCTCCTAGGTCCACTTTACCATAAAACCTAGGTCTCATTCCATCGGGATGCCAAAATATGAACTAAAATGTCCTAAATGCATGCAAAAGACCCAGAAGCTAAACCTTATGAGGGAAAAGCCCCCAAGGGGACATTTTCTGATGTTACATTTAGCCCCCACTTTAATGTATGTATAAACACGAGGCCAATACATGCATTAAAGTATGGTCACAAACACAACAAACACGCCAAGCACGGAGAAGACACGCCAATCACATAGAAGACAGTAACAGGTATGTAAAACATGGAGAAGATAGTTACAGTCACACAGAACACAGAGAAGACAGTCAATGCACAGAAGACACATTAATGTATGGAAGATAGGCATGATTTCTTTTCTTTTCTTTCATATGTATGAAATGCAGATGCAAGTACAGGAAAGTAAACAAACCTCCCATAATACAGGATGCACTACCCTAAGGCACAGGTCTCTGTATATATGGGGCAACACACATGCAAGACATGCAAAACCTCCCAAAATGCAGGACTGTATATGGGGCAATAGACACGCCAAACACACACACTTTGAAGACATGAAGAAAACACGTCAGACAAGTGATGGAGTGTACCTATTTCTAGGTCCAACACCATCTTAGGCACATTACAGGCACACACTGATAATTGGGATTCGCCACAACAATCATTGAAGACACGCTTAAGGGTTAAGTTAGTCATAGAACTGCTCCCCGCCTCCGCAAAGGACTTTTGAAAATGCAACCCCACCCGCGTCACGGAGACGCCTTACAGTGAAAAGGAATCATGGCATACCACTCGACCTGCATCATGGAGATGCCTTACGGTGAAAATGAGGTATGAGCTCAAAGATATACAACCCCACCCACATCACGGAGATGCCTTACGGTGAAAAGGAGGTATACGCAATAGATTTCAAGATAAATTGATTGATTGCAAACAAACTCAAAATGCAGGAAGTACTCATCGCACTAGTCTGCACCTAAGGATAAGCACATTGCTAACATCTATAACAGACAGCTTGCCTTATATATGCCCCCATCTTAAGGTGGTTAATATCATGCATCGATATCAAGCACGTTAAGGTAGGAAGAAAACACACAAGGGAACATCAACTTTCGCAAAGCCCATGCCCCCTGGAGGTGACATGTACATAACGATCGCCAAATGTTCCCACAAACACATTCCTGCAAGAAACATGTTAGTGTCTACATAATCATAATAAATAATGCATATGATTAACCACACAAAGAGCCAAGGTTATACTACGAATTTGGAGTTTGAGGATAACCGTGGGGATATATCACGAAGCTCTCTTAATCGAGTACCATCAAGGCTAGATTCAAAGACAAACAAAGGTGCATAAAGCAGTAGTATTGTTAAGGTTTGTAAATGCGATAGAAACATCATTAAATTCACTACGCAGAAAGCACAAGTGCTTCCACTAATCAAGCGTCGGATAAAATAGACAACCCCATCGTCATATTAGGAACTAAGTCCATTTTTTTATTGCTCTTGAAAGGGACACTAGGTCCGCATTAGTATAAATATTTGTCATCATCCACCCACTAGACGGAAACACTAGAGGAAGGGAAACAATAAATAAGAGAGGAGAAATAAGTGTCTTAGGGACAATCACGTAGGAGGGTGCCCCCAGTGTCACCAACTACGACACTATGTCTATAAGACAAAACACACGATAATGAAATCAAAGAGAGGCAATTTAGAAGAATGATGATACAAATAGAAGAAGGTCACAACAGAGGCGGTCTCATGGTATCTCGGACCTTACAAGAGAATCAGGGGTCATCTCAAGAGGCCTAGACAACACATAACACATCATGAGGGAAGCACATCACGAGAGAGATAAAGGGTTAGAGATACTTACCTGTTAGCATCATCATTAAGAACATACATGTCTAGGATATCTCTCATGTTGTTTGGATCTTATTGAATTAACATTAAGTGTAGGATGACGAGAGGCTTTCTTTTCTTTAAAAGGATTATATCTAATGCCACTTGAGTAATGTGTTGAAGAGGATTCTATAGGTACTCTAATTCCTTTTTGATTTACACCACATCTCTTACCTACATAGTCGTTATGTTTGTACAAAATTTGAAATCCATGACCATATAGAGAGTCCAATTCCTTAGAAGAAGGTGAGGCCTCATAGGTATCATAATTTGTAGTATAAGTAAGAGTATTGTCTTTATTTTCAACCAAGGAGACTTTGTTTTTCTCAGGTGTTTCAAAAGATCGCTTAGATGAGATCAATGCTACTTTTGATGTGTTGAGGTTATTAAGTTTATATTCCTCGACATCGCAAGGATTAAAATCTAATGAAACCCCAATCATCACCAACAAGTGCATTCGATGGTTGAGAGTCTTGCACAACACTAGTCATTGATGGATCACCTTGCATATTGTTTAAGCTTAAATGATTGTAAACTAGTTTTTGCAATTCAATGTGTAAACAATTGTCTGGTTCAGGATCAGCATGAATAGTATGAAGTTTACCTTTGAATATAAATTTGATTGAATGATGTAGAGTGGAAGGGACTGCCCCCAATGCATGAATCCAAGGTCTACCAAGAATCATGTTGTAAGATAAATAACTAGGCATGACATGAATTAGGGTAGGCACAATCACAGGTCCCACTTGTATAGGTAAAGTTATAGTACCTATGGATTGTCATCCAACATTGTCAAAACCATGGATACTTAACAGTTCTAGCTTGATGGCAGATGTATCAACTTTAATCTTATGTAATAAGTCAATGCCACAAACATTAAGAGCCAATCCATTATCAATCATAACTCGTTTTACCAATGTTCTATTTATTGTCACAAAGATTATAAGAGGATCATATTGGTTTTGAACTTCAATTGACGGTAATTCCTATGGTTGAAAGAGAATATCTTTTTTTGTTGCATGCATACTATCCAATATGGTTGCTACATCATTAAGCTTAGCAGTAGATGGGACAATCACCTTTTGCAAAGTTTCTTGGATCATTCCATGGTATGTAGGTGATGTTTGTATCGAATCCCAAAGAGAGATCTTAGCCAAAGTAGCACGAAGCTGTTTGACAAGATCATACTCTTGACCACTTTTATGAGTAAGACGAGGTAGTTGAGGGAGCATAGGTTGAGAATATGGAAGAAAGGCAGGCACATGCAGTGCTTGGTTACTTTGCTTGTTATTACAGGTGTTGTATGTGTAAGCAATCAGATTGTGGTGTGGTTGTTGTAACACCTTTTGAACACCTTGAACCATAATCACCAGCTTTAAGCAAGAAGGTGCAGTAGGTGCCCCCCACACAACCATCTTAGGAATAGTGCTACCAAGTTTGTTAATAAGTATCAAATTAACACTATTTCTCTCTTGATTGCACCTAACATCCATCCCTAAAGTATTTAATATGAGATACCTTTTCTCATCCACTAATGCTACATCTTAGCCAGGGAGAGCAATGGGATGAGAGGAAGATACATCATCATCATCATCATACTCTATAGCAGAAAAAGGCTTTTCACTCTCATCTTTCTCATGAGTGTTCCTAGAGATGAATTTGGTTAAATCTTCTAATATCAAAGGATATGCTCCTATGAGTAAAGTGAAACTACTAAAATCATGTGTGTAACAAAGTAATTGCAACTCATGTGTAGAACATATAGAAGCATCAATACCACTGATATAAGCTATGTGTTCTAGAACATGAGGATTCTCATTAGTGAAATTAGAGAAATTCTCAAAATCTAGGATATACTCATGCAAAGATTTTAGAGATGAATAACATGAATATGCCATAATGAAATGAAAAAATCAGATTTTAATAATTTCCAAGACTATGCAAAATACAAGTACAAACTGTATGCAAAAATGATCTTAAATGCTTGATTTTTTATGTTTTTCCAATGCGAATGAATGAAACAAAGAATGTTATAAGGATTTTGATCAAGGGAAGAAAATTATATGTCTGATATAAGTCCAAAAAAGAAATATGATCACTCTCAACACACTCTTGACGCAAATCCAAGATAATGCCAAGTCAAAATATAGTGAAAATATGTCAAAATAGGCACTTTTTTCACCAAAACTCAATGCAACAAAGCATAACAAAGAGTGTTGTGAGGAAAATGATGATGGAAAGAAAATAATATCAGTAATAACAGCCACTTGGTGGAAAAATAGCCAACACAACACGATTTTAGTGCCACTTAAGGTAAAACCCTAGTGAAAATATAGCAAAAATAGGTTATTTTTCACGATTTTTTAACTCCAAGACCTAGAAAAAGGGGTGTTGTAATGAATTTAAGGAGGTAAAACAAATAATGTCAATGATATCAGTCACCTCTATCCATAAAATTGATCACAACATGCTTAGAGTGCAAACTAGGTCAAACCCTAGGGCAAAAATAGTCAAAATGTGTAGTTTTTTGCAAAGTTTTCACTACAAGAGCCCGTTAAAAGGGTGTTGTGAAGCTTTTTATGAGGGGAAGAAAATTATTACCATGATAACAACAAAATAATTCCAAAATACATTTCACAACATGCCTACGGTGCAAGTTTGGAGAGTCAATAAGGCCAAATTTAGTGAAAATCGTTGTTTTTGAAGCCCTACGTTTGAGATCTTGGGAAAAAAATGCTATGCGAATGTTTTGAAGTCTGATTTATAATGGGAATTAAATACTCTCAGATATTAAAATTATTTTTAAGCTTGAACATGCAAAATGCCCATGCAAATTCAATGAAAATGCAATAAAATTGCTAGTTTTTTGTTGAAATTTTCTATGCAAAAATGAAAATATTTTAAATCTAAATGCAAATTTATACTAAAATGCAAGACTAAAGCCAAATGTTAATTTGAATGAGCCTCTAAAATTAGTAGAAAAATATGAAAAAAAAATATTTTTCCTACTAACCTTAGATTTTGGAATTACTAGGTTATATGAAAATTATCAAAATTTCTACAAAAACCTAGCAAATTAATAATGAAAATGCAATGCAAATTTATGAATTTTTAGATTTTTCTATATTTTATATAAGATCTGATGCAAATATCATGAATTAGGAAAATTTAGGAAGAATTGATGCAATTTAGTAAGCCAAACAATGCAATTTTTTTGAATTTTTCCAAATTTTCAATTTTTTTGAATTTTTCTCAATGCAATAAAATGAATGACTATATGAATAACTGAAAGAAATCCATATATGAAGACACACACTCAACAAGTTGCAATTTAAGTCCAAAAAGACGGTTTCACCAAAATGTTCAGGGGAAAAGTAGATTTGTTAAATGTTCTTAATTTTAGATGTTTAAATCTGCCTCTTCACTATACATTCAAGGATCGAGTGGCGAGCACTATCATACCCTAGGTCACTTGCAGATGTAGGGAAACTTGGATTAGGGAATTTAATTATCAATTTTCCTTCTCCTAGGCTCAATTGACCATTAAAACCCTAATTATACAAATACGCCAACAAATTGACGAATAATGGAAAAAGCTCTTGTAGACAACCTATTTTCGGGGTTCCAAAGCAAAATAGTCAGGGACACCAGAGCGGGCGCCCAAGTCCAAGGTACCAGTTTCTTCACGGGATCGCAGAAAACCTATTTTCGGGGTTCCAAAGCGGAATAGTCAAGGACATCGGAGCGGGCGCCCAAGTCCAAGGTACCAGTTTCTTCATGGGATCTGGACCTCCTTTCGACACTAATCAGCCCTATAACTTCTGTTTCTAGAATTTGTCTGTGGAGGACACTAGAGTGAGCGCCCAAGTCTTGGAAATGCTCCTGTGTCCTACTTTTCTTCAGATCCTAAATCCTTGATGCCTACCAATCCTTCCTGCAACTTCACTTTTCCCAAATGTGACACCTGTAACCTGCAATCACAAGATTTGGTTTAGGTGTTGTGGTGTTTAGAGGCTTGCCTTAGTCAAGCCCCGGAGGACACTTAAGTCTTCGAACACCATTATCAGATAAAGAGTGCGTGCCCTTGTAAGGTAAAGGCAAAAACCAAAGGAATTGATGATAAAAACACAATATAATGTCATCTTGTAGTGAAGATATCATGGGAGGAAGATGCTTTTCATTCCATTATGAATGGATGCTCAAATCTACAAACAGAAACACATAAACCACACATGTCTGCTCTTGCAACACAATGAAACCCTTGAATCACCTTGAGAATGCCTAAAGTTCACAATGATCATCTAGTTTCCAAATGAATGCCTAAACATGCCTATATATGCAACTACAAACACTCCCGCCAAGATTTTCATAATTCAAACTTACCGTGTCAGCAAAGGACCCAAATAACGGTCATAAACCGACACCTAAAAATTAGGGCTGCCCCAAAATAGGGTAGGACTAGGGCATGGGCGCCAAAGTCCTCCCCCTATTTTGGGTAGGGTATAACTCAAGGGGTCCTCCTAGGTCCACTTTACCATGAAACCTAGGTCTCATTCCATCGAGATGCCAAAATATGAACTAAGATGTCCTAAATGCATGCAAAAGACTCGGGAGCTAAACCTTATGAGGGAAAAGCCCCCAAGGGGACATTTTCTAACATTACAAGAACACACAAAAAAAGAAGAAAGCAAGCACTGTGCATTGCGGGAATAGGATTCTAGGTTAGCAGACTATGAGCAAGACGGAGAAGGGGGCACATCTTATGTATGTGTCCAACCTGGGGTACAGAAGTGCACTCAGGACTGTCTTGGCCAGGGCTTAGGTATTGCATGGGTGTTGAGCATTGTTCCAAAGGAACCAACACTCGTGTAGAGTGGCAAAGTATGCTTATTTCTCCCAAATTGCTCATAGACAAAAGAGGTTGAACCAGGGTCCATTCCAGCAATCGTTGGATTCTTTCAAATTTCGTACATCTATAAGTGTTATATTGTTTATTCTTGGCAATCAAAATCTAATATTTTGTCTGTTTGCACAATTTATTCCTTTCTATGATGGAAATTAATGAAATATTGAACTTATTGTTAATAAAAGATATTGATGGGTTTTGATGTTAATATGATTATGTGATTATGTTATCTAATTTATTTTTTTAATGATTACTTGAGAGTTATTAAATTATCACCTATTGTAATTTACATTTATTATTACATCTCTCTTAACATCATTGAATATGTTATTATATCTTAACTCTAAATATTAACTATAATAAAATCTGCTGCAAGTAGTTAATTAATTATGGGGAAAAGTAGTGTTACACTTAAAGTGCAAGGGAAGAGCATACACTTCTTCACAACATAAACAAAATCACCAAACAAAGAAGACAATGATGTAATTTGTTGTTCTTTTTACCCCAATGAATGTGAAAGATGCAAGTTCTTTTTAAGCCAAATGAGTGAAATATGCAGATTGTTGTTCTTTTTAACCCAATGCGTGAAAATATGCAAATTGTTGTTCTTTTTAACTAATGAGTGTAAAAGATGCAATTTGTGGTTCTTTTTAAGCCAAATGAATGTGGAAGCAAATAGATTGTAGTTTCTTTTAAACCCCAATTTAAAGTGTTCCTAATCTAACCACACACACATATGAAATGAAAGAAAACCCTACAACCAATGGGTTAATGATTTCAACCAAGGTTCTCCTCCAATGGATGCCACAAAGCTGCAGATCAGAGATTCGTAACATAATAAAACCCCTAATCCTATTGTGCAAATAAAGAAAGCAACCCTTTTTTTACCAATCTAATGCGGTACAGAATATTTTAGATGCATCATAGAGAATGGCGACGGTGTCACAAAGAGGCTCAGATGCAATCTACTGTCAAAAGAATGCGTCGCACATGGTCTCAGAAGTGTTGCACAGAATGGCAACTACGTTGCAGGGAATGGTGACTATGTCACATGAACTTGCAAAGGCGTCACTCTATGTTTGCAAGTCAAAAGCAATATAAACAACCCTAATAGTAGATGAAAATAGTGCTTAAGTGATGAATGTAGAACTCTAAGATTATAGAGTTGCTTCCCTAATGCCAGAAATATGAGAAACCTTCAGACATTCATAGAGCATACTCAAATGATCAAACAAGTTTACACAAACCCTAGATAAACCCTTAAAACATATAACCCTAACGTTTTGAGAAACCCTAATGAGATAAATAGTTGAATAGAGGGTTAGCAAAGCCAATAAAGCATCAAAAAGTATGACTAAAACTCTGCAAACCATATGGGTAAGGCTAGATAGAGAAAACAAAGAGATTCTATCTAATACAGAGTTGAATGCATCACAAAATCCCTCTGAAGTGTTGCAGACTCTAGCTAATGCATTCGGCCGTACTGCACATGCGTCACCCAGAGCGGCGAAAGCATCACACGAACCTGCAGATGCGTTGCACTATTCCTGCAAACCCTAAAATCACAAATTTGCGGAAAGTACGGACAATTCACGTCAGGTTCACCAAATGATATCAGGGAAAAACATTCTAAAACCTGCAAATAGTACAATGCATGCCCTAACAACCCAATGGAGTACTAAATAACCTAAGATCAAGCAAATGCAAACACAAAGCATGAAACCCTAGACTACTAGTGTCAATCCTCCATTGTTTCTCCCAGTTTTTGTAGTGCTTGCTCTTAGATTTATAGATGTGCAAATACAATGAGAAGCTCAAGAGTATGATTATGGCAAAATCAGAGAGAGGATGCTCAAATTATGCAAGTGGGAAGTCAGAAATGAGGTTGAGAGAGTGATTTTATAGAGGAGTAGGGTTTGAATGGAGGGTTGTGATTGCAAGTTTGAATTTTTGATAAGATGAAGGGTGTAGATTGATTAGGGTTCCCAGTCACTAGAGGACAAAGGACAATTTTTTATTTGAATGGTGAGGTGTAATGTGATTTTTAAATTAAATAAATTGTGTACATTTATTTAATTTATTTGAGGAAGGGGATAATGTAATGGGATTTAATTAAATAAGTAGAACCTATTTAATTAGGGCAAGACCTATAATTTAAATAAATATGTATTTATTTAAATTAATAGGGTAAAGTGGACATTGGAATAGTGAATAATTAAATAATTAATTAATTGTTTAATTATAGAAGAAATCAGAAGAAAATAGCTTAAGTAATTAAATAAATGAAATTTATTTAATTAAAAGCATAAAGGGAAAAGTGAATTAATTAAATAATTAAAAATTATTTAATTAATAGTAGAATGTGAAATCAAGATGAGTCATGTGTAAAAATGACATTCGTAGGTTCAGGACATTTTTAAGTGTCTACAATATCAATATTTGGTCTAGTATAATTTATATATTTATTTTTGACTTAGTAGGGATATTCATTTTAGCCATTTGTTTGATATGTATTTAATGGCCATATGGCTACATTTATGTATATTTATCTTAAAATAAAATAAATTTCTTAAGAAGATCATATCAAAGGAAAGAGAAGATTTTTAAGAAGATGCATATGTTGGATAAGTGGTATATATTTTATATGTTTAATAGTTCGGATGGGGCCAACTTCAAGTGATATTATTTAGGAAAAAAATTTGGGTGTTTTGATATTAGTAACTGGGAAGGGTTCGAACCCATGTACAAAAGCCAAAAAATAACGAGTCAAACGAGTTTCACAAGAGGTAAAACAACCAAACAACAAAAAGAAAGAACAAGAAAGAGCAATAGGCTAGCAGAGCCAGCGAAACCCAAAAAGACCAGCAATAGGCCAAGCTACTGCTTGGCCATAGATTTGAGACTGCTAATTGCTTGCCATTCTCTGTTGAGAAATGCGAGCTTTTCCTTGAACGTGCTCTCCTCCTTGTCTCATCGCTGCAACTCCTGCATGTCCTGGAACGAGCTTTCTCTTTGTCCTGATCCGCCTCGATCTGGAATCTAACCTGTTTACCCTTGCTGCTCTTGTCCTTAGTCTTGGATATGTTGGATGGGCCAACCATCCCTTGTTTATGCACCTCTTGACCTAACTTTCTAATTATGTCTTCCCTCATGGCTTTCTTTTTCCCTAGCTCCTCCTTGAGCACATAAAGGGTGGTGGCAGAGCTCTCAACCGTCTCGCGACTGAAGTCCACCAACTCGACCACTTTCTTTTTGAGCTTTTCTTGATTATCCTTTATCAAAACAATTTCATCTTCCATCTTTTCCCACTTCTCAAACTTGTTGGCCAGCTTCTCCACTTGCTCCCACAAGTCATCCCTACTCTCCCTGGGCCATTCAGTAGTTTCCAATTGAGTTATCACCTCCAGATGTTGAATCTTCCTCTTTGCATGGTGTAGTTGGGCTAACTGCCATTTCAACACCTGGTTTTGCAGATCAAGTGCCTGATAGAGGGTGGCAACCTTGTCCACAAGATGGTTGCAAGAGCTATAGTCCTTATTAATATCCCCCTAAATATGCTCAACAATAGCCTTCATCTTCTTACTTAGAGGCTCAGTAGGGTTGCTATTGTTGTTGTTCTTCTTTTGGGTACTAATCCTTTTACCTTTGGCAGGGCAATCTTCCTCCTTGCCAGTGTTTTCCAGCACTATGATGTCCCTATTCAACTAGTCATCCTTCTTACTACTGCTTAGCTGGGTAGAATTAGCCTTCATAGAAGACTGAGCAACCCCACTACCAATCGGGTCCTTCATACTTCTCAAGTGAGGCCTAATCTAGGTCTCAATATCAGTAATGTTAATGTTGGGAACAGGGTCCTGGGTCACAATGTCCCTACTCCTTAACTTCATCAGCACAACTTTCTCTGTTGGGGCATTGGGGATTTTTTCAATAGTTTTGGTCATGTAGTCCTTGACCACACCCTTTCCCTTGGTGTTAATGGTAGTTAGGGAACCTTGGTAGAGTCTTGTTTAATGGAAGAGGCCCCACTACCCAGACTAGTTTTCTGCTTGGTAGAAACAATGGGACTACCTGAAGCCGAAGCTTCCTTGTTCTTGCCCTGAGTAGAACCCTCAACCCTCGCTAGGGTTTGGCTATGAGCAGCAGGTTTACTACCACCATAATTCTTCCCACTCAAATCTGGGATGTTTTCAATCAATTAAGGGTTGTAAACTCTAGGTCTAAAAGCAACGGTTGGGGTTATGAGAGTTCAAACTTGTACAAGGCATATATGAGACTTTGGTGCAAGGGAAGGACCTTGTCACCAAGAACCTTTTGGACCAAATCTTTCAGGGATGTGAAAATCTAGTAAGGGAAATTGATCTTAATATCATGGCGGAAATGATTCAGTAAAGGAAAAAGAAAGGCATGAAACCTCTTGCACTTCCCATCTAAAGTAACATACCTCATGAGGACTTCAGCAACATCCTTCTAGACCCTGGGAAGATCCTCTCTGTTAAAGCCATTCTAGAGCCTGCTAACACTTCCCCTTCTTGCAAAAATTTCATGTCCTCACTATAATTTCCTTTAACCCTCTTGGGGATTCTCACCCCCTCCATTCTAAGACTGGTGATCTCTGCAATCAACTCCTCGGTCACTCTGAACAAAATTCCCCTAATGTAAACAACACCATCTTTCTAAGAATCTATGAATTTTATGGAAAGGATAGTGTCATAGCCATTCATGGTTTCAATGTAACTAGTGAAATTACCACGCTGCAAAATCCCCCACAATTCCTCATCTTCCTTGAGCTTATCATGTTGAGTGGGTTTAGTTTGCGTAAGGTCACCTCCCATTTTGCACTTCTTAGAGTAGTAGCCACTCCTGCAATCTCTGTAGAAGACATTGTATGGAAAATTCCAGAATGAGATGTGTCTTAACTGAAAACGGAAGGTTTGAAGCTTATCGGCATATGATTGATGCTTATCAAGTCTCTTAAATTATTTTTTATGCTTTTATCTTTTATTAATTTGAAATTTGAATTATTAATTTATGTTCAATATATTTGTTAATTGTATTGTTCTATTATTTTTATTTTATAAAGTATTAAAAAAATAGAATGTTAATTTTGCTTGATGTTTTGATTAAAAATTATAATCTTTAAAACATTTGTACCATTATCTTGAGTATTAACAAGTGAATTCTTCAAAGATATATATAGAAATATATTTAAACTTACCAGACTTCAAATTAGGTTTCTTGGTTTCTTTGTTTCTCTATGTGTCTCATTGAAGCATCTTTTAAAAATTGAAAAACTACATATATATTTATTTTTTATAATTGACAAGAGCTAAAAAATAAAAATTACAAATTAAAAGAACATTAATAGACTTGTAATTTTCTATTTTTCATTAAAAAATTAAAATTTTTTAACCAAATAAAATTATTTAATTAATTCCTAAGAAAATAGTATAATAATACATATACACATTGAAGTTTGATGAATTGATTTAGATATAACCAAATTCCATATTTTTAAATTGATTACATTTCCTTTCTAATCTTAAGTTATCATTTTAAATTTTTTGATTTAAAATTTAATTATTATATGATTGCAAAAATTACTAAATATTAATATAATCAACACAACATTTTTTACTAAATATTTTTACAATATAATATTAGGCTCATAGACATGGCGTCCTCTCGCTCCCTCCTGAACGATTCTCTAATTTTGAAAGAAGGTTTCACGTTCATGGGTGTCGGTTCTAGGGTTACGCCGATGCTTGTTGTTGATGAATTGCATGATGCTATTCTTGTTCTATAAGATGCCGTTCATGTTTTGGATGGTGGTCGTGCTTCTATTGTGTGTGTGCCTGCACCGGTGGTTGGTGGTCGTGATTTTGCTATGAGTGTGGATGCTCCTGTTTCTCATCCTCACAATTCCTATGTGGATGTGGTGAGTAAAATATCTACCTTTCATCCTTTTATTTCAGAAGTGGAGAAGGGAACTGCTACAATAAACGCTTCCCAACCTAGAACCTTAGATTGGAAACCTATCCCTTGTGCTTCAGCTACTCTCGTGGTGCTTCTAGGGTAGGAAGTGACTGATAACGAAGGCTCCTTCATGAGTAAGGGTTTGATATGCAAGTTTAGCTGCCTGTAGCCTTCTCTCATTGATTTGCATCGATGGATTTTTGAACATTGGACTCCTTTGGTTGAGGGTAAGATGGAGATCTATCCTTCTGCTAGAGCTTTTTTTGTGGTTTGTTTTGATTCTTCTGAGGATTGAGAGGTTGTGTTAGTTGTTGGTGATTGGATGTGGGATTTGCATCCTTTGTCGATTCATCCTTGGTATCCCTCTTTCAACCCTATGAAAGAGTCTATTGACATTATGTCTGTTTGGGTGAGATTGCCATATCTACCCTTACAATTTTGGTGTAAATCGACCTATGAGGCAACAGGCAATGCTCTAGGTCAATTCCTGAAGGTGGACCCAGCTACTACAAAGTTTTATCACACCTCCTTTGCATGTGTACTGGTTGAGGTTGATCTATTGAAAGCCTTACCAGGTGAGGTTGTTTTACAGGTGAATGACTGGCCTTGGTCTCAATTTGTTGATTATGAGGGCATTCCTTTTCGATGTAGACGGTGTTTCACTACATGCCACTTGGCTTCAGATTGTCCCCATGGTATCCATATGTAGTCTTCCTCTACTTGGTGGAAAAATGCTCTTCCCCACCATCTTATGGTGTATCCAGAAGATTCAATAGATGATTTAGAGGAATCGGAGCTTCTCTCCTCCATTCCAACAGCTCCATCTGGGCCTTGTGAGGCTCCTTCTAATTCTTTGGCTAATGTTCCTATAGCTCAACAAGTTCATGTTCTGCCTTCTGCTTCAAATCCTCAATTGATCGATTCTGATATGGTTGAATGTAGATCGTCTAATCCACATTGTTCCTCAAATTGTGTAGTGCTCTTAGAAGGGAACTCTAGAGGGGTTTCCCATCCCTCTTCTCTTAGGTCTTCTGGTTTGGAAGACAACACTTCATGGATAGTTGTGCAAAGGCGAAAGAAAGGTCTTCCCAAGTTGGTTTCTCTACCACACACCAAGAATAAGGGTGTGAGGGTGCATAGGCTTGTTTCTTGGGCAACTTGCTTGCTTTGTTTTCTTGTTATTTTGTAATAGGGTTTGGGCCTGTCAAAAACTCATCTTACCTTAATCAAAAACATTTTTCTATAATTTCTTTTAAATATTTAAATATTTTAGATTTTTGAAATAATACCATTAAAAATTAAAATAATTATATTAATATTTGATAATTTTTTAAAATTATATATATATGACTTTATTCAAAAAAATATTATATAAATTTAAAACCATAAAAATATTAAATAAAATATATGTTTATACTATTTATATTGATATATATTATCTAAGCATGTTATATATAAAAAATAATATTTTTTAATAATGTTCATTTATGTCATGTCATCATCTATTAGCGGCTATTGCACAACTCTATTTATATATAGATGGGTGGTTAGTGAGTTAACTGCTGGTCACAATGGTAGGTAAGTGAATTGGGGGTTAACAACACTAGGGATTAATGTGTTAATAGATAATAAAAATATGCAACGTAGAGGGTCACATTGGGCACCTAAGCAAGTTAATGCTTAGAGTGTTGTTTAAGCCCAACCGTAATATCCTAATGGAGCAGCCACACTACTATGCGAAGCTATCACATAAGAGGAATACATGACCTTACCAGTTGCACTTGAGATGAGGGTTGGTGTTTTAGTAGCAAGAATGATCAACCTCTAGTTCATCGAATTGGTGTGGGTTGTATAAGACAGAGCACATACATTGAATTGCATAACATTGTTAAGAGAATCGAGGATAGAGTAAATAGTTGTAAAGGTGGTGCCATAGGAGATCAAGGTTGATGAAACACATGTTATGTTGGGGTGGAAGTAGCTCATGTAAATGCCTTCTAAGTAATAAGGACTGTATGCTTCCAACTAGAGCTTAGTTCCTTGAAGACATAGCCTATCTGTGGATTGGAGTTGCCATAATGATTCTCACGTCAGCCATCATGTTAGTAGTAGAGTGGTACATTCTTAGGATGCCTATGACTGCTAGGGTGAAGAAGCACTACATGATGGGTGCAATGAGTCGATCACCATGTTCCACCCTACAACACCCTTCCCCGTTCCATTGATGATGATGATTTCACTATTGGGGATAATACACATGTCTAACATGGTTCTTGGCTTGGGCATGTCTTCCATGTTCCAGGAAGGATTCAAGTCTATAATAACCATTCATCCACAACTATGGAGTGTATCCATGAAATTATCCATGCTAGCCAAGGTGAAACTATTGTCCAGATAGCCCCCATAGATGAGAACTTCCATTTTGTGCCGAGTTGGCATCTGAATTAATACCACAGTTAGAAAGCGAAAGCATGCATTTGTGATTTGTGAAAATTGAACCCACTAGGCGATGTTGGGAATGCCACTATTTACCACAAACATGTAATATCCCGATGGGGCAACCACGTTGTTGTGTGGGGCTTTCACAGAAAAGGAATACACAACCTTTCTAGTCGCATTTGAAATGAGGGTCGATGTTTTAGCAGCAAGAATGAGTAGCCTCTAGTTCATCAAATTGGTATGGGTCATTAACAACAGAGTGCAGGCATTGAATTGTATAATGTTAAGAGAATTGGGGACATAGTAAATAGCCGTAAAGGTGGTGCCATAGGAGTTCAAGGTTGATGGCACATACGTTACCTTTGGGCAAAAGTGGTGTGTGTAGACCTCTTCTAAGTAATAAGGATTGTATGCTTCCAACTAGAGCTTCATCAAGAAGTTAGTTCCTGTCAATGATTCTCATGTTGGCCATCATGTTAGCAGTAGAGTGGTACATTCTCATAATGCTTGTGGTTGCTAGGGTGAAGAAGTGCTGCTCGACGGGTGCAATGGGTCGGTCACCATGTTCCACCCTGCTACGCCCTTCCTCACCATTGATGACAATGATTTCACCATTGGGTATAATAAGCATGTTTAGCATGGTTTTTGGCTCAGGATGTCTTCCATGCTCCAAGAAGGATTCAGTCCATGAAATTACTCGTGCTAGCTAGGACAAGACTGATGTTTGGACAACTCCATAGATGAGAACTTCCACTTTGTGCCAGGTGCTCGTATCCTAGGTAAACTTTGTCAGATGGAATGAAATCAATTACTGATTTTTTATAGTTGACATCTCATCAGTAATTAAGCAACAAACTAACTTTTATCGAAACTATAGTTTTTATGTGCCTTGCAAGCAACACCTTCGAAGTTTGATGTTTTTATAATAAGATGCAACTTTAGAAAATAGTGAAAATTTTACCTTACTTGTATTTTGATTGGAGGTATTTTTTTCCACTTTTTAACAAATGCAAAATTAATTTGTTAACTTGTGAAAATAATCAATAATTACTTAATAAATTAAGGGAAATAAAATCAAAGAAAACCCAAAACTTTAAAAGAAAGATAAATATTTTTCCTTCACACAAACTGGAAACATAAATATTTCCTGTCCAATTAGGGGACAATTAAAAAATAAAGTTGAAATGAAAATTAAAGGAAATAATTTAATTCAAATTGCGATATGTATAATGAGAATCTAAGGTCATGAATGTGGTCTTACATGGAAAAAATTGAAAGTTCATGAGATTAATAAGTCAGCATGCACGAATGATTGCAGGGAATAATGCATCATTTGTATTCCCTCCATCCTGTACCTCCACTTCTTTTACAATGTTGTGGAGGGAATGAAGTATAATAAGTGGAAATATTGATTACTTGCATGTTTTGTAAGCGGTTACTCGGATGCACTGAACAGACTCTTCCATGTTCTATTCACTAAATCATTGTCAGCATCATACATTATACATTAATGCAGTCCAAATTCGAGTTAGCTTTCGATGCAGCGTAAAGTGAAGGACGAGGAATCTCATCAAAGTGACACACAATCAAGGCATAATGGACATGACTATGAATCTGCAGCTCTTCAACTAAGTGCCCAGCGTCCTGTTTTTCACAGAGGCTTCGACTCATAATATGTCTGTACGCAACAATTTGGGATGCATCTTCATGGGCTACAGACGCAGGGAAAGCCAATTATTGCTAATTATACCAACTTTTCTTTGGGAGAAAGTTTAAATTTGATGGTTCTATGGCTGCATATAGAGATTTTTTAATGTAAAATACAGGTAAAGTTATTTTAAATTTGATGGTTCTATGACTGTATTAAGAGATTTTTTAATGTAAAGTACAGGTAAAGTTATTTTAAAATACATATCAATTAAAGAGCAACTCTAAATAAATAACCATCATAAAAATTTGGCTAAAAGGCAGGTTCAACCGTCAAATTTAGGCCCGTTTGGTTTTGTGGATAAGGATAATCATTCAAATTTAGGCCAGTCCTGTAGACTGTTTCGTTTTGTGGATAAGTACAATTATTGTTTTAAAATGTTAGATAATAATTTTTTTTGTAGATGATAATTATTTAATGTTAATTAATTATTTATTATAAATTTGTTATGCTTAAAAAATGTGATAAATATTTTCAAAACACATTAATTATAGGAATTACCATTTTTTGCAATATTAATATTAGAAAATATTTTAAAATTTTTAAAACGAGAAAAAAATAGTTTATTGAATCCAATATTTAATTTTTAATTTTTAAATTTATAAAAAAAACAAAAATATCATGAAATAAAAAATAAAACTTAAGAAAATCAAAGAAAAAAACAGAAATTAAAAAAAATTAAAAAATTTAAAGAAAAATAATCAAAAAAGAAATTAAAAGTGGTGAAACAGAGAAAGCTAAATCACAAAAATTATAGAACCACAAAAAAATTGGGAAAAATAAAAACTAAAAACTAAAAAAGAAATTGAAAACTTTGGAAAGAGAAAAGCTGTAGAAAAAAAAAAAAAAATTAAAATCAAACTATGAAAAAAATATCATAGTTTATTTTCATTATTATAGTATCCTACTATGACAGAAACATAAAAACCAGAAAACAAACTTTTGAAGATAACGTTTAATTTTTTTTAAAAATTATATTTTTTAATTCTCTCATTCGCAGAGCAGAATGGCAGCTCAATAAAGCTGAAGAGAGATCAGATGGTGCACGAACCGAGTGGCAATGTGAGTGTGTCTGATTTTTCTGGGTTCTGCTTTAATTATGCCATCATTCGGATGAAAAATGGTGAAAAGTGGGCTTAGGAGGATACTCAATCGCGAGGAAAAGGGGGCAGAAGGATCGTATGCCTTAATCGAGAGGAGTCCACACGCAGAGGCAGAGCTTCAGCTTCAGCCTCAGCTTCACAAGAGCAAGAAGAAGGCAGGGTTTCGATTATGGATGCGCTTCGACGCAGGTGGGAATTCAGAAGTGCTGGAATGCGATAAGCACATGATCATGAAGCGCGTCTCAATTCCTGCAAGGGATTTGAGGATCCTCGGTCCCGTCTTTTCCCATTCATCAAACATTTTAGGTGAGTTTTCGTACTCTCTACTTTCGCTGATAATGCTCTTTCCCTGTCCTTATTAACAGGGCTTTTATTGGAATTTTCAAGTAATTTGGCGAATTGTTGACAAGTAACCTAGAATTGTTGACGAGTGAGTAATTTTGATTTTGGGGGTGTTTATAGGCATAGAGAAAATTAAATTAGAGAAAAAGAAATGAGAGGTCTTTTAAGGTCTATCATTGCCGGCTCCGGCGAACCTCTGGCCGTACTTAGACTACAGGATAGTTTACAGAATATGACACCCACCTCTGGCCATGTTTAGACCAGTGGATATCTTATAGTGTATGAGGCCACACTACGATCCTCTGGCAGTGCTTAGACTACAGTGTGCAACCCATCCAGATTGTACGTTATGCCTTCTACATTCAGGATAAGATGGTAAAGCTTAAACAGCTGGCACATTTTTTGTTATTTTGGGGCTTTGACTCCAAATAAGAAATAACGTACTGGCTGTTTACTTTTAGGCATCAGCACCACTCAGGAGGGTGGATCGGTAAGGTTGGATTTACCCATGGTACAAAATTTGAACACTCCATAGGCTTCTACAAATGGGTCTCATACTCCAAATTGGCGCCTGACGTGGTTGTCCTAAAAAACTATCTTTACTTTTATGTTGTCATATTGACTTATACCTCTAAGGGTCAGCTCTGGCTGAGGATTTCTAAGGTAAATTCTCTGTTGTTCTGTGCATAATTTTGGTCAAGCAATTTTCTTAATGTAACGATCACTTGCTTTGATAAGTATTTGTGAAATTGAAAATGCCAGTTATTCTTAAATCTCTCTGTTTCACAGAATCACAGCCACTTGTTAACTGTTATGCCCATGCCAACTTTAATTACTATCATCTGATGAAACAACTGAAAGCTATCCAGTCTAATTGAAGCTTAGACCTACGTAAATGTTGAAATTTAATTTATGTTCACGATCAGAACAGACATCAATGTAGTTATTTTATCCTAATTCAACGACATGTACGATGTGGTACTAAGCCAAACTTAGTTTGTCAATTATATTTTACTTTTCAGTGTTTTCCTTTTGTTGACGTAGCTGACAATCAACTTTACAAAATTTAAAGACTACTGTTACAAATAAATTAGTGGAAAGGTGGCTACTCTAATTCAATCTTACCTGAAAAAACTCGATGCAAATCATTGAAGATATGGGGCTGTGTGAACTGTGAAGCGATGTTAAGGAGGTATTAATTCTGTATTAGATGTCTGGTAAATTATGGGGCACTTTATTCTTTATCTTTGGAAAGCATGGATCTTATACTACATTAGAAAACACTATTATTACAATTACAGAGTAAATGGAATGGTTAGGTGGTGTCCTTATCAAGTTATACCTATGATTACAATTAGAAAGTAAATGGAATGGCTAGGAAGCATCCTTATAGGATTATAACTACTATTACAACTAAAGAGTAAATTTAATGGCTAGGCAGCGTCCTTATAGTTTCACTGTCTGAAAATATTTCCAGCTCCATATTCAAAGGAATGTTCTAGGATAGTATTCCATAAATCTTTACCATGTGGTTTGACCATCCACATACCTCCCAAATGATTGCTTTCCAGTGGACTGGTCCAAGAAAGAGAAATGCATATTTGAGTGAGACCTAGTCCCACAGTGGCTGTGTTATTCCATAACTGCGAAAGCCTTGTTTAACTGTTTCCTTCTTGCATGTTACACATATCCTTTGGATAAGTTACTGATCCTGGTACTGGTTCGGGTTTGGGTTCGCTGGTTTGATTGGCAGATTCGGCCAAAAAATTTTTTTGGGGTTGGGTTCGTTTTGGGTTCGTCGATACAAAAACACACACACATATATATTCAAAAATCAAGACTATTAGATAATATACATATTTCTTAATATATATTTTTTAGATTAGTAAACTGCTGTCATGGGGACAGCTCCCTTTTCATTAAACATAAACAGTATTTAACAAAATAGAGTTTGAACCAGGCTCAGCAACATTGCTTGAGCATACAACTAAGCAGGTTTGAACAACCCTGCCAACATACTTAAACAACAATTGCTTACAGGTAGGAACAAAACCCTGCAAACCCTTCTAAAACACCTATTTTAACATCAGCCTATGTGCTAGAGCAGAATACCAGCCAGGATAATAACACATACCCTGTATTAACCTAGCTTATGTTAAAGCATTAACACCCGATTTGGAGTGAGACCGCAAGTGCATTTTATAGCTGACTGTCTCACTTTTGGAGATGCCCTTCTTCTTTTTTTGCACTACATGCCATTCTTTGTCAACCACCACCATCATTTAGGTCCTCTAGGAGATGGGAGGGCTGAGATAAACTCAAAGAAGAAGCACATTCCTCCCTGGAGGAATGTGAACCATTAACAGTAGCTAGGGGTTCTGGAGTTTGCCCACCCTTGGGGTGCACGGATGCAGTCTTTTGCTGATTAGTAATTGTTGAACCTGAGGATGGCTTGGCTTCCTGTGAATCTCCCTTGTTTCCCGTGTTTTCTTTTATTGGCGGTTCCTGCCTTCCTACAAGACTATCAACACTGTAATGCTGAGGAGATACATCTTTCCACCATGTGGCTTCACGCTTTGAATGAGTTTTACTGCTTGGACAATCAGCAACAATATGCCCAGTTTTATAACATCTCCTGCAACGAAAAGATAAACCTTCATAGTCCAAGGGTTGTGTCCATTTATGACCATCTGCATTCAAAATTATATTTCCTAATATTTTTAATGTACATTGTATAGTAATATTTATAAGTCTTATACAATATTGGTAAAGTTAATATAATAATAAAATTATAAATAAAGAATATAATACATTAACAAATATTGATATATATTATTAATTTTAAAAATAAATTAATATATTCTAGCTTACTCGCTGATTATTATAAATAAAGAATATAAATAAAATATCTTGAGGAGAACTCTGAAATGTATCTCGAGGAGGACTTCGTAGATTATTATCTTGAGGAGGACTTTCGACGTCGTATCCATATTTCTATGGCATTGATAGATTCGAACAGCAGAAAAGAATTAAAAAACATAGAAAAAATATCAAAAAACCTGTTGGATTCATCACATTGGGCAGAAAAGGCATTGAATCTTGTCATGGGTTTGCCTGGGTTTGCCCCGGATGAACCCATAGGCATTTTTGCGAACCTTGGCCGGCCCAAAAGGCTGATCATTTCCATATCTAGACCGGGTGAATCGGACCCAGATCCGGCTAGGTTTTTAGACGAACTGGTAACATAACCTTTTGGTGTTTCCCCACCAGCCTAGCTTTGATTGCTAGAATAGGATTGGTTACCAGCCAATCCATGACTCAGGTTTTAAAGATAGTTTTGTTTCCATGTTTCTTGGCATTTTCATCCATCTGCCTTATATGTCCTGAATTCCCTACCTCTTATCTAGTCTTTCAACTATTTCAGGGTTTGGCCGTGTTGGGATAGGGCAGCCAGGATCCAACTAGAAGATGAACGCCACAAGAGAAATGCAATGGAGATAAAGCGAGAACAATGCGAAATGATTATTGCTCGAGATATTGATTATTTACATAATGTACAATAGTGCCTTATAAAGCCAAGAAATATGTGACGGGTGAGAAAACTACCTGATACGGAAAAAAACCACCCTAAGGGAAAAACTAATTATCCCTATGTTAAACTTAACACACTAACAGGCCATATACAATCATATAACTTATTTGTTTTGTAGCACAAGAGAGGCTTACAATGGCTCCATATGGATTCTTTACGGAGAGGTCTCCACAAGACCACTGAAATTAAAAAGTAGATTGGGGTCCAGAAGTGCATTATGGGATCATTAGAAGTGTTTTTTGTCAAAGGTTGGAAGGTTTTGGGCTTGATTAATTGCACTCCAGTCTAATTACGAACCCAGCCTTTTGTCCTACAAGTTTCCCCAAGCATAAAATTCTCTTGTAAAACAAATGTTTTCTCTGTAAAACTGGAAGGCTACATGGGTGTCTACCTCCAAATAGTATATAATCATTATCTGCTATAGTGCATCTCCACTAGGCACTCTTTACCTCCCACTTCATAGCCAAAACTGTTATCTGAGCTCAAATATCTGTCAAACCAAAGACCCTCTATATCCCTGAGGAGAGTACTGACATCCTTGGCCACAAAAGTCCCCTTCAATTTTTAATAGTCTGTCATAATGGTAAAAAATAATGAATAAAACACATCTCCAGGTGCTAGGTTTCTGTTCATAGTGAGATGGCAAAATAATTTTGGAAAACTAAATTGTTCTCTACAAAATGAGAAATGTGTTAAATCTTACATGTTTTCTGTTGATGTTGTTTATTTTTCAAATCTCATCTTTCAGAAAATCATCATGGTTTTGGTTGTTTGAACTTCTAGCTCTCTGGAGACTTCAGCAATACATAGGTTTAGAAAACAATTGATATAACTCATATATCTCCAAATTCTCTTAGAGGGGCCATGGCTAATAGCAGTACAAACCTGCCCTTTCCATCACCTAGCAGGCTATCACAATGGGCCTTGGAAATTTATTCAAGGAATAAGTTGGCACCATATTTTTTTTAACTTGCTAGAAGCAGCAAATGTACAGCAAATTTATTTGATATGGAGCGTTAAGGATGTTTCTGTACTATATGTAAAGGTAGAATGCCAACATTCAGCTTTCAAAAGAGTATTAGGAATTTTTCACGTTTGATACTGCTAAGTGCAAATCGAAATTGATGGACAATTTGTTAGGAAGGCTGGTTCCTCTGGTACAGTGTAAAAGAAAAAAGTATGATGGCAACAAACTTTCTGACTGTAGTTTAGGATGTTTGAAAAGAGGATGAAAAGATTTAGTAAGACATATTTGGCAGTCTCTTATACTGTCTTGACTGAAATGTGGGTTTATAGTTCCTTTGTTTTTTAGTTTCCTGAGTATCTGTTCCAAAAAATTCAAGCCATATGGTCGGGCATGTTGAGTTGTTTGTAGCTTCGATCAGATAACATAATAATAAATATGAATATATAAGTAATATTAAATATTACTTATATATTCATACTTAATATATAAGGTATGTTAAGATAAATATCAATATAGCATGATCGAATGATATATTACCAAAGCATAAACATCTTCTGCATTCTAAACAGTGATTAGTAACTGTTAAAATCAGTGAAACCGATTACAATACAAACGGTGACAAAGTCACACCTGTGATAGGGAGTCACGCCTATCACAGATGTGACTTCTACCGTCACTCACATATTTATATCAATGTCTTTGCCCTGCAATACCATGGATTGACACAAAAATCAGAAGTGTATGAGAAGTGGAAATTGCATCTAAAATACAAAAGAAAGTAATAAGTTAAGTCTGCTATATAAATATCCAACTTTTAGAAAATATCCAAGTCAGAGATTATAAGTTCGATTTGAATTTACATGGTATCAGAGCCAAGTTAAGCAGAATCCGGGCAGAAAATCAAACTTGAAAAATTCAGATTTAATACATCTCATTTCTCAAATGGCAGCAGCAATCCGATTCGAAGACATTGGAAGGAAAGAACAACAAAAAGAAAAGGGTGTAAAGAAAATCAAGATGCGTAAATCATTATCTTCATAACAGCGATCCATGAGTATAAGGAGCAGCAATCTATGTTAGGAGGACATATCTAATTAAAGACAGCAACAATCATGAGCAAATAATATATGAAAAGATTTGTAATGATTGGTGAAGTTGCATCCCTCAAAGGGAGATAAAAGGAGTCAATGAAGAAAATCGATAGGCATCAAGGAAGGAGAGGAATCAATCGATCTGCAATTAAATCAGCAGAGAATGAATATGATCAATAATGATAATGGAAAGTGATCAAACATTAGATCATATGTGATGGGCCATATGATATGAGGCCAAAATGATAAGTCATTATATGAAATATCAACAAAGACTTAGAAATCATCGGATTGTGCTATATCCAAGAAAAGGATTAGCCTCATCATTAATCGTTTCGTTATCCTAAGTGTATGGGTAAGTTAGGAGATTGTATGTTGGACCTAGGTAACCCTCAAGTGGATGAAGAACACTATGTGGGTGTGAAGTCCCTTGAGCCACGAGACGAAGAACACTGTGTGGGTGTGAAGTCCTTGGGCCTATGGTAATGATGAGCTCATCAATGTTAAATATGCCTGACGTGAGGTGACTCTTGGTGGGATGAAGAATGTTGTGTGGACATGAAGTTCCATCAAGCCATATGGTCAAGAACTCTGTGTGGGAGTGAAGCCTTTGGGCCTCCGTATGGGATGGTTAATGGCTCCTCAATGAACCATACCTATGGAGCTAGAGATGGATTAATGATAGGGCGACACATGATCCTCTCAAGGGTAGAGCATAAGGCCTTTGATCATGAATATGAATATGGATATAAATATGAATATGAAAGTGAATATAAATGATTATGAATATGAAAATGGGATTAAGAGGGAGTTCACTGTACCTTATAATCCTCAACAAAATGGAGTTGCAGAAAGAAAAAATAGAACCATTGTAGAAGCTGCTAGGGCTATGTTACTTGATCAGAATATAGACACCTCACTTTGGCCAGAAGCATCTAGTACTGCTGTCTATATACAGAACAGATGTTCTCACTCTCATATTGATGACAAAACTCCTGAAGAAGCCTTCATTGGTACAAAACCAGACATTAGTCATTTAAGGATATTTGGTTGTCCTGTTTACATTCATGTGCCCAAAGAGAAAAGAACTAAGCTAGAACCTTTTGGGAGAAAAGGCATCTTTGTAGGCTATAGTGAAACATCAAAAGCTTATAGAATATATATACCTGGTCAAAGACAAATTGAACTAATCAGAGATGTGATTTTTGAGGAAGACATAGCTTTCAAAAGAGCCAGAAATGATATTGAGTCAGAAATTCAAACTTCCAACTCAAGCATAGAAGAGGTTCCTACACCTGAGTTTCAGAGGGAGTATCCTGACGAAGAGGTAAACCATGAACAAATCACATCACTAGAAAATCCCAAGAAAAGACCACTCTGGGCCACCAAAACAATGGAAGAAGCTAAAAATTATGCCGCTCCATCAGGGACTTTTAGGGAAAGCACAAGACCTAAGAGATTCTCTAGTTATGTAGCTTTAATGAGTGAATTCATTAAATCAGAACCTTCTAGTGCTATAGAAGCTCTTAAGCACCAAGTATGGAAGGATGCCATGACAGAGGAGTATTAATCCATCCTGAAGAATGATGTGTGGGATATAGTACCTAGACCAAAAGGGAACTCTGTTGTTTCTTCAAAATGGCTATTTAAAATCAAACATGCTGCAGATGGCAGTATAGGGAAATACAAAGCAAGATTTGTAGCCAGAGGATTTTCACAAAAGGAAGGAATTGATTACGACGAAACCTTTGCTCCAGTTGCTCGATATACATTAGTCAAGGCAGTTCTAGCTATTGCAGCAGCCAAAGGGTGGAAAGTCCATCAAATGGACGTAAAAACTGCTTTCTTAAATGGAACCATTGAAGAAGAGGTTTACTTAGAGCAACCCGAAGGATTTGAGATTCACTATGCAGGATCCCATGCATGTAAATTAAAGAAAGCTCTATATGGACTTAAACAGGCCCCCAGAGCCTGGTATGAAAGAATTGACATTTATCTCTTGAGATTAGGCTTCTCAAAAGATGATGCAGATCCAAATCTCTACTTCAAACAAAGCAAAGGTGATATGTTAATATTGATATTATATGTTGATGATCAATTGATTACAGGAGAAAATTACCTTATTGATCAGTGTAAGAAAGATCTAGCTTCAGAATTTGACATGAAGGACTTAGGTCTATTACACTACTTCCTTGGACTGGAAGTATGGCAGAAATCAGACTGTATTATTCTAAACCAAGGGAAGTACACAATTGATATATTAAAAGGTTTGGTATGATGGAATGTAGACCTATGTCTTCCCCCATGGAAACAAATCTTCATAAATTGAAGGAAGTAGCAACGGATTCTCCGTTGGCAGATCCCACTCTGTATAGACAGATAATTGCATCCTTGATGTATTTGGTCAATACCAGACCTGATATCTGTTATGCTGTAAATGCCTTAAGTCAGTTTATGTGTGAGCCCAAGGAGATACATCTTGTGGCTGTGAAACATATTATGAGATACCTTCAAGGTACTCTAAATTATGGCTTAAAATATGAAAAGGTTGACTTAGATCTACATGGATTCACAGATTCAGATTGGGCTGGAAGTGTAACTGACTGGAAGAGCACCTCCAGATGTTGTTTCAGTTTAGGGTCAGCAATGATATCGTGGATCGGCATAAAACAGTCTTCAGTTGCTCAAAGTTCTACAGAAGCCGAATATATTGCAGCTTCTATGGCTGCTAGAGAGGCAGTATGGCTTAGAAAACTGCTTGTGGGATTATTTGGTAAACCTCTGAAACTAACTATCATCCACTGCGACAATCAAAGCTGTATTAAGCTATCCGTGAATCCAGTATTCCATGATAAATCTAAACATATTGAGATTCCTCATCACTATGTGCGTGATATGGTGGAAAGGAATGTGACTCAGTTGGAGTATATCAGTACAGGAGATCAAACTGCAGATATTCTTACTAAACCACTCCTCAAGGTAAAAGTTGAATACTTCAGAAAAAAATCTTGGTATGATTGAAATGTAAAATTCTAATTGATTTGTACTAATATATTAAAGATGTTTAATGTGTAAACATCTTGTGTCATATGTGTGACTCTATGACATTATGGGCCTACCCATTCTGTGTTTATTTCCAAAAGGTGACGATTTTTTGGATAATCTACACTTGTACCTATCATTATAAGGTGACGATCTTATAATGTTCATTAGACTAATATCATGTGACTTGATATTGGTATGAATCATGAAGTTATCATGATTAAGTTATGGTAGACATTATGTGACTTAATCTCAGTGCACATACCATAACTGGGATATATATAAGGAGAATGTAATGTTCTCGAGTATAGTATATCCTTTAGTATCACGAGGTAGGTGATGCTACGTATCATGAGATAGGTGATACTATATATCATGAGTTATGTGATATTAAATTACTTTGAGTAATTCATTATAGATCAGATAATTGATATTCACAGAGATTATTGTGATATTGTTAACTTCCCGAGCTAAGAGGGAGTGTTGAGTTGTTTGTAGCTTCGATCAGATAACATAATAATAAATATGAATATATAAGTAATATTAAATATTACTTATATATTCATACTTAATATATAAGGTATGTTAAGATAAATATCAATATAGCATGATCGAATGATATATTACCAAAGCATAAACATCTTCTGCATTCTAAACGGTGATTAGTAATTGTTAAAATCAGTGAAACCGATTACAATACAAACGGTGACAAAGTCACACCGGTGATAGGCGTGACTCCTCAAGGAGTCACGTCTATCACAGATGTGACTCCTACCGTCACTCACATATTTATATCAATGTCTTTGCCCTGCAATACCATGGATTGACACAAAAATCGGAAGTGTATGAGAAGTGGAAATTGCATCTGAAATACAAAAGAAAGTAATAAGTGAAGTCTGCTATATAAATATCCAACTTTTAGAAAATATCCAAGTCAGAGATTATAAGTTTGATTTGAATTTACAGGGCAACATTGTTTATTGATTATTTGCATGATACTCGTTCTTCTGTTATTGTACTATAATTGTGTTGTGACACGTTCTATGGTATTGTCTTTTGAAGCCTTTTAGGGCAGAATATTTGGTAGTAACTTTTAAGTTTCTCAACAACTTGAAATGAAAACAGTTCATGTTTCGTGACTGAATGTATCCCATAATCCATTTCTTTCATGGTTCTTGTCCTGGTGTTTCTGGGCTTAAAATTACAGGAGGTCTGTTTACTGTTTGGTTTATTGGATTCAATACACAGCTAGGGAGAAAGCCATGGTGGTCAATTTGGAATTTATTAAGGCCATTGTTACTGCTGAAGAGGTCTTCTTGCTTGATCCATTGAACCAAGCTGTTCTTCAATTTGTGGACCAACTCAGGCAACAACTTCCTTGCAAAATATCACCTAAGATTCAGGGAAGTAATTACACAGGCCAGCAGGAAAGGCCTGGCACTTCTGCTGCAACTTCACCTGGACACTGGCTACCTGTCCCAGAAGCAGCAGATGGGTTGCAGCGTGAACTTCCATTTGAGTTCCGTGTATTGGAAATAGCTCTGGAGGTGGTTTGTACATACATGGATACAAATGTTGCAGAACTCGAGCGAGAGGCTTACCCTGTATTGGATGAGCTGGCTAGAAATGTCAGTACCAAGAACCTTGAGCGTGTGCGGAGCTTGAAAAGCAATCTTACTCGTCTCCTTGCACGGGTGCAGAAGGTATTATTGGAAATTTTATTTTGTTTATACTGCTATAAATGTCATCTTTGCAAGATGAGAAAAGTAAATATCAAATTAATTTTTTTTTAATAATTATGCTGCTATCCATAACGCTATGCATAGTTGTCTTTGCAGTTTGAGATCAAAATGAAATCAAGTAAAATCCAAGTTAAAAATATACTAAGTAAACTTATGAGTATGAAATTATTCGAAAGCCTCTAGTTTTGTTTGGAAATCTCTATTCTTCAGTCTCTACTTTTGTACTTGTATTCTGCCTACTGTTGTATATCCACATGTAATACACAAACCAGCATAAGGTGACTTAATGCTACATGTATTGTGGTGCATTGGTGAATTTTTAGTTGATCATCTCAGTCTATTATTAAGGCTTAGTTGACTAGGATGTTGCTAATGCTAGCATGCTTTTCAAGTCCACTAGTAATCACGAAACTTTTTTCACAGGGGATTTTTGTTGAGCTGTATTTACCCCTGGTAAAATCTCAGTTTCAACTCTAGGGCTACCATAAAAAATGGATGCAATAAACTCAAGTTAACCTAATTAATAAGGTGGGCAATCGGCCCAGTAAGTTCTGAACATAACTTAAATATGGTTTCCTTGGCATTTGTTTTTGTTGATTATAAGCTTATATCTATTATTCTAATTGTCGATGTTTTCAAATATAATCTCCAGGGAATTTGTTTTTATTAATAAGAAACTAATATCTATTATTGTTGTTGTTGTTGTTGATGATGATTAGAAAGCCCCTTTTTGCTGTCCATGTAGAGGGTTCCTAATTCGATTTTGCTCATTACAACGTGGGGAGCATCTTTGCCAGATTTCAAGCCTGGTTCATGTAACTTAAACATATCGCTAGAGCACAGCCTTACAGACAGTAGATCTATTTATTATTGAGCTAAGTACATAAAAAGACAGAAAACTTTTCTTTGGCTGGAGTTAATTTGGAATCTTAAAACAACCAATCATTAGCAGAGCATTTGAATGTTGGCATAGGGTGCAGCATGCTTATTATTCCAACTGCCATATAGCTGTTCTCATTAATAATTTTACTCTCCATCTAAACTTTAAAGTGAGTTTGTAGCATTCTGATGCAAAACTAGCATTAATTATGGTTTATATTTCATTGATGTCGTGTTCAATAATACCCCTAAAAAACAAGCCTAGTACACTCCTACATGCTATGCCTTTAGCTTCCTCATGATTGCACTCCTCATCAAACTCCTATTCTTCCATTCACACTCCCCATCTTGGATTTCACTCCTTTCCTCCTTGCTTTCGTTGCTGATCTCTCCTTTCTTCGCTTGCTTTAATCCATGCCCAAACCAAGTATAAATATTAAATAGTATTCCCCAACCTCTAAGATGATTTGCGTTAGCTACAAGGTGGTGCAAAGTTCTATGCCTTATGAAACATGTCGCTGGCTAGTATTAACAAACTTCCAAACCCTTATGGTGGCAAAGGTGGAAACTCTTCGTGCAGTGCTCGAAATACGCCCACAATGGTCTAGTAAATCTTCTTGTATACTCATCTTTTGGCGCAAACTCCAAATAATTTGATGCAAGTACAATTGTGCAAAACTGTTAGCCCAGTACACATTCACAAATCCAATAGTACTATTCTGTTGATCCAATTCTTGCCCAACATGGATACACCACCCATTAATCACTACAAAACATTATCCCAAAACCATGCAACTAGATATCACATTGCAATGAAATGTGGTGGTTCCTTCTACCATTGACTGATAATCAGTGTTCCACAGAGTTTCCTGACGGGGACTCGGGGACGGGTTTTGGGGACGGGGGACAAAGGGTTTTGGGGTTGGGGACGGGTTTCGGGGTCGGGGGGACGGTTGGATTTTGGGAGGGGACGGGTCCCCGTGGAACACTGCTGATAATCAAAAACTAGCAAACAAACAAATGAACTGAAACAAACCAAGGATCAACTATTCTTGAGTGATGCAAGATGGCCTAGACACCTAGGGATGCTCCTGCATCAAACACCTGAGGTTGAAAAAAACGAGTCCCTCATTTTCCAGGACAACCTGCCCTTGTTAGGAATTCCAACCTGCAACTTCTTTGACTTGTTCTTTCCACCTCTTCAGGTATGTCTCAAGTGATCTATCTTGTATACTTCCTTTTGCCACATTGCTTGCCATCTCATCAAGCTTTCTTTTTGGTTTTGGTACTTTGTTCCACCAATTATCTTTGGTGCCACTTGCCTTTGGCTTGCAATTATTTGCAACCTCTTGCCCTTTCTATCTTCATCAACCGGTCCCTCACATCTATCATCCACCTTCTTGGTCGCCACATACCCTTTTGTTATGTCCTTCCTTGCCACATGTTCCTTGGTACAGCTCCTCATCCTTTCCCTCATTTGTCTTAAACTCTGGACAACTTCCCTTTGGTGACCTCTGTTTCCACATTCCATCTTCTATGGTATCTTCTTTGTAGTTGTGGTACTGTTCGATAGGCTTGTGGTGCTACACATCCTTGGAATCAACGCATAATGCTCATCCCTAACACAAACTCAGACACTATTACAAAACTGCTCATCAGCCTCATTCAACAACATCAACCAATGCTTCTTGCCATCCTTTCAAATTGTGTATGCGTTAGCTTTCCCATCATACACAGTGCTTTCGTTAAACTGCCAGGGCCTTCCCAACAACAAATGACACACATCCATTGGTGCAATGGCATACATCACCTCATCATAGTATGCTTCTATCTTGAATCTCACCAAGCATTGTGCCTCCACCTGTATCCTATCTCCTTGTTGCAACCAACTAATTCTATATGGGTGTGGGTGCTTCAATCTTCTTAGTCCTACCTTGTCAATCATTTCCTCAGATACCAAATTGTTTGTATTGCCGCTATCCACAACAACATTGCAATACTTACCTCTTGCCTTACATCTAGTCCTGAACAAACTCCTTTGTATTGGTTCTCTTCCAATGTCGCATCTCAATGCTCTCCTCAAAATAAGCGATTTCCCATATTTCGGGTCCCTCACTGAGCTAGGTGACCTCTCATCCACAACCACAGTCCTTGCACTATATTCTGCACTCAAATGTTTGATGGCCTTCTTCTCCACACTTGAAATAGGTTCCCCTAAAAGGTTTCGTCCTTTTCCTCTCATATCCCCTACCTTGCTAAGAATCCCTGCAATATGCATCATTGTATCCTCCTCTTCTTTACTAAGAATCTCTGCGGTGTGATTCATTACGTTCTTTGTCCTTGCAATAACTCTTACCAACATCTTTGCCTCTATGGTGGGTATTATTGTCATTTGTTGCTCGATGTGGTCAGAATTATCATCTTCCTTCTCTCCGCGGTGGGAATTTTAGGTTCCTTCTTCACTGGTGTAAGGGCTACCTTTCCCTTGATCCCTTGAGTATGCTTCTCGGTCATTGCATCTCGTTCTTCTATCACCACATCTCTTTCTTTTGTCACTACATCTCTCCTCCTTCTCCTGTTGCTTTTGCTTCTCTTCCAGCCCAATTTTCTTTCTACAGTGAGTACCAGCTGGTAAGCCTCTTCTATCGTCTAGATATTCCACATAACCCAACTCCTCTTGGATAGATTCCCTCAAACCATTGATGTAGTTCGCCACTTTCTTAGCTTCTTCCTCATGATGTCCAAAAAGAATTGTCAGCCTATGGCCCTATAGTACTCTTTGATGTATTCCTTCACAGTCATGTTTATTGAAATGGTAAGCACAATAAATAAATGTAGATTACACCATTGTTGAACAACAATATCAAAAACATAAAATAATATATCAACTTTTTTATTGATTTTTACAATGCTCCACATTGGCTTATATAGCCTTACATTTCTCGTATCAAACCAACCTACTTATGGGAATAACTCCCAATAAACTAACTCTTATAATTTATTATTAATTATCTAAACTATATACTATAGAAAATGATGTAATACTCCAACATTCCCCCCTTATTACATCAATCCGAACAAAGGATCGAACACTGCAAGGATTGAACACAACAACCCTTTTGGAAACTTTGATGAAGTGGCTTAACCAATTCTCCTTGCTCACCTAGGAAACACCAAATTGAAGTTATCAGCAGATCTCTTGACTGTCAAACCTGTAAATCCTTTGTACCACAAGAGAGAACATAATCCCACCCTCCATGCACAATGAGAGGACAACTCTCCTTTGAGAGTCCACATCTCCACCGAGTGTGTCAAAATCCCTCTCTTAGTGCTGCATATGAGAGAACAACTCTCCTCTAAGAGTCCATTTTCCACCGAAAGTGTCAATATCCCTTGAGAGAACAACTCTCCTCTGAGTGTGTCAAAATCCATACTTCAGGGAACAACTCTCCTCCTTCGAGAGTCCACTTTCCTCTGTAAATGTCAATATCCCTCCTCCAATGCTATGGTAACCAAATCTCTCCTCCAATGTACAAAAGGAAATACACCAAGGTGAATACACTAACTGCACCCACAAGAATTGCCAAAATTGCCAAGCCCCCCTTGCTCCATGAAGGGACACAAATAGATAGTACTTCTCATGCAATGTATCATCTTTGAGCGAGAAGCAAGCTCGAGATGACAAAAACTCCTCCTGCCTCCGGTGCCACCTGCCTCCAATTTTGACTTGTTACATTTTATCCATTTGACGTTTCATTAATTTCTCTGATAGCACAAGCATGTGGGTCTTTGAAGGCCTTGTCAGGTGTAACAAAGATGGCCCCGAAAGTCCAAGCATAAGATAACATGAAAAAAATAATTTTAAGGTGTCGGGCTCAACCAAAATTGCACCTTTATACAATGTGATATACACAAAGAAATCCTTATAACTCCTTATAAAAAATATATTCAAAATAAAAACCTTATCTCTCCAAAAAAAACATCTTATCACTCCAAATAGTTTTGTAGACTTCAATGAAGAACTGTCAACTCTAATTCGTAACACAAAAAAGTGTGATAAAAACATCACTATGAATTTTGAACCAACAACCTCCAATATTCAAAATTCAAATTACCAACAATGGGCCTTATCAGCAACTCCTCTATGCTTCATTATTGACAAATATTCAATTGCTTTTATTTTGAAATGTATCACTAAAAAGCAAATTATTTTTAAGAAAAAATTGTAGAAAGTAACCACTCAAATGTTTTTACCTTATTACACAAAACAATTAACTACTTATGTCTCCCGCATCTTTAGAACTTGCAACTTGAATTGTTATTTTTGAGAGAAAAAATACAACAAAAGAATCCACCTCACTATTTTGCTGCTCATTTTTCTTTGTCAAACTACTCATCAATACTCACAATATCCTCAAAACATTTCTGGGTTTTATTCCTCTCTTCGTTAGCTTTCTAGAACACTTTAAATTTTTAAATTTCGATATAAAATGAGGAAAATATCACAGTTTTAATGAGACTGCATTAAACTGTTATAAAAAAATATCATTCTAAAATCCTAACAATTTACGAGTAGATCCCATGGTAAACTTGAAGTTGAATTCTTTCCAGCCTTGGTAACTTTAATTTTTAAGATAGCAGCAATTTGGATCAACTTCCATTGTTATGTTTCTCATGGCACATTTTCAAGTTGCTCTAATACCATATTGAAACGGTGAGCAAAATAAATAAATGCAGATTACACCATTGTTGAACAACAATATCAAAAACATAAAATAATATATTGACTTTTTTATTGATTTTTACAATGCTCCACATTGGCTTATTATATAGCCTTACATTTTTTGTATCAAAGCAACTAACCTATTTACGGGAATGACTCCCAATAAACTAACTCTTATAATTTATTATGTATTATCTAAATTATAAACTATAGAAAATGATGTAATACTCCAACAATGTTCCTTTGTTGCAAATTGTGCAACTCCTTAAACAACTCCAACTGGTAATTTGTCGGAATGAACTTGGATTTCAGCTTCTCCACCATCTGTTCCCACTTCCCAATGCTAGGTTTGTCTTTCCTGCTCCTCTCTAGTTGGATTTCTTTCCACCATATAGTAGCATGACCCTTCAACTTGGTCTTTGCGAATTTCACTCTATTTGGATCAACAATATCCTCATACTCAAAATGCTCCTCTAAATTAGTTATCCAATCTATCAACTCCTTAGGGTTCAGGTTTCCAGAGTAATTATGAATGTCTACTCTAGTTCTCCTACCAATGTCGATTATGGCTCTCAGCATTCTCTCTTCCTCGTCTTCTTCGCTTACACTCTATTCCACATGATCTGGTCCTGTTCTTCATCACTCTCCTCTGCCCTAGGGTTAGGATTTCTTTAGTGGTCTTTCTCAAATGCATCCATTTAGTTCTGCATAGCCTTCAACATCTCATACATCTCTTCCATTCTCCTAGCAACATTGACAATACCACACCCTCTCTTTGCCGGCATCTTGAATTGGTGTTAACTGCCTCAGGTCGGCAGTCTATCTACAATCACCCCTTTCAATTGTCTCTCAATCGACAATCTGTTGACAAGCTTCTTGCAAGTTGCCTCAGTTCGGCGATCTATTCACAAGTAGAACTTTTGGAACACCGGCTTGCTCTCCTCAAAATTCAAACCTTATGCTCTGATACCACTTAATGCAGTCATGAGCGGAGGATCCACTTAAGGACTGTCCAACCATGTAGTGAATACACCAAATGACACAAATAACAGAGCATTTCAAAAGAACAACATCAACAACTTCATTGATTTCAAACTTGCATGATTAAAACAATGATTACAAACTTGCCACAGTGGGCTCCTTATGTGCTAGGCTGCAACTGTTTGATTACTAAGATTTACAACTGGATAGTCGCTACAATGGGCTTTCTACATGTCAGGCTGCAACCGTTTGATTATTACACAAAATGAAACCTCTCAAAAACAAGTATATTACACTCCTACATGCTATGTCTTTAGCTTCGTTATGATCGCACTCCACATCGTACTACTTTTCTTCCACTTACACTCCCCATCTTGGATCTCACTCCATTCCTCTTACCTTTGTTGTTGCTCTCTCCCTACTTCTTTGCTTTCTTTAATCTATTTCCAAACCATGTATAAATAGCATTCCCCAACCTCTAAGATGTTTTGCATCAGCTACAAGGTGGCACAAAGTTCTATGCCTTATGAAACATGTCATTGGCTAGTGTTAACAAACTTCCAAACCCTTGCAGTGACAATGATGGAAACTCTTCATGTGGTGCTCCAAATACGTCCACAACGGTCCAATAAACCTTCTCATATACTCATCTTCTAGCGCAAACTCCAAATATGTAATGTCCCCCTTTAAATAATCTCATAAAACCCTATAATATTTTGGTTTATGCAACTGCCTAATATTGAATATTGAACAAGTAGCTAAACACTGATCTCAATTATTGATCTTTGCACTTCAATCATAAGTATTGCAGCATTTTGATTTATTCAACAATAATTAACACTTGACAAACAACAATACTGGAAATGCTAGAGTTTAGTAGAATCCACAAATAAAATTGCAGCAATCTAGAAGTTAACAAATTGCTGATGCAAGTACAACCAAGCTCTTTATTTGCATTACACAACAAAATAAAAAATAATATTTATCAAAACAATGCACAAGTGCTGCGATTGGAACAAGTTGTACGACCAGCTTAAGTTCCGGTACAACAGAAATGTAGCAAATTGAATCCTCAACTAAAGTACAGCAAATATTCACCAACATCAAATCAAAGTATTAATTGAATAGCAGCTTCCCCTATATGGTACGATAGTTCCAAGACAATGATTCGATGGTATTTAAAGGCAACTTTATTAAAATGAATCTTTGGGATTATCTCTGCAACTCTGGGACCCACATATCAGTCTTTGTCCCATATATGACAACAAATATCACATTAAGTTAATATTTAAATATATCTTAGATAATGCTCAATCTTAGTTGTAGATTGCTTTTGCTTTTCAGTGTTCTGCTTTTTAGCTGTTAGGTATGATCGCTTCTGTTATGCTTTGTCAGTTTTGCTTTATTCTAGCTTTCAGGCTTTTTAGTATATAACTTCTCTATAAAATGAGCATTCGCTCTCAATGTAACCATCTGAATATCTTCAATAAAATATCTTTAATACTTTTAGTAACATGGTATTAGAGCCCCAGGTTCGGGCTCCTCTGTACGTCGTATGGATGCGGTTCTGGTTTTGGATCGAGTTTTTTTGTTTTCTCTGCTGTGGTTTGTGAATCGCGTTTTATCTGTGCCCCTGGTCGCGATCTGCAGAATCACGTTTTGTGTTCTCGTTGTGTCTTCCTTTTTGAGTTGTTTTTAAATTTTTGAACCCTTTGCCTTTGCCGTGTAGGGTTTTTGAGACTCGCGACGTGTTTTCGTGGCGCCTTCGTCTGAAGAATGATCGCGATCTACAGGAGGCTTTGAGTCTGGGTTTTTAAGGTTGCATTTTAGAAAAATGCGACTCTTTCTGTCTTCCACAATTTGGGTTTGGTTCTACTTGCGGCTCCTTCAGTATTCCGCTGCGATTTCATTCACCTCATTCACGTTCTGCAAAGAATAGTGTTTGATCAAAGGTTTTGTGATAGGTGTTTTGAAGAAAATGGCATTGCCTTCTACAAATTGACCGATTCTGTGTTTTCTAAAAATCACGATTTGGGGGTGATTTGCTACCATTTCGGGTTCACAGTATGGGCACCATTTCTAACAATCTGTATTTGTCTCTGAAGAGGTCGTGTATTCTTGCAGCTCACATTTCCTTTTAACCAAGATTCGTGGGTTTCTCCTGGTTTCTGCGGGTAGCCATTTTTTGTCTCCTTCAGCAGATTGTTGTTTCTTTGACCTGACAAGGTCTTTAACACCTTCTTTGGATGGTCGTTAGATAATCTAAAGGTCGCGAATCTTTTTGTTCTTCTTGCTCGTGACTACCTCTGCCTTTTATATCTCTGTTTGAAGGGGTTTGTGATATCAGTAGCACCTTAGCTGTTTCTGAAAGTCGCAATGTTCAGGTTGCGATCTGTTCTTCTCTCTGAAGTCACAATGTTCAGTTTCTGATAAGTACGGTGGCTCCTCCCTGTTCAGTGGTGTCCCCTTGTATGCACTCCATTTTTTGGTAGGCGGCCACATTTATCAACCATGCAGAGTTCGTTTTGTTTTGAAATCTGTGCTCAAATGTTCTGAGCCTATGCTTTCTACAATCTCGAGATCCGTGTTGATTTGTCTCAAGATCCGTAGCTCGAAGTCCGTGTTCAGGACTTTTGAGTCAGTATATTCCATGTTTTCGGAATCTGTACCGGTGCAAGGGGTCTAATTTCCTTATTTGTGCTGTCTAGCTGCTTCGGTATCTGTGCCATCCACTTATAATTCGTTTCTTTTCGTGTCTCGGAGAAACGTGAAGTATGGCATCTTTGGCTAACATTCTGTTGGAGAGTAGTTAGAAGTTCAACGGCAAGAATTACAACACCTGGAAGCAGTGCATGATGACTATCTTCGAATATCGGCATCTTGACCAGCTAGTTCTAGGGAAAACTACACGTCCTCAATTGTCGGGTAAAGATCAGGAAAAATTCGATGAGCAAAATCGTGAAGCGGTGATGCTTATCAAGTTATCAATAACCGATGATCAGCTGCCTTAGGTTCCGTCTGGGAAATCTGCAAAAGAAATTTGGGATCTGCTGAAGGATCTTCATGAAACATCTGACAAGAGCCGTGCGTTCTTTTTAAAGAACATGCTCTTCTTGATCATGATGGATGAACAAATGTCTCTACAGGAGCATCTCACTAAAATCAAGGACATCCGTGATCAGTTGACGGCGATTGGTCGAGACATGGACGAGGATGATATGGTAGTCATCACTCTGAAAAGCCTACCATCTGCTTATGAGCACTTTATTGAGACTCTTAACATTACTTCAACTAATGTTACTCTGAAGTTTCCATAGCTGTGCAACAAACTCTTGCAGCAGGATCATTGGAAACAACAGTTCGGTAACAGTGCTACTTCCTCCTCCTCAGAACAGGCATTTACTGCCAAGTCCTTTCAACAGAATCAGGGCTCCAATCAGCCCTCTCAGCCATCTAGTCAAGGTCAGTCACAGGACCCTTCCAAGAAGTACAACATCTAGTGCAATTACTGCCACAAGTTTGGCCATATGAAAAAGGATTGCCGGAAACGCTTGGCTGCTGAACAGTCCAAGTTTGAAGGATCAACACCATCAGCACATGTCGCAGAGCATACTGAGTAGAAGGAGTGCTTTCTACGCCTTCTAGGCCATCTCCTCTGCCTGCTTTTTCAATTGCTCGTGGACCAGCCTATCTCTGTTTCGGTTGTCATCTTTAGGGGGGACAACTCGGTTTTAGTTAGTGGATTGACCATTAAGGGGAGGTATTAAGTTAATATTTAAATATATCTTAGATAATGGTCAATCTTAGTTGTAGATTGCTTTTGCTTTTTAGTCTTCTGCTTTTTAGTTGTTAGGTATGATCGCTTCTGTTATGCTTTGTTAGTTTTGCTTTATTCTAGCTTTCAGGCTTTTTAGTATGTAACTTCTCTATAAAATGAGCATTCACTCTCAATGTAACCATTTGAATATCTTCAATAATATATCTTTCATATTTTTAGTAACAAATATGTCTTCAAAAGCTTACGGCAGCCATAAAGTTGTTTTTTTCTATTACAAAGCTGATTTTGTCTATTGTGATGTGGTACGACAGACTTTGTCTGGTATACGACAACTTTAATTTATTAAAATCTTTCCTATTAATAGGCTGCAATCTGCAAATAAGTGGTATGACACTTGATACACAACTAATAAACCCTTCATACATAAGTTGACCAAATAAGTTGAAACCCTTACGCAATAAAATGTGCAAAAAATGTTATTATTATGCACCATAAACCTGATATAACAATGAATCCTCACAACAAATATATTATTGGAACCCTTCACAAATACCCATGAAAATCTGTACTAAATTGGAAATTTGAAATCTTCAATAATATAGTTGATATGAAAATTTGCTTGCAAAGCCAAATCGTTAAAGCACAAGCGTGATTCTTGAGTGGAATTGCCTCCAATGAGTGAGGAGATTTTGATCCGCAAGCTCCCTATGGAAACCGAAGGGTTTTCATCCTTCGATCACCTACACCAAGGGTTTTCGTTCTTGAGTGTTGAAAACTTCAAATTGGAAGGAATAATCGAAATGACAAATCGGATGACTTGATTGATGCCTTTGTCCTTTTATAGTTGTTTTTTCGGGCCCTCCATTTATTTTATTTTTTATTTTAATTTTACTCTCCAAGTATTTAAAAATACTTTGTGAATTACATCCATAGATCCCTTTTTAGAATTACTTTTGAATAATGTGTTAAAGAACACTTTTTATTACATAGGACCTATAATAATATAAAGTGATCGGGCCCAATATTATTAATTTTTTAGTTCTAAAAAAGGGGACATGATAGTCTGCCCTTCCTAGAATTTGCTCGCCTTCAAGCAAATGCAAGCCCAAATGCTCAAGAATCACTGTGCCAACGTGATGAGTCATGCTGTAAAGCCCATAGAGCGTGGCTCCTGTACTTATCAAATGATGCATCTCCTACCAAAGAACACTATGCAAACCTGGATACTCAAGTGTCACCATGCCAATGTCATGAATCAAACTATAATGTCCATGTAACTTGGATCCTTTCCATCTTCAACTTGGATCAAGCAATGTAAGCAACCAACCCACAACATGCTCCTCTTTGATGAGAAGACGGATGATGCTTTTTCCCCCATGCTTGAGGATATCTTCAAGCTCCCACAAGGCCCAAGGCTGCCATATGTATTCATCTCCATGTTTTTGTTGGTGATCCCTTGCACAAATATCTAATTTTGGAGTTACTCCACTATGCTTATGCTATGCTACTCTGGTGTTTATTTGAACTCCCCCTATATGAAATATGCCTTGAAACACTACCTTCTTTTCCTTGGATTGTGACTATGGCATGCTCAAAATTATGCTCATCTCTCCTAGATTGATGTCATAATATTATAATAATTACCTTGTGTTCCAAAGATATTTGCCCTTACGCCCCAAGCTGTACCATTTGACAAATGACATGGATTAGATTGTATGTGGGTTGGAAAGTGGTTATAATAGTCATATATGGCTCAAAATTTCTCTCTAAACAGTCATGTGTAGGCCGGAATACTTGCATTTAGTGACCCCAATAGGTGAGACCTTCTACACACAACATCAAGCAAATAAATCTTCCTCATACCTGCAGATCTATAGTTGCTCATGAAAGATATCATCAATCCAAAACATGAATTCATCAAAATGGTCAATAGGTACATAGTACCCTGGCTGCAAAACTGAGTTTCTTTATTCAAAATCAAGAATGTAAAGGCTGGAAACCGCCTTGTACTAGGTGAGAACACTTCACCAATGGTAATGGGCTGAAAAAAACTCCACCATGTGACTGGAAGCCCTTCTATGACTACAAAGAAAGTATGGAAGAGGCTGGAAATATTGAGAGCAGCAGATCTAAGGTTGGAAACTACATTCATATTGGCCCTTGGTTCACGTTTCTTGCAGACCACACTTATCCCTACCATGTATAGTTGGTGACTTCCAACAAGAAAGCCCCATTTTTCAAATATCTCATTTGGTGGCCACCCTAGGATTGTGATATTGAGTATATCCAAAACAAACCAAATATTATTGTAATGAAGTATCTTACCTAAGGATAGACCCTTGGTTGTCTCTATGCATTGAGTGACTTGAGCTACTTGGTTTCTTTGAAAATATACCTCCTGTCTTTTTGCTATAGCCATGCTTGGGACTCCATTCACTATACCTTGAAGTATTACTTCTTTCTTGTCATCCTTGAATTTCAGTTCCATAGTGAATTCTCCAATAGGATGCAACTATTACAAGCTCCATATTTTGCCGATCCCTTGTGGAACCATGATATAGAAGTCTTTGCACAAAGTGATGACAAATTGTTTTGCCTTCATGATACTAGGAAGGATGAAGCCTTTTCGTGGTATCTCAACCTTCTGGAATTCTCCATCACCCATCCAAAAGGGGCAAACCTGTATGTAGCTTAACTCCAGCAACACCATCCCTTGCTTTGTCACAAAATCTTGAACATCAAAATGACATCTATTTTGCTTACCATCATCAAGCATCAAGCATCTTGTTGTGACTATCTCCATTTGGCCATCACCTATAATCTTGTCTTGAAATATGGGATTTAGCTCCAAGGAGTGATCTATGAATCGTGAGATTTGATCTTTCACAACTTCGTTAGAATGCACAACATACTCTATATGGTTCCTCTTGAACTTCCTTTCTATCCAAATGCGAGAGATGAAGAATTCAATAGTGACATCAAAGCCTCTATCCTCTTGAGCCTTTGAACCTCAAAAGATCACCCGGATCCCATATACAAAAACAATCTTGAATTTGAATCAAAAAATCTACATGCCCTATGCTACAAGTTGTATCCTTGACTGTATCACCCTCCTTAGAATGCTTTCCATGATGACAAGAATTTTTCAGTGACATAGTAGGAAGCAACAAATCTGAAATATGATCACTATTTTCATACCTTAGGCAACAATTCAAATGCTCACCCTCATTTGCCAAAAGAGAAATTGTTGAGATATCCTCAACACCTCCATCTTTATGACTCAAAACGTGTAACTTAGGGTTAACCAAAATATTCTCCTCAAATGCATATCCATCACAATGCTACTCTGAAAATCAATCAATAGCTCACCATTTGGAAGTTGGAAGATAGTGCATGATTTGCTGCATCTTTCTTCAACTTGAACTCTTCACATCCAACAAGTGGCACCCTTTCTGCCTTGACTTCATCAATATTTTGCTGGCACATGCAATCATTAGAAACCGATAAAACATCTTTTCCTACCAAAGAATCTTTACCTTCAACTTGCATGTTGGGTCCCTCTTGTTCTTGCTCCATGATGTCTTGTGGCTCTGAATTTGATTGTTTTTCTTGCTTCTTGATTACTTCCTTAGCCTCTTCTTGCAGTTTAGACTCTGATCTTTCCTCTTTTTGTCTTCTTCTTCTCCTTGGCCCCTTCTTTATCATTAAATTGCAATAGTTTGCAAACGTAATCTGATTTCTGATGTCTGCATCAAGAATTGGGTATTCATCCATGCAAGCATTGATGTCATATGTTGTTGGATTCCGCTCTTCTTCTTTTGGTGCCTCTGCTTTGGGTAAGAATGTCGGCTGAAATGGCCTAGTTGATCTAATTGATACCCTTGTATTGTTTTGTGTGATTGAATGGGCCATTATTATAAGTGCTTCCCTCACCTGTGGGAGTTTGTACTAGCCTAGTAGAATTCAAAGTGGCATTCATACTTCACATTTGTTGCATCATTTTGGCTAACAATTGAATTGTCTACTCCTAATAAAAGTGTTATACTTATTGTCACCATCTGCCATGTGTTTCTTACCTTTGCCTTCTATTCTCGAATCTGCCCCTGTATCCTGTTGTGATGCCTCCAACTTTTTCCTTTCTCGTTCTGAAGCTCTCAGATCCCTTTAACTGAGTTGCATGCAATCATTAGCTTAATCCGCAGGCTGGTAGTGTCTACACTTTGATACCACTGTAATGTCCCCTTTTAAATAATCTCATAAAACCCTATAATTTTTTGGTATTTTCTGGTTTATGCAACTGCCTAAATACTGAATACTGAACAAGTGGCTAAACATTGATCTCAATCACCGATCTTTGCACTTAAAATATAGGTATTGCAACATTCTGATATATTCAACAATAATTAACACTTGACAAACGACAATACTGGAAATGTTAGATAGTTTAACAGAATCCACAAATAAAGTTGCAGCAATCTAGAAGTTAACAAATTGCTGATGCAAGTACAGCCAAGCTCTTTATTTGCATTACACAGAAAAATAAAAAATAATATTTATCAAAACAACTCACAGGTGTTGCGATTGGAACAAGAAATTGTACGACCAGCTTAAGTAGCAATATGGCACAGTAGAACTGTAGCAAATTGAATCCTCAATCCCAAGCAACTTAACAAATAAAAATAGTATACAGCCTCTGGAAGAATATTCACCAGCAATCAAAGTATTAATTGAATAGCAGGTTCCCATATATGGTACAACAGTTCCAAGACAATGATGTGATGGTATATAAAGTATAAACACCAACTTTATTAAAATGAATCTTTGGAATTATCTCTGTGGCTTTGGGCCCCACATATCAGTCTTTGTCCCATATATGATAGCAAATATCACATGGTAATATGTCTTCAAAAACTTACAGTAGACATAAAGTTGTTTTTTTATTACAAAATTGATTTTGTCTATTGTGATGTGGTACCCGTACGATAGACTTTGTCTAGTGTACAACAACTTTAATTTATTAAAGTCTTTCCTATTAATAGGCTGCAGTCTGCAAATAAGTGGTACAACACATGATACACAGGTAATAAACCCTTCATACATAAGTTGACCAAATAAGTTGAAACCCTAGTTCCACAGGGACGCGCCCCCCCCTAAAATACAGCCGTCCCCGAAGTCTCCCTGTTTCCGGGACGGGGAGACTTCAGGAAAACGTCCCCCACCATCCCCCGCCGTCACCCCGTTTTTCTTTTAGGCATTTTGTCAAATAGTTCACGTGCCTTGTCTATGCTTCCACATTTTGCATACATGTCTAACAGGGCAATTGCAACTACAACATCTGACAAAATTCCTCTATCCTTTATGTTTTGATGGATGTCCATACCTTATTCCAAAGCTCCCATTTTGACACAGATAGGGTGGATGCTGGCAAAGGTTGTGGAATTTGGCTTTACACCAGCCAATTGCATTTGCTTTAAAATTTGAATTTCTAAAGCCTTTTCAACAAATCCATTTTGTGCATATCCCGCAATCATTGCAGTCTATGAGACCACATTTCTTTGAGGCATTCTGTCAAATAGTTCACGTGCCTTGTCTATGCTTCCACATTTTGCATACATGTCTAACAGGGCAGTTGCAACTACAACATCTGACAAAATTCCTCTATCCTTCATGTTTTGATAGATGTCCATACCTTATTCCCAAGCTCCCATTTTGACACAGGCAGGGAGGATGCTGGCAAAGGTTGTATTTCAGTGCAATATGTTTAAACTCTAAAGTTTACTTATTAAGGTATTCCTTAGGCTTCTATAGTTAATCATCTTTTTATAACTAATTTTTTAAGTACTATATGTATTTCAGCGCACCACCCCCCCGCTGCCCCCCCGTCGTCCCCCGCCGCACCCAAAATTAGACCCCCCGCCCCCTGTCCCCGAAACGCGTCCCCTGTCGTCCCCCCGTCCCCGAAACTCCGTGGAACCATGGTTGAAACCCTTACGCAATAAAATGTGCAGAAAAATATTATTATTATGCACCATAAATCTGATATAACAATGAATCCTCATAGCAAATATATTATGGGAACCCTTCACAAATACCCATGAAAATCTGTACTAAATCGAAAATCTGAAATCTTCAATAATGTCACTGATATGAAAATTTGCTTGCAAATCCAAATCGTTACAGGACAAGCGTGATTCTTGAGTGGAACCGCTTCCAATGAGCAAGAGGGTTTTCATCCTCAAGCTCGCTACAAAAACCGAAGGGTTTCGTCCTTTGATCACCTACACCAATGGTTTTTGTCCTTGATTGCTAAAAACTCCAAATTGGAAGGAATAATTGAAATGATAGATCATATGATTTGCTTGATGCCTTTGTCCTTATATAGTTTCCTTTTTTGGGCCCTCCATTTATTTTATTTTTTATTTTAATTTTATTTTCCCTCCAAATATTTAAAAACACTTTTTGAGTTACATCCATAGGTCCCTTTTTAGAATTACATTTGAATAAAGTGTTAAAAAACACTTTTTATTACATAGGACCTATAATAATATAAAATGGTTGGGCCCAATATTATTAATTTTTTAGTTTGAAGAAAGGGGACATGACAAAATAATCCGACGCAAGTACACTTGTGCAAAATTGTTAACCCGGTACAAATTAACAAATCCAATATTTAACTTCTATTGGTCTAATTCTCACCCAACATGGATACAACATCCATTAATCACCGCAAAACATTATCCCAAAATCATGCAACTGGATATCACATTGTGGTGAAATTTGCTGGTTCCTCCTACCATTGACTGATAACTGAAAACTAACAAACAAACAAATGAACTAAAAGAAACCAAGAAACAACTATTTTTGAGAGATGCAAGATTGCCTCGACACCTAGGGATGCTTCTGGATCAGACTGCATGATAGGCCTCAACAAGGGTGAAATACATAATTGGGCAGAACTATCTCTAAGAATCCACGAGTTTCTTTTGATAAAACATAATGGATTCTACGTGACGCAACATGTAATAGGGCTACTTCTCAACATAGTGTACACACTGGTTTAGACTTCACTAGATGACAAATTATAGTTAGATAGTACATATGATTCCACCTGGTCATCCATTTTCAGATGGAAATCCATGGGCATCTAGTTGGTCGAAGTATGAGATCAAGAGGAACTTCAGAGGGTTGTGCACATTTCAAGGAAAGGGAAACTACAATAGACAAATTGTCATTTGAAGAAGAGGCACCTTCAGATGAAGGGGAAAGCGAAGAGGAGGTAGAAGATGAGGAGGGGGAAGTAATTGTGGTCCCTACTCGACCTACTGCACCGGTCTTTCCAATCAATGATGAGTTCAACTATATTGAAGAGTGGCTAAATCTACTCGGGACTCCTATAGATGCACTAAAATATCCTTTAGTAAGCCCCATATGAAACTTAGAAGAGCCTCCTCATGTGGTAGAACATCAAGCAAATATGCAGGAAGAAACTAACTAGTTAGGCATTGAGACAAGCATGGAACAACATGAGCATGTGGAAATTTCATCAGTCACACGTTGGAGCTTGATAGTGCATCATCTAGACAAGAGGAGCTCATCTCCATACAAATCTCATGGCCAGACCCTGGCATTTTGCTTCATATGATGCAATAGTTTATCCAAGATTTGGAATCAATGGCACAAGTATAGTAAGGAGGTTGGACAATTTGCATCCTCCTTTGGTGTCACAAGAGGCTATGTGGATTCAGCAGTTTGTAGGGGGAGATTGTCATACAAATTTGATAAAAATCTTCCTCAACCATGGCTTGCTGAATATAGAAACCCCAGAAATGCATAACAGTTGGAGTTGGTGTTTCAGATGGGAGAGTTCTAGCAGCTATTTACTCCATTGAGTACCAATTTCGGTATCTCTACCTCATGCTATAAAAAGAAATAGTTGCTCAAAGGGTGATTGCAGCTGAAGTTGACAAAGCCACCACCACTTCAAAAAATCTATGTTGAGATAGAGGAACACAAGCAAAAGCACAACTTGCTCAACAAGCCCTATTGACAAAATTGGAAAAGAGTGAGTTGGCACAAAAGGAACAAGAAATACTTGAACTCAAAGAAACTAATGAGAAGGCAAAGTCTCAGCTTGTGGAGGCAGTGTCGATGGTGAAAAGTACAAGGGAACGCGAATTGATTGCCACACACCACTTGAAGGAATGCACAATGGAAGTATACAAGCTGAGGGTTGCTGCTAAGCAAGTTCACACTCTAGGTGCAACATCTTTAAATTTAGTAGGTGCTACAGTATCTCTAGGGATGCCTTCTATCCTTAATACTTTGGCTTTTTGTTTTGTTGGCTAGGAACCTAACTTCTCTTTTGGGGGGTTGGATGATGTAAGTGGAATAAATGCAATTGTAATGTTTCATTAGTAGCCGACTATTTTGTTAATACTTGTTGGCTTTGGTTTGTTACCATTATTAGTTGTAGTAGTTCCAATGGATTTGTCTTAATTGACAACCATTTGTCCTATTTTTAATTGAACTATTGTTGACAGGGAATATATCTAATCCGTGGTCTACTTATAAATAAAGAACGTCATATAAATAAATTTGTGTTACTAGGTCCCTTAGGAATAACCCCCCCTCCTGATATGGGTCCGGTCTAGGTACATGTCTTGGGCTGGTTTGTTGCTGGGTTCGCCCAGGGTAAGCCCGGGCACCCTAGGTTGACTCGGGCCAAACCCGAGCAAGCCCAAAGGGACCCTTGGCGCCAAAAACAATAAAAAGTTTTCTTTTTTGACATTTTTTAAAACAAAAAAAAGCACATATATGCACTAATTCGCCCTAAAGTGAGGGCATAACACTTTTTTTCACTCATTTCACAAACACAAAAGACCAAAACAACATTTTTTTTCTTCCAAGCTACCATTGTTGGGTTTTGAAAAGGTGAGGGCTATACGAGAGTTAAACCTTCATCAACAAGGGAGAAATAGTTGCACAAACAAAATTTAGCCATCAAAGGTGAGTGCCATTGTTTTCAAGTTTTAAATCATTTTTTTGAAGATTTTTCAATATTTTTCAAGTTTTTTTTTCAAAGTTTTGAATATTTTTTTGAACTTTTTATGCATAGTAAGGGGTTATAATTCCAATTTTTTTATAAATTTTTTAAGTTGTAGGGTTGTAAATTTGCAATGTTTTTTGTTGTAGGTTTATACAAAATGGTTGGTAGTTTCAGTTTAGTTGCCCACAATGTAGAGAGTTCATTTAAATTTGATGTAGTGTCACCTCTTTGGTGACATACAACAATGATTGAACAACTTCCTAGTGGGTGGGGGATATCATTGACATTGTAGCCAAAGTAAAACTGAGTATAAGAGCTCATATAGTCAAGTGAAAGCTCACCTAGTCGAGTGAAAGCTCACCTCTACGCTATTCCCAACATGGGAATAAAAGCTTGTCCTAGGCCAAATAAAAAAGGGTTGCCAAAGCAACAAATAATGGGGTACATTTAAGAACAAGAAGATGCCGATATGATAAGTAGTAGATCAAAGGAATAAGCACATCCTCTTGCAAAGAAAAGCTTGTAGAAGTAGGAAGTGGCTTATCACAACTGGTTGGCCTACATTCTTTCATTCTATTGCCACCATCTTCCCGAGAAGAGTGTTTCGCGTAAAAGAGGCCCATTGGAAAAATCCTTAAAGAATGAAGCAAGAGGTTGCAAATGAGAGCATTGCTCATTGCATTTATGGGAATGGGCTTCCTTTCAACCTTGTTAGATCACCATATTGGCGGGATATGATGACAAACATTGCCAATGCACTTGCTGATTATGTTAGTCTTGGGTATGAAAAGGTGCGAACCACCTTATTGGTGAAGGAGAAAGCTTTAGTAGAGGCATCGTTGAGAACAACCAAGGATACATGGCCCGAAATAGGTGTGTCCATTTCTGATGGATGGAAAGATTGCAAAAATAGACCACTAATCAATGTCATTGTAGTGTCCCCTAAAGGGGCGATGTTTTTGAAGGCAGTGGATTTGAAGGGCAAGTGAAGGATGCAACTTTCATTTCCAACATCCTTATAGAATCCATTGAAATGGTGGGCCTCGAAAATATTGTCCAAGTCATAACGACCAATGCTAAGAATTGTAGGGAAGCTGGTACTATAGTGGAGGGTAGGTATGGGTTTTTTTTTCCGGACACCATGTGCTGTCCACTCACTCAATTTTATATTGCAAAAGATTGGCACAAAGATTGAGTGGGTCGAAGAAATCTACACGGAGGTTGAGGAGATTCAAATGTTTGTGACTAATCATCATACGTCACAAGGCATCTTCAGGACCTTCTCCAACTTGGAGTTGTTGAAGGTATTTAAATTTTATTTTTTAGTATATTTTTTAATTGTTGATATGTGACATGTCATGTACCTTTTAATATTTTAATTTGTATATTTTTACATCATGTTAGGTTGCCGAAACTCAATTTGCATCACACACAATCATCTTAAGATGACTTGTGAAGGTGCGAGATGCATTGAGTGCTATGGTCATCCACAGTCTTTGGAGTGTATGGAAGCAATCAAGTACAAAGAGAGGCCAAGAAGTCAAAGCATTGATTCTAGATGATGAGTGGTGGGTTCGTGTGGAGGCAATCAAGTACAAAGAGAGCCCCAAAAGTCAAAAGCTACAAGACTGCATTTAGAAGAATATTTCCAGATGTAGATATACAAAGTGTTGTATTGAGTGATTTTGGCCACTTCATATCTTCAAGGAATCATGATGTTTGCGCTCTTCAAGACAAATACAAAAAAATGCTCATGAATGGTGGTACATACATGGCCAAGGCTCTATTTACTTGCAACCTCTTGCAATATAAATTCTCTCTCAAGTATGCATCTTTTTATTTTTTTATTTTCTCGTTTTTCATTTGTTGCTATATATTATAATTTTATAATTTATATTTTGTAATTGTAAATGTTGTATGCAAATTCAACAGGTTTTAAGTTCTTCATTTGAGTGGAATTGGAGTACATACTCCTTCATCCACTCGGTTAAGTGCAACCAATTGGGTGCAAAAAAAAACTAAGGGTTTGGTCTTTGAGCACTCCAACCTTTGTCTCGTCACATAAGACACTTGAATACAATGAGGGGGTGACAAAGAATTGGGATCAAACTCCTGAGTGTGGTGATTTAGATGCTACAGCTGCACAACTTGCCGAAGTCTCTATAGATGAGGTAGCTTCTGCACGCAACACGACTAGTGGGAGTGCCACTATAGCTGATTGTGGTTCAAATGAAATTGAACCAAATGTTGACATTGATGCTCCAGATGAAGAGCAATATGAAGAATATTGGATATTGATTGTAATTATGAGTATCAATGTTTTTATATTTTATATATATATATATATATATAGCCGAACCCATACCCATACCCAAGGAAAAAAAAATGGTGGTACCCGGTACTTGTACCTGTACCAGGACCAGCAACTTAGAAATAAAGGTTCAACTGTTATACATTTGTTGCTCAATCTAGTATGCATTGTGTTTGGTATTCATTGCTGGAATCATTAGTTTTTTTAGTTAAAGAAGTAAACAGTGTTTGTCACAACTTGTTTTGAGCATGAAAATATTGCAGATGGTTATAGCCCATGTGCACTATAGTTGCTCTCCCAAGTAGGTAGTGTCTCCATTTCTTAACAGCTTGAATTAGTGCATGGAGCTCCTTGTCATACATCGGATATCCCCTTATTGCTGAAGTGAAGACTTCTGAATGATAGAAAATAGGTTTGCGATATTGCAACAAAACAATACTAATAGCATACTCACTAGCACCCATCTCAACCTCAAAGGGTAGTTGCAGACTAGGCAAGGCTAACAATGGAGTATTACAACTCTTGTTCTTCAAAGGTATCAAAAACATCATTATGTATCTTACCGCAATGAAAAGTCACCCAACATTGCAACTGAGTGTATAGCAGCAGCTATAGAAGAGAAAGCCATAATGAACATACACATTGAGTGGCACCTACAAAGCTCCTTGTATTTGTGGCACTCTTTGGCATGGCCCAATTCTTGATAGCCTCTACCTTTGCGGGATCCACTCTCAACTCACCACCTCCAACCGCATGACCCAAATATGTTAAAGATTCTCGGCAAACTCACATTTCTTCAAATTGCTAAATTTTCTTCCCATGCTGCACTAAAAATAAGAATGTCATCTAGAAACTATGACACATGTGTCTATGAACTCTTGCAAAATATCATTCATCAAACACATAAATGTGGCTGGTGCATTAATAAACCAAAAGGAATAACTAACTATACATAGAGACCTTGCGTGGTTTTGAAAGCAGTTTTCCATATATACTCCTCCATTCATACTAGACGGAAATCTAATGTAGGTCCAATTTGGTGAAATATTTTGCATGTTGCAATTGGTCCAGAAAGTCTTCTATTCTTTGAAGAAGATAGCTGTTATTTATGGTGATTTTATTGAGAGCCTGGTAATCAATACACATCCTCCAAGAGCCATCCTTCTTCCTTACCATCACAATGGGCAAACCACATAGTGAAGTACTTGGACATATCACAGCTTGCTCCAATAACTCTTGAAGCTGTTTTTTAACCTCATTGTTCTCCATTAATGTTTCTATACAATTCTATGTTAGGTAGAGGAGATGTGGAAAGGAAGTGAATCTCATGGTCCACCTCTCTTTTAGGAGGCAACCCCTTCAGCTCATGAAAAACCTCCCAAAATGATGCCAACAATTCATCTATCTCCTTGGTCTTCTTGTTAGTGTGAGACATAGAAGAAATCCCAATTCCATCCTCTATTTTGTCTTTCAAAAGCGATAAACAGAACTGCTTGGTCTCTTGAATTAACTTGAGTGCTTGATTGAAATTTACCATGGCAATTGTTGCTTTGCTTTGGTGTCCTTGATGATGCATTTGATTCCATCCTTGACCCATCCATACTTCTTAGCCCTTCTCATAAATATAGCATCTCTCACGTACAAGTATGGACTCCCAAGCACAATATCAAATGCATCATGTGAAATCACATCCACCTCTACTTCATCTACATACATATTGGGCATTGATAGCAAATCAAAATTTGCACATCTTCTTTACTTGAATCTGCACACCCTTCTTGACCCAACCCAAAGGGGTAAGGCTGAGGATAATCATAAGTCTTCAAATCAAGCTTTCAAACTATCTCAAATGAAATTAAATTGCATTGGGAATTGGGATCTACAAGTGCTCTTACCCTTGTTTTCTTCACTTGGGATTTTAGAGTGAATAGTTGGTTTATTTCCTCAAGTTCTTGTTCGCTGGACCAGACACCTTGTAGCTGTACATCTTAATTTTTCATCAATGTCCAAGCTGTTCTCTATTTCCACCTCTTCATGAATGGTAGCCATGGACTTTTTGGAATCCTCCTTGGGCCTATTTTTAGGGTGCAACTTGGGCTACTACCCTTTACACTTGTTTTTATTGTGACCATCAATATTGCAATGTGAACAATGATTTTTGGGGTCCTTGCATTGGTGAACAACAGCATTAGTCTTCTTACCTTTCCATTTCTTGAAGGGTTTGCCTTTCTTTTCCTTTGGCTGGTCCTTATTTTATTGTTGTCCCTGTTTAGAAGATTCTCCCTAACCCTTGTTCTTTTCCTCCTCTATGTAGTATGCCAATACACAAGCCTCATCTAAATTAGCTGACATAGTGGTGATGACTCTCCTCCTAAGATTTGAATGCAACCCACTGATGTATTTAGTAATCTTCCTCCTCCAAGTCCATGCAAAATAACATGGCTTGCGTATGAAATTTGGTTGTATGATCTTGGACACTTTGACTGTTTCCTTGCCTATAGTAGAGCCACTTTATCTTTTGATCATTTTAATGGCCAATTGGATAGAAATTCTTCCTTAGCAAGTCTTTGAAACTGTCCCAATTGTAGATTGCTGTTTTTTTTCTTTACACATGAAGAAGGGTAGCTTTCCCACCATACAAGAGCATGACCATTCATTTTCAAGCAAGCAAAAGAAATCTTTTGAGCTTCACTAACCTTATGGACACTAAATTACACCTCCATTTGTTTTATTTCTAGTGTTTGAAATCTCAGCATTAACTTGACCTTGAAAAGTTTTGATGGTTACCTTGGTTTGAGCTTTAAATGGAGTTATTCTAAATTTTACCTCGCGTTTTCTTTCTTCCCAACTGTGCTCATGGTCACCCTTCTCTTTTTTTCTGTTGTCTCTAATGCCAAATTTGTTGGCTAGAGCCTGCACTAAAGCGTTGTTAGATGATCGCTCTTGGGTTATTTTAGCCTGTTGTCTAGGTATGTGCTCCTGTTGTTGAGTAATCTACTGTTGGTATTTCATTACTTGTTCCATGTGACTCTCCAAGGCTGAAACTCTCGCATTCATGTCACCTATTTTCACTTCTTTGTTCGAATGGCATTTTTCAATCTTCAGATTTGCTGGAACTAAACCTTCTCTAGCTGAAGACTTTGGCACTGTCGTACAACTACACTCTCCCCTTGAATTCCCACGAGTTTTAGCTTGATCTGATGCCAAAAAGGATCCATAATTTGCTACAAAACTGTGCTTTGTGAATTGCTAACCACCAATATGCATTTATGCTCTGTTTTAGAACTATTGTTAATCTTTTGGAAGCTATGTGATTAGGATAGTTTCAACTTAGAAAAGCATTCATATACACAAACACCTTGGAAACCATAGTTTTACCCTGGACAAGCACCATTACTGAGGAATTACCTGCTTGGTAGGTGCCAATAGCATGTCTACCGATTTGTATTAACTGAAAAGCTATTACAAATAGGGTGGTCTACAACTGGTAAGCTGCTTCCTACTCTCTAACTGGTTCTATGTGAACTAGAACCATCTTCCTTGTGCTTCATTGGTGTCAATTCACTTCTCCAAACTTCCAAGATTCTTGAATGAAATTCTAACTCTCCTTTTCAATCTGCGGTGTGGTCCTCCTGTGCATTGGAAACCTCCTAGATAAAAAATATAGCAGTAAAAGCCACGACCATTCATGTCCCCAACTGTTACTTGTGCCATGTCAAGTTCACTGCTTTCAACAGTAATTCATTCACCAATGCATTTATTGTACCGTTTTTGCAAATGCCAGTTCAATCTTGACAATTTTGCTCCTTTTGCCAGGAGAGGATTTTGTCTGTGACAAAACAGCAGGTACTTGCACATTTCCAAATTTTGAAAAAAACATCATTTATTGTTCCTTAGTTCATCTAGATCCTTTTCAGATCAGTTGGCCACAGCTGACTAGGGGCTATTGCACAAAGTGTTAAAAGAAGGATTTATTGACTGTTTCAAACAAGTTTCAAAACTTTTGCATTCTATATATGTCTTCTGTGAAAACGCTTGTTAAATGACTCAGATATTTGAGTAGAATTTCTCAGTAGAATCTCCATATTTTGTTTTTTAGTAAATAGGGTAAATGTTTTGTATTTTTTTTTCCCAATATGATAAGCTCTATCATATCAATGCTTGATACTAAACTTAATGGCAAAACTGAAAACTCTTGATTTCCAAGTTGAAGTCAAAAGTTAGAGATGTTGTGGATTACTATAAGTGCTAAATAAGCTCTAATTGATCCAAGATTACTATTACTAGCATCCTTAAATCAGAGGAATGAAAAATCTGTGGCCCTAATTGAGATGTTAGTTATAAATTTTGTTCTTCAAATACAGGATGTTGAAAAAACAAATGTCACATGAGAGATTATAAAACTTGCAAGCAATGCTGACTTTGTTGCAAATCTACAAAGAAATTACAATATTGAGGGAAATGCCTCTAATGGAAAAACTCATTCAAAACAAAGTTTGATCGTAAAAGGGAAGTATTAAAGAATCAAAGCAAACAATTGTGAGCTTGATGGCAATTATAAAACTGAATGGTGAATGCATAAACCAAACTATTGTAAAAGTATGCAAGGAGATTGACATACTGTAAATATAACTGTGTGTATTTAATTTAACATTGTACAAATTGAGTACATAATATTACAGCATATCGTAAAGTTGTGTTGTATGCTTCCTGATATGAATGTTCAGATGGTATGTATTGCAATGGTTTGCAGGCACTAAGAGATGTAGATGTACATGGGATTTCTGTGGACTCCCTGTATAGGTTACTCCAATGATGATATTTGAAGTGATGCAAGTGGAGTCCCATTTGCGAGAACATGCCGCATGTCTGATGTAATGTCTCCTTCTAGTAAGCTGAAATTTTTCACTTTTTAACACAACCCCAACTTAGTAAAAGAGAACATTAGTAATCTTTAATCATTTCTTTCAACATATAATCATTAAGACTGAAACATATTAGATTATATTCACATTAAGTTTCATATAATTCATTTCATCATTATGCATTAGCACACATTCACATATATGTTATTCATTTTCATCATTGGTTCATGATCTATCTTATATCATTAATCACACGAGTCATGGACATACCTCGGGGAGGACGTTCGTAATCCTATCCATTAATCAGATCACTCACCTAATATGAGAGGGTGGGTTAAGGATTCCAAGACCCACGGTCGTAGGCCCAAGGCTTCACCTCACACCCGGAGGTACTTCACTCTTAGCTCGGAGGGGCTTATAGCCAGCTCGAGGTTCACCTACCGTTAGGCCATTAATATTATCTAGGTCCTACGCAACCATAAGGTCAAGAACTTCATGCTACACCCGGCAATACTTCGTTCTTACCCTAGGTCTAAGAGCTTCATGCTACACCCGACAATACTTCACTCTTAGCTCGGAGGGGCAATGACTTGCCAGCTCGAGTGCTAGACACTAGATTCCTTCTGACCACCAGTCTCATACTAATAAGGTGTGTAGGTGGATTAAGGGGAAGGCTACTAGTCCCAGCCCGGTACTCCAGGGTCATGTTGATTGCTTCTTAAAGGTGATCTCATAATCAATCCCTTTGTAGAGATATACTTATTATTCTATCATTTATATACATATCTAACATTATATATATATATTTTTATCTTAGGTTAGATGACGTACTGGATTCTATTATCTTTTGCCTATTCTTTAATACTTATATATTATAATATTTGTTATAATATTCATAATATCTCTATATTGTATTATTATATATGTTATTAATATTATTGTATATATATTTATTTATTTATATAAATATATATATTTACACACACATATATATAGATATATTACATTTTAATAATTAAATATATTAAAATACTTACCTGATGATCTGCAGGTACCTTTTTTGTCTGCGGCAAATATTTATTCCCTTCCTTCCTTTTTCTATTCCTTTTTTTCCTTTTGTTAGAGGGGCCAGTTAATATTTATAAGTTTGAAGGGATGCAATTTACCACCCGTCACCACCCTTAATAAATAAATATTATTAAACTTTGATGATACTCGATATTTGTTTGTATTAGTTAAGGGCTCCTTATTATGAGATCGGCATCTTCTCAAGAGGCCCCATTCCATATATGAATGCCCTTATATTATGCAATGAATAAATAGATATTTACTATTATTATTATTATTATTATATATCTTTTCTACTTATGACTCAGAAATATATATATAAATATAATATCAGATATTCCTTTTTTTTAATTTATTGTCCATCCTCTTTTCTTTCTATCCCACAGCGTTTAATTATTTCCCTTTCAAGGGATATTTATTATGCCTGGGGTAAAAGACATACTTACCCTTTTATAATTTTTATTACTTTATGTTATTACCTTTTATGCACTGTGGTAAAACTAGTTCTAACCATACGTAACTCCCTTAACATAGTTTATTTATATTATTTGTATTTATATTATATCATTTATATTATCATAAATGATATAATATAAATAAATGATATATGATTTATATTATATTATTTATATTATATATCATAATAAATGATATATGATTTATATTATATTATTTATACTTATATTATAATATAAGAATATTTATATTTATATTATTAGATATACTTATAATATATTATTATTGTTTATATGTGTTATTTATAAATATAATAATAGTATATCTTGTTAATTGTTTTAAATAAATATTATTTAAATATATTAAATATATTCAATTCATAATATCATTCATATCTTTGATTTGAATGAATATTGGAGGGACATGACAACCCTCCCCACTCAAGATTGCTTGTCCTCAAGCAATCACAATTATTATGGTTAAAGGATTAGGCAAAAGTATAGGTAATTTAATATTAAAGAATACATAAAATGTCAGAATCGTAATAATAAATTTAATATTAAAGTATATAATACTTTTATTTATTTATTTTTAGAATTTATAGTTATGTGTTTTTTGAAAATACATCTATATATAAACTATGTATGATGTATTTATAAACATATAATATTTATAATATTAATTGAATTTAATATACGGGGTTATATATTATGATATAATCTTATAGCTATTAAATAACATTAAGTTGAGATGAAAATATCTTTATCAAATATATTATTTTATGTGAACTTAATAGAGATATCTTAATACATGTTTGTTGCATCTTAAATTTTATTTTATTTTTTTATTTTTTATTTATTTATTTATTTAATATTTTAGCAATGAATTTGAACTTTTAATATTCCAGCACTATGAAATGATTTATGCATACATGATTAACACCATTTTTCTAGCCAATCATGCAATTTTCATTGATTCTTGTTTTTTTTTTAATTTTTTTAATTTGTTATTTAATTATTGTTCACAGGATGGCAGGGTGACCGCTCTGATACCACTGTAATGTCCCCTTCTAGTAAGCTGAAATTTTTCACTTTTTAACACAACTCCAACTTAGTAAAAGAGAACATTAGTAATCTTTAATCATTTCTTTCAACATATAATCATTAAGACTGAAACATATTAGATTATATTCACATTAAGTTTCATATAATTCATTTCATCATTATGCATTAGCACACATTCACATATATGTTATTCATTTGCATCATTGGTTCATGATCTATCTTATATCATTAATCACACGAGTCATGGACATACCTCGGGGAGGACGTTTGTAATCCTATCCATTAATCAGACCACTCACCTAATATGAGAGGGTGGGTTAAGGATTCCAAGACCCACGGCCGTAGGCCCAAGGCTTCACCTCACACCCGGAGGTACTTCACTCTTAGCTTGGAGGGGCTTATAGCCAGCTCGAGGTTCACCTACCGTTAGGCCATTAATATTATCTAGGTCCTACGCAACCATAAGGTCAAGAACTTCATGCTACACCTGGCAATACTTCGTTCTTACCCTAGGTCTAAGAGCTTCATGCTACACCCGGCAATACTTCACTCTTAGCTCGGAGGGGCAATGACTTGCCAGCTCGAGTGCTAGACACTAGATTCCTTCTGACCACCAGTCTCATACTAATAAGGTGTGTAGGTGGATTAAGGGGAAGGCTACTAGTCCTAGCCCGGTACTCCAGGGTCATGTTGATTGCTTCTTAAAGGTGATCTCATAATCAATCCCTTTGTAGAGATATACTTATTATTCTATCATTTATATACATGTCTAACATTATATATATATTTTTTTATCTTAGGTTAGATGACATACTGGATTCTATTATCTTTTGCCTATTTTTTAATACTTATATATTATAATATTTGTTATAATATTCATAATATCTCTATATTGTATTATTATATATGTTATTAATATTATTGTATATATATATATTTATTTACACATATATAGATATATTACATCTTAATAATTAAATATATTGAAATACTTACCTATTGTTTAGACGATCTGCAGGTACCTTTTTTGTCTGCGGCAAATATTTATTCCCTCCCTTCCTTTTTCTATTCCTTTTTTTTCCTTTTGTTAGAGGGTCCGGTTAATATTTATAAGTTTGAAGGGATGCAATTTACCACCCGTCACCACCCTTAATAAATAAATATTATTAAACTTTGATGATACTCGATATTTGTTTGTATTAGTTAAGGGCTCCTTATTATGAGATCGGTATCTTCTCAAGAAGGCCCATTCCATATATGAATGCCCTTATATTATGCAATGAATAAATATATATTTACTACTATTATTATTATTATTATATATCTTTTCTACTTATGACTTAGAAATATATATATATATATATATAATATGGGATATTCCTTTTTTTTTATTTATTGTCCATCCTCTTTTCTTTCTATCCCACAGCCTTTATTTATTTCCCTTTCAAGGGATATTTATTATGCTTGGTGGTAAAAGACATACTTACCCTTTTATAATTTTTATTACTTTATGTTATTACCTTTTATGGGCTGTGGTAAAACTAGTTCTAACCATACGTAACTCCCTTAACATAGTTTATTTATATTATTTGTATTTATATTATATCATTTATATTATCATAAATGATATATTATTTATATTATATCATTTATATCATAATAAATGATATATGATTTATATTATATTATTTATACTTATATTATAATATAAGAATATTTATATTTATATTATTAGATATACTTATAATATATTATTATTGTTTATATGTGTTATTTATAAATATAATAATAATATATCTTGTTAATTGTTTTAAATAAGTATTATTTAAATACATTAAATATATTCAATTCATAATATCATTCATATCTTCGATTTGAATGAATATTGGAGGGACATGACATCTAAAAGCTATGATGCCAAGCTGTATGCTGATATCTCTGCTAGGGAGGATTAACCATGGAATACTGTGACTCCAACATGGAGAAAACTAACTGCAGAAAAAAACATCTCTGCTCTACTCTGTTTTAGGGTCTGATGTATAATTGTGCAATGTACAAATGAAGAGTCATGTAAGAGAAGAATCTACATGTAAGAGAACTGACTCACCTCAAGAATCCGAAGAGTCTGGAAAACAATTGTCTCATTCAAAGGTGATAAGTACCTATCATGATTCAACATATAATTTGAAAACTATTGATTCCACATTTCCAATGTATATGATTAGACCTACTGTTAAGACTAGTTTTAGTGTCGATGACAACATAACTATTTCTTGGATTGGTATTAGTTTGGATAAGTTTTAATTTTGTAAACCTATAGATAATTGATATTGATCTCTTCCATTCTATCACATTGAATATCAATCTTTTTTCATTATAATTTCTCTTATATCTTTTCACGTGTTGTGTGCATTATGTGGTTTATTTATGCTCTCTTGGCCACAAAATGCTTGTATCTATTTTAGGATTATGCTAATCTGCAACAAAACTAATACCAAAATGCACCCACGTGGGGATCTCTTTTTGTAATTCAATCCTGTTTAGAGATGCATCTGCTTTTCCCAACGAATGCGTTACATTTTGAGATGTGATCTTCCTGTGAGCTCTGCTTCTACACAAACACAATGAATTCCATGTTTCTTTCTATTTGAGATCAATAACTTATATATTAATACAGAAGTCAAATTTGGCAAACTTCAAGAAATTTCATAATCAGTGAACTGTTTTCTCTCTGTTTTTTGGAAGTTTTGTTGTCTTATTTGCAATTTTAAATGTCTGTAAGAATTGATTTGGCAGGTGGTGAATTTAGATGAGCCATAAGGAAGGACAGGGAAATTTGAGGGAGACGCTTCAAGGCAAGCTTGTTTATTGATGGTGTTATTGTCAATTATAATAATACTGGATGTTTTAAAAAGAAAGATCACTGCAGTTGTACTCAGATCTGATGACTCTAAATACCCCAATGTGGATCTTGCAAGGTGCTTTGGACGTAGTCCACCAAAAAGATAAATATAATTTTTGTTTTCAGTGTGTTGCTTGATACATTCTCACTTGGGGGAGTTTTTAAAGACTTGAATCACTTAGCTTACTAAATTGGCATATTCCATGCTACACATAACACACTTCATTTTCCCCTCTTTTATCAGGTCTCTCGAAAGCATTTTTGTTCGAAATGCGATACTATCACTAGAGTGTGCTTTGAGACTATTGATACAGGTAAAATGACCTTGCTATATCACCATTTAGCCATGAGCTCATGATGTTGAACCCATTATCTGGACATGTAGCAAGGACAATCAAATCTAGCCAAGTGCCTGTTCAATCGAAGAGGAAATATTCAAAAAATTCTCTAGTGACTGCTTCCACTAGCTAATTTTGTAGCTACAACTAGTCCTAGGCAAATTCATGGCCAGTCACTAGAGAGTACTCATTAAAAATTCAGTAGCTACTGTTTCAACTAGTTAGGTGTTCATTTGACTCTGGATATGGTCAAATCATGTTCCTAATAGAGGTCAACAGTATCCTTTACATAATGCAGGTTCTGGTTAAAGCCCTTCCTAACAAACATAGATTAGCTGAATTTGTCTTTGAGATTGTCTCTGTGTATGGTGTGGCAGGTAAGAAGCTTAAAAGCATATTTTCTGGGATTCTAAGTAGATGGCTGTAGCTTAGTATTAGTCTGTGGTTGCAGTGTATCTTTTCTTGGGATTCAACTTGTCCAATGGAGGAGAGTCTGACTTGGTTATCACTGGTTTTGTACACTGTCTGCATGGATCTTGGGGTATTTGATTCAATTGTCTATTGTTTCCTTTATTTGGAATGTGATATGTAAGGCAATTTATAAAGGTTGTAAAATAAATTCTTGTAGCATGAACTTTTGTAGGTTTGTTTAGTTACTCAAGTTTATGCCAAGATCTTACTGCTAAGAAAATATATTGTGGATCTTGATTGTGAACACAATCTGTTTTTTCTTGCTTGGGTAGGGAGACATAATTCTATGACTTCTCATTATTCTTGATGTATGTTGTATTTAGCATGTAACATAAGTCCAAGCTTTTCTGTGGAAGAGGAAAAAAGGAGAGGAAGCCGTACATGAAAAATTAGAGATCTTATTGTTTATGTTCATGTCATATGTTAGATTAAAGTGAGATATGGAAAGAAATGTCGTATCTTCTCATTCATAGATATGAAGAAAAATGTCATGAAACATTAATCAATACAATAACCCAGATTCCAAAATTCATCACATTGACCAAACTTTACTGTTATGCGGTTTCTATAGAGTAACAAGGTCTAAAAGTCATTTTCAAAAAATGTGGAGTCATTTCTCATGATTTATGTACATCTACCTATATATGTATAGTTCTGCGCAGGAAAATTGGGAATATATGTCCTACATATAGCAGCATTTATTTATTTTCAATTTTCATCCATGTGAACAGGTAAGGGATGAACTTGAACATCTTCTAGATGATGATGAAGATATGGCTGATTTGTATTTAACTCGGAAGTATCTACAGAGTCAACAATTGGAAGCTTCAGTGACAGCAGGAGGTCCAAGTGGTTTAGCTATTACCCCCTTTTTGTCTCCCTTAAATTCTTGCCCATTGAGCACTTCTAGCTTTATTAATAGTGCTGCTGGGGATGAAAATGATGTAGAAGACCTTGAGATGCTGTTGGAGGCCTATTTCATGCAAGTTGATGGAACTCGAAACAAGATTTTGTCGGTGAGTATGTTTCCTTGTGCCAGTTTTACCATGTGCCAGGGTAAATTGTGGTAGATTCAATATTTCAACGTGTATTAGCTTTTTGACTTGTATAGAAACACGCGCGATAGACAAAATGTACCATTAACAATGTTTCTTTCTCCTTACATCCTTTACCATTCTGTTTGCTATGTTCTGTTGACTTTTAAAATAATGTTTTACTTTGGTTAGAGTTTCAGCACGAACCAAGTGAACTGAAACATAAAAGACAGAATGATGGATTGGGGAATATATTTCTGTACAATTATAAAGGTTAAGGGTTATATGCCAACGATATTTAATATTTATGCTTCTTGGCTAACTTGTAGGAATATGGAAATGAGAAATAACAATCTAACAATGATGCGAAATCAGGGTACACAAAATCAGGTTTACAAGAAAATTCACAAGGATAGAACAAATTAAAATTTGGAAAGATCAAACTTTTAGTTTATTTGAGAATGGGAAATGTTGGTTTCATCCCCTAGACTTCATTTCCTGCAGCTTAATAGTTGAATTTATTGAATTTAGAATGCACATGAATTAGTTGAGTCCTAAAACGAAGCGTCACTCATGTTTTGTTGATACATTGAAATATGAACAAAACAGATTATCTGCTAGTGAGTTATCAATCAATATTTGTACTCTCTTGAAATCCTAAAACTTACCAGCAGAATACTAACTTTGAACACAGTTTAAAAGGTAAGTAGGTTCTTGTAAATCAATTTCATCATTGGCTGCAGGCCGTGTATGGGTACTGGCTGCTCCATAGGTGAGTAATTGTGTTCTTCTGATATGAGCAGGAGGCCATTATTTGATAGGCCACCCTTTTGCATCAATTTACAAGTCGTTATTTGGATCAGCCTCCCATTGGTCTGGATGAGCTGTTTCAGAATAAACACCATTTATTCATTTACTATGTCTTTTGTACGCTTTGGACTGTCCTCTTCTGACCAGAGTGCTGATGTCACCTATGAGAAATCTTAAAAACAGAGATAATCTTCATCAAGACCTAGCTGAACAGGAAACTGGATTGCAATAGAGCTAGAAATGATTTTACAATGGAAAGTGAGGCCTCTTGTATGCCCCTTGGAAATTTCCTCATTTCTCCTATCCCTCTGCATCCAAAGAGCCCTTTATTGGAAAAACAACCCACAGATTTATACAAGATTTGTAGTCCATATGTCATTTCATGATTTCAGTGACGTGTCTGCTAATTAATTGTTTTGGATCAAAGACAGCTCTTCACCAAAAATTAGATGTATATCGAATTAGTGGAAAGAAGGGATTATTCTTTACCTTCCCTACTTCGCATTTTCATGCCTTAAACAATCTTTTATATATAATCTGTTTTGTTCATATTTCAATCATCTGAAGCTATTTATAATTTTATTTTGATCTCATGCTTTTTTTGCTCATTTTCTAAGTTCTGGGTTTAGGAATTCCATAATTTCTTATCATTTGTCTCGATCTCTATATAAAGATTGTTTGTTCTTTGATGTCTTCCAGGTCCGTGAATACATTGATGACACAGAAGACTATGTGAATATTCAGCTGGATAACCAACGTAACGAACTTATTCAGTTGCAGCTAACTCTCACAATAGCTAGCTTTGTGATAGCCCTTGGTACATTGATAGGAGCATTATTTGGGATGAATATTCCTTGTCCGCTCTATAATATTAATGGGATATTTTTCCCTTTTTGGGGATCTGTGCTGTCAGGATGTGTTGCACTATTCTTTATAATTGTAGTTTATGCCCGCTGGGAAGAGCTACTTGGTACCTAGTAAAAATTAACTTCCTGATATCTCAGGTTTTATAGTCCATGGTATTGTTATCAGGCAAAACTTTTTATAGGCTATTTTTTTGCCTATTATTTTTTTAAAAAATATTTATTTATTATATTTTTAAAAATAGATGCAGTACTCTATAAATTTTGCTGAAGCATGAATTACTTTTAATGAGTTTGGCTTTAAATGAATATCATAATTTGAAATGCACAAGCTCTCGTGTTATTGTGTTATGGAGATGCCATCTGCTAATTCTAATTGTCTTTCCTCTCTAACTAAGCTATTAAAATTGTTGCAATACTTGTTTATATATATTTTTTAATGAAGCATGAGTGTTCCCCATAGCACTTACATCTAGGTGATGTTTAAAGGGGTGAAGCAAGGGGCTTTTCGAGGACTTCCATCCAAGTAATACTTCTAAGCAAGTCCAACAAGTGTTATGTCTTATAAATCATTTATTATACTAGTATGTCTATATTTAAAAAATATATATAAAGTACACAACGCCTAATGTTAGGATTAATGATTAAAAAATAGACAATATAGTTTTTAAATACAGGTACGTTGATAACATCTACCTAATTCTAACTAAATTATATAATTATAAGAATTATTATAATTATATAATATAATATAGATTAGACATATTATTATAATATATTATATAATAATTACAATTATATATTATATTATAGAATAATTATAATTATAATTATATTATATATTATATTTAAGATTAGAGTTAGGGGTTAAAATTAGGGTTAGGGTTAGTGTTTAAGTTAGATTTAGGGTACCTATTTTAAAGGTTAGATTAAAATTTAGAATAACTCTAATTCTAATACTAACCCTAACCTAACCGTAATTCTAACCCTAATCTAATCCTTATTCTAACCCTAACCCTAATAATAGTAACCTTAACCCTAATTGTAACATTAACCTTAAAGAAGGATGTTGTAACCCTAATTCTATCTATAACTCTGATTGTAAGGCTAACCCTTTGATTATATATCCACCCTAATTCTAATTCTAAACCTTATTTTAACCAACCCTTATTGTAATCATAATATTTTTTTGGTTATATATTTGTACTAATTGAAACCCTAATTATAACCAAACCCATTATCCTAATCCTAACTATAACCCAAATCCTAACCGTAATTATACTCCTAACCCTAACCTTTAACTCATCCATTGACAAGTAGAAATATTGTTTTGAATATATCAAACTATTTTAAGTGCCATTAGTCAAAATAATCTTTATATATATAGAAATCAAAGTTAGTTATCAAAAAATCTTTTAAACTTATAAAGAAATAAAATCCAATTCCCCTCTTTCTATCTTTCTCTTTATTATATTATAAATTGTTAATATTTAAGTGTCATTGAAGAAAACAATCTTAAAAATTATAAAATCATCAAATCAATACTCCTCTTTGGGGTTCTTCCTATATATAGTAATACCACAAATTACAATACTTAGGAAGTAAGGGGGCTTCCTAAATTATTTAAGTGGTGTTAATGAAATTTTTTAGGAGCATTTTAAAACTTTAAGCTCTTAAATTTATGGGAGTTGGTGGTCTAGTTTAATGCTAATTTATTAAACAAAGATTTTATAGGACCTACAAATAAAAAGAATAAAAAAGATTTTAATTTATGCCGTAGCAATATTTTGGGTTTCAAGGAACCCTTTGCTCCACAAAAATAGATCCTCAAAAATAGATCCTCTAGCAGCTCCATGAGACCCCTAAACCTATATAATATAAAAGATTTGCGGCTTAATTTTATAATGCATTTAGTTTTTGAGTTTTTTTTTTCTTAAAAATTACGCTAACGTAATCTTAAAAATAATTATATTTTTTAATTTTCTCATTCGGAGAGGAGAATGGCCTCAATAAAGCTCGAGAGTTCAGAGGAGTTCAGAGGGTCCCGGATTGAGTCGCAGAGGGTCACGGATTGAGTCGCAATGTAAGTCTCTGATTTTTCTGGACTCTGCTTCAATTATGCCATTACTCGGGTGAAAAATGGGGAAAAGTGGGCTTAAGAGGATATTCTATCCCGAGGACCAGCGGGGAGGAGGATCGAATGCCATAGTGGAGAGGAATCCACAGGCAGAGGCAGATGCAGAGCTTCAGCTTCAGCCTCTTCTTCACAAGACCAAGAAGAAGGCAGGGTTTCGGCTATGGATGCGCTTCGACGCAGGTGGGAATTCAGAAGTGCTGGAGTGCGATAAGCACATGATCATGAAGCGCGTCTCAATTCCTGCCAGGGATTTGAGGATCCTCGGTCCCGTCTTTTCGCAGTCATCAAACATTTTAGGTGAGTTTTCTTACTCTCTACTTTCGCTTATAATGCTCTTTCGCTGTCCTCATAAACATTGGTTTCACGTAGTTTTCAAGTAATTTGACGAATTGTTGACATGTGACCTATAATTGGTTACGAGTAATTTTGATTTTGGGGGTGTTTATGGACATGGAGAAAAATAAATTAGTGAAAAAGAAATGAAAGGTCTTTTAATGTCTGTCATGGCCGGCGCCGGCATACCTCTGGCCGTGCGTAGATTACAGGCTTGTTTACAGAATATGACATCCACCTCTGGCCATGATTAGACTAGAGGATAGCTTATAGCGTATGAGGCCACACTAAGCTCCTCTGGCTGTGCTTAGACTACAGTGTGCACGCATCCAGTTGTAGTTTATGCCTTATACACGTAGCACGAGATCCTCCCCATCAGTACTGGTAAAGCTTAAACAGCTGGAACACTGTTTGTTATTTTGGGGTTCTGATTCCAAAATAACAAATAACGTGCTGGCTCTTTAATTTTAGGTATCAGTACCACTCAGGAGGGTGGATCCTGAAGGTTGGATTTATCCAGGGTACAAAATTTGAACAATGTATAGGTTTATACAAATGGGTCTCATACTATAAATTGGTGCCTAACTTGGCTGTGTCCAAAAAAACTATCTTTACTTTTGTATTCTGTCATATTTACTTATACCCCTAATGGTTAGCTCTGGCTGATCGTCATGCTAAGGTAAGTTTTCTGTCATTCTGTGCATAATTTGGTCAAGCAATCTTCCTAATGTGACGATAACTTGCTCTGTTAAGTATTTGTGAAATTGAAAATGCCAGTTGTTCTTAAATCTCTCTGTTTTCACAGCCATTTGTTAACAGTTATGTTGATGCCAACTTTAATTACTATCATCTGATGAGACAACTAAAAACTCTCCACTCTAACTGAAGCTTAGACCTACAAAAATGTTGAAATTTAATTTAATTTATATACAGACATCAATGTAGTTTTTTAATCCTAATTCAACGACATGTACCATGTGGTACTATGTAATGCCCCCTTTTCCAAATGGGATTAAAATAATAATAATAAATTATAATAGTAGTAATAAATTATAATAGTAATAATAAATTAAAATATTGAAATATAAAATATAAAATTAAAATATTAAACTTTATTTTAAATAATAATTCCTCTCAAATAAGGGTCATGAAAGAAATCTGAAGAGTTATGTCTTTTGAGGGAAAAATCTATTTAAGAGAGGCCAAGCAAGGGGAAGGAGGCATGCATTGATGAATTTTATTTCTGATTTCTACTCCTTGATGGAGTGTGAACTGTGGTTCAACAACTTGAGGATGAAATCCCTCAAGGTTTGAAATTAGAGGACGAAAAATCCCTAATTTCCATTGCTGAGTTAGTGGACGAAAACCCCTGATTCAGGCAGATTTGGAGACATTTCAGAAGCATTTTAGTGAAGATAGACCACTGCAGATTTGGGATAATTAACAGTAGATCCAAAGGCTAAGTTCTATCCTTATTGAAATATGTTCTAAATATTATATCTGAATAAAAACAAATTGTTAAAACTTAAAACTACAATTTTGAAGTTGATATCATGTTTTTAATTAATTGTGCTACTATAATTGTGAGTCAGATTTTATTATACTTAAAAGAAAATATAAAAATTTAAACGGGACATTGCATACTAAGCCAAACTTAATTCTGAATTATTTTCAATATTTTCCTTTTTTTGATATTACAAAATTTAAAGATTACTGTTACAAACAAATTAGTGGAAAGATGTCTACTCTAATTTAATCTTATCTGAAATAACTTGATGCGAATCACTTGAAGATATGGAGCTATGTGAAGTGATATTGACTAGGTATTAATTCTGTATTGGGTGTCTGTAAATTATGGGCACTTTATTCTTTTTATCTTTAGAAAGCATACATCTTATGCTACATTAGAAAACACTATTATTACAATCACAGTAAATGGAATGGTTAGGTGGTGTCCTTATCAAGTTATAACTATGAGTACAATTAGAGAGACGGAATAGCTAGGAGGCATCCTTATAGGGTTATAACTACTATTACAACTAGAGAGTAAATTGAATAGCTAGGCAGCATCCTTATAGGCTTACTGGGGGAAAATATTTCCAGTTTCATAATGAATGGAATGTAATTGAATAGTATTCCATATGTCTTTAATAGGTGGCTTGATTGTCCACAGGCCACCCAAATGATTTCTTTCGAGTGGACTGGTCCAAGAAAAAGAAATGCATATTTGAGTGAAACCAAATCCCACAGTGGCTGTGTTACTCCATAACTGTGAATATCCTGTTTAGCAGTTTTCTCCTTCCATCGTTACACATGTCCTTTTGGTGTTTCCCCACCAGCCTAGCTTTGATTGCTAGACTAGGATTGCTGACCAGCCAGTCCATGACTCAGTTTTGAAGATACTTTTCTTTCTATTTTGCTTGGTATTTTCATCCATCTGCTTTATATGTCCCAAATCCCCCACCTCTTATTTAGTCTTTCAACTATTTCAGGGTTTGGCCTTATATGATCATATAAATTATTTGTTTTGTAGCACAAGAGAGGCTTACAATGGCTCCATATGGAGTCTTTACAGATAATTCTTCTTCGGACCATAGGTATTAAAAAACAGATTGGGGTCCAGAAGTGCTTTTTAGAGATCAATAGAAGTGCTTTTGTCAAAAGGTGGAAGGTTCTGGGCATGATTAATTGCAGTCCTGTCTAACTACAAACCCGGCTTTTTGTCCTATAGGTTTCCCCAAGCATAAAATTCTCTTATAAAACAACTGTATTGTCTTTAAAACTAGAAGGCTACATGGGTGTCCATCTCCAAATGGCTATGTCACAGGGTTCGCCGCATTTCAACCATGAGTTCGAAATTTGGCGAATATCAAAAAAATAAAAAAAAATCGTTTAAATTCACCCAACAATTCGTGCAGAAAAGGGCTTAGTTTTTTATAAAATTAAAATGTATTTTTAGCTGATAGGCTTTTATATGTGAGCATTATAGTGCTCGGAATTGTCTCACGCCATAAAAGAAATTCACGCCGGAAAATTTTCAAAACTCGTTGGTTGTTCCTATCGGTGTATTCCTTGAACCTTCTATGGGTGCAAGTGCTAGTATGTAAGCTGCTGGAGCTTCTAGATCAACGACTACTTTTGGTGGTGCTTCCCATCCCGCCGACCCACCCTGATTTCGCTCTCCTCTTTGGAGTGGACAAATGTGTATATATTTGCTTTGGTCCAATCCCCTGTGATTCCGCTTCACGCCCCTGAGTTTTTTTTTTAAAATATTACTTCATATGCTATAGTCTTTGTCTTTATTTTTGTTTTTTTAGTTTTGTTTTATTTATTATTATTTTTAATTTGCTTTTTATAAAATTTAAGATATTAAATTTTAAAGTGTGATGTTTGTTTTGTATTATTTTATCTTTTTTTCTTTTAAATTAAAATTCAATACATTAAAATTTAATATTTTAAAATATTTAGTTTAGATTTTTAATTATTAATATATTTAATTTATAAAATTTAATATATTTATAATTTTAAATTAAATTTGTTTAATTTATTTATATTTTAATATTTTTAAACTTATTATAATGCCGTATTTTTATATAGATTTTAAATTTATTTAGTAAACTTTAAGTATATTGATAATTTTGTGGATTTATTTCTTATATTAAAAAAATTGCAAATTTACCTTAGTCGAATTTAATCATGAATTTTTTTCTGATTTTTTTTTGCCGAACTTAATCCAAATTTTATTCGTCACTGAATTCAAACTCGAACTCAAACCTTGTGACATAGCCAAATGGTATATAATCATTATTTTTCATGGTATCTCCTCTAAGCACTCTTTACCTCCCATTTCATAGCCAAACTGTTATTTGAGCTCAATTATCTGTCAAACCAAAAGGCCCTCTATATCGCTGAGGAGAGTACTGACATCAATTTTTAATATTCTTCTATGATGGTTAAAAATAAGGAATAAAACACGTTCTCCAGGTGCTAGGATTCTGTTCATAGTGAGATGGCAAAATAATGTCGGAAAACTAAATCCTTCTCTACAAACGAGAAAACATGGGTGTCCATCTCCGAATGGTATATAATCATTATTTGCCATGGTGCATCTCCTATAAGCACTATTTACTGCCCATTTCATAGCCAAAACTGTTATCTGAGCTCAAATATCTGTCAAACCAAAAGGCTCTCTATATCGCTGAGGACAGTACTGACATCCTTGACAACAAAAATCCTGATAAATTTTTAATATTCTGCTACGAATGGTAAAAAGTAAGGAATAAAACACATTCTGTAGTTGCTAGGATTCTGTTCATAATGAGATGGCAAAATAATGTCGGAAAACTAAATTCTTCTCTACAAATGAGAAATGTGTTAATTCTTACATATTTTTTTGTTGATGTTAATTTTTTCAAACCCCATCTTATCAGAAAATCATCATGGTTTTGGTTGTGTTAATTTTTTTAACTTGCTAGAAGCAACAAAGGTACAGCAAGCTTTTTGATGTAAAGTTTTAAGGCTGTTTCCGTACTATATGTAAAGGTAGAATGCTGAAACTGAGCTTTCAAAAGAGTATTACGAAATTTTCCATGTTTGATACTGCTAACTTAAGTGCAAACCAAAATTGATGGGCAATTGTGTTAGGAAGGCTTGTTGCTCTGGTACAGTGAAAAAGAAAAAAGTATGATGGTTATAACTTTCTGACTGTAGTTTAGCATATTCGAAAAGAGGATGAAAACATTTAGTAAGACATGTATGGCAGTCTCTTATATTGTCTTGTTTGAAATGTGGGTTTATGGTTCCCTTGTTTTTAAGTTTCCTGAGTATCTGTTGCAAAATTCAAGCCGTATGGTTGGCTAACATTATTTATTGATTATTTGCATGTTACTTCTTCTTCTTTTATTGTACTATAAGCAACAAATGTACAGCAAGCTTTTTGATGTAAAGTTTTAAGGCTGTTTCTGTACTATATGTAAAGGTAGAATGCTGAAACTGAGCTTTCAAAAGAGTATTACGGAATTTTCCATGTTTGATACTGCTAACTTAAGTGCAAACCAAAATTGCTGGGCAATTGTGTTAGGAAGGCTTGTTGCTCTGGTACAGTGAAAAAGAAAAAAGTATGATGGTTATAACTTTCTGACTGTAGTTTAGCATATTCGAAAAGAGGATGAAAACATTTAGTAAGACATGTATGGCAGTCTATTATATTGTCTTGTTTGAAATGTGGGTTTATGGTTCCTTTGTTTTTAAGTTTCCTGAGTATCTGTTCCAAAATTCAAGCCGTATGGTTGGCTAACATTATTTATTGATTATTTGCATGATACTTGTTCTTCTTTTATTGTAGTATAATTGTGTTGTGACATGTTCTATGGTGTTGTCTTTTGAAGCCTTTTAGGGCAGAATATTTGGTAGTAACTTCTGAGTTTCTCAACAACTTGAAATGAAAACAGTTCATGTTTCTTGAGTGAATGTATTCCATAAGCCATTTCTTTTATTGTTCTTGTCATGGTGTTTGTGGGCTTAAAATTACATGAGGTCTGTTCACTGTTTGGTTTATTGGATTCAATACACAGCTAGGGAGAAAGCCATGGTGGTCAATTTGGAATTTATTAAGGCCATTGTTACTGCTGAAGAGGTCTTCTTGCTTGATCCATTGAACCAAGCTGTTCTTCAATTTGTGGATCAACTCAGGCAACAACTTCCTTGCAAAATATCATCTAATGGAAAGCCTGACACTGTTGCTGCAACTTCACCTGGACATTGGCTACCTGTCCCAGAAGCAGCAGATGGGTTGCAGCATGAACTTCCATTTGAGTTCCGTGTATTGGAAATAGCTTTGGAGGTGGTTTGTACATACATGGATACAAATGTTGCAGAGCTTGAGCGAGAGGCTTACCCTGTATTGGATGAGCTGGCTAGAAATGTCAGTACCAAGAACCTTGAGCGTGTGCGGAGCCTTAAAAGCAATCTTACTCGTCTCCTTGCACGGGTGCAGAAGGTATGATTGAAATCTTTATTTTGTTTATACTGCTGTAAATGTCATCTTTGTGAGACAAGAAAAGTAAATATGAAATAAATTTTTTTTATTAATAATGATGTTGCCATCTGTCGAGCTATGCATAGCTGTCTGTGCAGTTTGAAATCAAAACAAAATTGAGTAAAACCGAAGTTAAAAATGCACTAAGTAAACTTATGAATAAGAAATTATGGGAAAGCCTCTAGTTTTGTTTGGAAATCTCTATTCTGCAGTCTCTGCTTTTGTTCTTGTATTCCTTCTACTTTTGCACATTCACATGTAATACACAAACAACCATAAGATGACTTAATGTTACATGCATTTTGATGCATTGGCAAGTCTTTAGTTGATTAATCTCATTCTATTATTAAGGGTTAGTTGATTAGGATGTTGCTGATGTTAGCATGTGTTCCAAGTTCACTAGTAATCTTGACACCTATTTCACAAGAGACTTTTGTTGAGCTGTATCTCCCTTTGGTAAAATTTCAGTTTCAACTATGGGGCTACCATCGAAAATGGATGCAATAAGCCAAGTTAACCTAATTTATAAGATTGGCAATGGGCCTAATAAGTTCTGAACATAACTTAAATGTGGTTTTCTTGGCAATTGTTTTTGTTGATTATACTCTAATATCTATTATTATAATCATTGTTGTTGTTCAAATATTGTGTCAACAGAATTTGTTTTATTAACTATAAACTAATATCTATTATTATTGTTGTTTTCGTTGATGATTATTAAAAAACCCCTTTTTGTTGTGCATGTAGAGGGTTCCTAATTCCATTTTACTCATTACAACATGGCGAGCATCTCTGCCAGGTTTGAAGCGTGGTTCATTTAACTTTAACTTACTGCTAGACCACAGCCTTACAGACAGTAGATCTATTTATTATTGAGCCAAGTACAGAAAAAGACAAATAAAACTTTGTTTTCTCTTGAGTTACTTTGAAATCTAAAAACAACCAATCATGTGAACATTGGCATAGGGTGTGGCATGCTTATCATACCAAGCATAGAAGCAGAAATCGCGAAAAAATTGCGATAAATCGTAAAAGTCTTGAACCACAGTGTTTTGCGACCTTTTCGTCTTACAAATTGCGATTTTTTGAATAACCTAGTAGAACCCGAGAGATGTACTGGGTGAGTCTCAGCCCAAAATCGCGTTTCCTGCCTTAACCCTCTGCAAATTGCATTGAATTTTTTTTATAAATTTCTGTACGAAAGAAAAACAACACCAGCTGGTTGCTCTGTATCTATGTTAACCCTCTGCAAATTGCATTTTAAATTTTTGAAAATCTCTGTACGAAAGAAAAACAACACCTGCTGGTTGCTCTGTATCTATGCTACAGAAATACCATTGCATAACACTGTTGCCTGTTAAAACAGGTAAAATGCTGTTTATGTTATAAACAGCCATTAGTGGACATTTCTTCGTGTTTTCCTCAGTCTGCAACATTGTGGCTGAGATTTTCTCTGCAAAACCAAAATACATCACCGTGTTTTAACAAATAGAACAAAATATAATATTCTATTAACTTGGATCAATGATTACAAAGATGTTACATGTCTTATATAGAATTTGAAGTGGACTTACATTATTGCATGTCCCATGCATGTAAACCTAACTAAAAAAAAGCTAATATTAAAAAAGACTAATCTAATTTAAGTCGTTAAAATGATTTTATTACAAAAGTAAGTATTAAATATCTCTAATAATAGTGTGTACACACTCACACCTCATGTCTGATGATGAAATTTTCGGTGAGGGAAAACATATAAAACAAAAGTACGCAATTGTGGAGCCTCCTTTGTTGAGGAATCAAGTGATCAATCCCATGTTGATAGCTAGCACAACAACCAATAGTTATACACATGGAAATATTAGGAAGTACACTCACCAATATTATTATCGACAGTAGATTGGGTGCGAATGTGTTTCGAGAGGAAACTTAAAGGAATCTCATGAAACATACGATCTAGCCACCAACCTTTCAATTTGTGGGAGTTGATCAATATGGCATAAAGGTGCTTGGAGTACTCATGGCCGAAAAGGTAATCATCGGTACCCATTGTTTCATTTTGAATTTCGTAGTCATCTCTCTAAAGAATAAGGCCTATGATGCATTGTTGGGCTGAGGCTAGCTAATCATAATTGGAAGAAGAATCTATTGTCTATTGAAAATTAAGGTAAAAAATACATCATAGATTTGAAGAACCTCTTAGTAAGTGAGGAATTAGCCTCATTTGACGGATCATTATATTCAAACTCTAATGGAGTATGCTTGGAAGGCAGAGACTGAGGTGCCATAGAGTTGAACGATGAAGGGGTTTTGGAGTTGCAATCATGTTTGATAGACGAAATGAATTCTCTTAAAGGTGTCTTACATTGATAAATGGAAGATTATGAAGTCTGTTAGCTTGATTGTGACTTGTTGGAAATCATGGAAATTGAAGGAAAAGGAAAAGAACAAGATGACTGTGAAAAAGTCTGGTAATCATACTTATCTTCTAGTGTTAACGGAATATAAAGTGGGTGATGCCATATTAGATGAGGAACAAGTACATCAATTTGAAAGTAAGGACATGAATTATAAAGAGTCTCCAATGGTAAATATAAATCAGGGATCAGAAGGTGATAACAAAATGATTCTGGTTGGAGATGATTGGGGTCTAGTGTTGAAAGTGGGGACAATTAGAATTTTGATGGACTGTAAGGATCTATTTGCCTACACATAAAGATTTAAAAGGTGTACTTGGGAGATATGTGTCCACAAAACTCCTTTAATACCTGAAGCAAGGCTAGTTCGAAGGAAAGCATAGTATTCATTACATTGCTAAAGTCGAGGAACAAATAGACAAAATGTTGGATGCGGGAATTTTTTTTGAAGTACAAATAAGTGAACGAGTGTCTTCAATAGTCATAAGTTTAAAGAGAAAAGTGGTTGAGCATGAAATCTACTCTTTAATGGGTGGCTTTTTGGCTATAACTATATTAGTATAGCCGAAGAAGACAAAATGAATACTACCTTTATGGTAGATGGGGTGTACACATATAATCGAATGTAGTTCAAATTCTACAACACTCTAGCCACCTTTCAATGGATCATTTTGCATATCTTTGACAAGATGGCAACTGAGAACTTCAAAGCCTTCTTAGATGATTGGCCATTTATAGCACGGAAGAGATACATCTATAGACTCTCGCAAAATAAATGCAACGTTGTAGAGCAGCAAAGTTAGCTTTATATGCAAAGAAATGCAGGTTCATGGTACTGCAAGGGAATTTCCTTGGCCACATTATATGTAGAATCGGATTGACAACAGACCCAAACAAAATCATTCTTAGCCCTGTGGGATACTATAGGAAATTCATTAAGAACTTGGCACAAGTTTCTTATCCCTTGGATGTGCTTACAAGGAAAGTGTCCTCGTTCGTTTGGTCTAGAAAACAAGAGCAAGCCTTCAAAGAATTAAAGGTGTGTCTAATCAGTTCTCCCATCCTTATATATCCTGATTAGGATAAAGAGTTTCATGTGCATGTTGATGCTTCTAACTTTGTAATTGGAGCTACCTTGGCTCAAGTAGGAGCCCATGGACTCAATCACTCTACTTTCTTTGCAAGTAGACTACTATCCATGGTATAGTGGAACTACAGGACAACTAAAAGAGAGGCTTTGGGCATAATCTTTTCCATCTAGAAATTTCAGCACTACTTGCTTGCCCCACCATTCACATTTTTTTGTGAACCACCAAGCACTGCTATATTTTATGAGCTAGCCCATTATTCAAGGCCAAATAAAAGATGGTTAATGCTCCTTGAAGAATTCACTTTCAAGATTGGTGTAAGGCCAGGAAAATTCATGTGATAGTTGATCAGTTGAATCAAGTTAGGAGAACCTGCTAAAGGGGTGAATAAGGATTTTCTAGATGCACAACTGTTCTAAATGGCAATCTTGCCATCTTGGTATGAGAAGATTGGAGAATGTCTGCTGACAACCTTTCTGAAGAACATGTAATTTGTAGAACAGAGGATGATAGCACTTAGTCAGGAACTTTCAAAATGATCAAGGGCCTCTTATACAAGATGGGGCCCGATCAAGTGCTACGAAGGTGTGTAATGGAAGAGGCATTCAGAGCACACTTGAGGAAGTGCGTGAAGGATTGGCTGGCAGTCATATGGGACCTGATGCAATAGCAAGGAAAATACTAGAAGCAAGACTTTGGTGGTTGTCGCTATATCAGTATGCAAAGAATGGGGGGTGGTAAGTTGTGATACATGTCAGAGAACTGGGAAGCCACTAAAAAGAGATTTTACGCCTCTTTGGCCTTCTCAATCCCAAGAGCTTTTAACTTTTTTGAATGTTGGGGCTTGTTCTTCATTGGACCCTTGAAAACCAGTAAAGTAGTTATTTTGTAATATTCTGATTTTTATGTATTCTTTGGGATTTTTGAGACAAATAACAACCCAACAGCGAACTGTAGATTAATTGCAATGCTGATCACACAATAGATAACTGGAATTACTTGTATCAGCTCAAACTTCTTGAACAACTATCATAAAACCCTCATATACTGAAAATCTATCAAATTCAGAGTAAAAACTTAATGGTATATTGCTGCTGGTAGTGTATGACAGAGATGTATTTAGCAAGGAACACCAAATTATGAATCCCAAACTGCCAATTTACTCAATGACAGTAAATATAATATGATTATGCAGAATGATAATACAAATTCAGAATTTTTACATAACCAAACCCACTCACAAACTGCCTGGAAGTGCTGATAAAGCACAATGCACTGGATTATGACAAATCTGCAACCTGTACAGCCACCTCTTGCTGCTATGACTTTATATGGACTGTCCCAGCTGTGAAAAGGAGATATGGCGATGGTATGAGCTGTCCCAGTGATTCACAAGGTCTCCAACAACATTAATAAGGTATGGACTGAATCAATCTGCCACCCAGATCTGTACGGACTCTTATTGGGGTTTGGCATTCAGTCAAAATGCAGCAATCAGCCTCCCAATAGTTAGGCACAGCTCTAAAATTGTCCTCTGATTTTTATAGTGACCCTTCCTTGTATGTGGTGCTCAGATCCAGCCTCAAATGTCAGTAATCAGCCTCTAAAAAGGCAGAAAAATACTTGAAATTTCTAGTGGCTAGGGTTTGGAGATGATATTGGATGTTGGTGATGAACCCCTTCCTTAATATGGCAGTTCAAATCTGCCCCAAATAATTGATGAACCAGCAAGATCACTCTCCCAAACCACGAATGAATATTTGGTTGCAAAAACACTGTAGTGCCATTGTAGTGAACTGAAAGTATCTCCAAACCCCCCACAAATCAACACAATTGTGATTCTTGGATGAAATCACCCAAGATTGGAAGCAAGGGTTTTCATTCTCTCAAACCCCGAGTAAACCAAGGGCTTTCATCCTTGGATGCCCTAGATTGAACAAATTGCTCAAATCTGAAAATTATATGCAAAAGGATAACTTGAATGAATGATCTTCAAATGAAGATAGGTGCCTCCTTTGATAGTGCTCAAAAATGGGCCCTTGAGAGTCTGAGACCAAATTTCCAAAAGTATTTAAAAATACTTTTATTTATTTTATTTCTTTAACATTTAAAAATCCTTTTTATATTTATTTTAATACTAGTGTTTAAAACACTTTATTTTAATATAATATTATTAAGTTGCCCCTAAAATTAGAAATTATCAGGCCCAACTTAAATAATATTATTAATTATTTTAATCTGAAAAAGTGGATGTGACATAAAGCAAGACAGTGTAGGTATATTGTGGTTTCCATTGAATACCTAACCAAATGGGTAGAAGCGAGGGCACTTCTTGACAATAGTGCCCAAAGTATGACAAGGTTTATTGAATGACTCGTATCAATACCTTATTAGAGACTTTCACTTGCCTATTGGCCCTTAGGTAGTGCGAGCTTGATAGTGAGTGGAAGATGTGGAATTCTACTAACGGTAATTTGACTACATGGTTGGCAAAGTGTCTCCCAAAGTCACTCGTTGACAAGGTTTATATATGAACAAATTGTTACAAGATTTGGGATTTTGATATTGATAACGAGTGACTTTGGGAGACACTTTGCCAACCATGTAGTCAAATTATACATCTTCCACTCACTATCAAGCTCGCACTACCTAAGGGCCAATAGGCAAGTGAAAGTCTCTAATAAGGTATTGATACAAGTCATTCAAAAATCTTGTGGCATTGTAGAAGCAGATTGAGAGGAACGACTTCTAGTAGTCTTATGGGCCTATAGAACATCATACGAGGTCACAACTAGCCATACCCCCTTCTAGTTAATGTATGGGTAGGAAGCAATAGTTTTGATGGAGTACATAGTACCAAACCTGAGAGTAGCCATACAAAACAGAATGGGCGAAGGCGATAGTTTGAAGGAACAATTAGTGCAATTAAACAAACCTAATGAACGAAGGTTGACAGAACAATGGGTGATAGAAGTGGCACAATAGAGAAGGAAATACTAGCATAAGAATCTTAGAAGGATGAATTATAAAGTTAGGTCACATGTACTAAAGTACAATGGGAAAAAGGGAATTAAACTAGGGGAATTCAATGTGTTATGGTTTAAACCCTTTATAGTTCATGAAGTATTGGAGAATAGAGCCTTTTGAGTTCAAAACTTAGATGGAACAATGATAAAGGATGTGGTAAATGGTTTGAAGTTAAAAAGCTATTGGCTAAGACAAGAAGTTCTAAATATAATTGTTCTCATGGACCTCACAGAAGCAAATCAAACATCGATAGACTCAACTAATTTTTAGGAAGGTACAATTAGAAATTATTAAAATTTTAGTTTAGAGTCCATCATTTTGTGTTGTCCTAATGAATGTTACAAAGGATCATATCTGCATTTTATAAATCAACATGAAATTGAAATCATAGAACATAAGCCAAGAACATTTGCTCCTCACATTGGAGAAATGAAAAAAATAATAAAGGGAAAAGCACTTGGCAGTGGGTAGAAAAGAAGGAAATTGAAAACACTTCCAATGTGCGATCACTTCTCCCATTTACAACTCCTACCATATGGCATAATGCATTGTCTCATACCATCATATGTTGACAACATTCTAGTGTTACCCTTTGTATCTAGCCATACAAACCCTACATTGTGGTATATGTTGGAAATTTTGCCCATCATATGGTACTTGCAGTGCATCCCTTTCACTATTCAACCCGCATTGGGAATTCCATCCTATAGACAAAAGTGTTTTGTTCACATCCTCAATCTATTGTGTGGTCGACCTCTATGGTACACCCATGTATGCCTATAGGTGCACGCCTTGCTCAAGGAAATTCCATTGCATGGCCTATTTAAGGAGATTTCAAGGAATGGCTTGCTGAAGAATGTATCATACACCTAAGACCCACAATTGCACTGTACGCTTCAAGTTCTAGTGAAGGACTGCCATACAATTAAGTAGCTACCTTGCCGCCAACTGAAACTATTCAAAGTTTGAGTAATTGCTTGTACGGTCTATAGGAAGTCATTCGCTGCTATAGAGATTGGCAAATTTATTTGCCTTGTATTGGTTGCATTGTTGAACAACCAACAACCTCAAAGTTCACATTCTCATTAGCTAATGAGAAGCTTGCTGGGTTTGGACGAGGTACTTCTCCAAGCAAAGGTTTCATCAAGTATTTTATAGTAGAAATTCCCGGACTTGCTAAGCTTGCAAGAGAAATGGATAATAAAGGTAAGAGTTTGCAAGTTTGTCTTTTTGCCCATAGGCCAAAAAAATTGGAAGACAACACTTGACAAAGCATTTGAAAAGTATGGCATGACCAATAATGGTTGGATAAGTCGAACTCCTATAGCTGTCCCACCACTCAACATGGTAGAAACCACTCTAGAAAACACCATTAACACCAAAGGGACATGGAAGTAAAGGTCCATACAAGGAAAAGGGGCAACTACTCTAGACACCTTCGCTTGGGAGAGCCTCACCACGAATTAATGTAGGCTATGGTGGACAAATAAACTAGATTATCATCCACTGAAAGCTGCCTTATGTTTGACACAAGTAGATAAAATGCTACAAATTTCTTATTTTAGTGTTAGAGAATTTGAGCCTTATTTGGTTTGAGTAGTCTTGAGTTATGATAATGTGAAGGAGTCTTTTGTGCAATACATGGACGAAGAGGTAAAAATCACGCATAATGCTGCAAAAATTTCTAGGTATTTGGGGTATCATGCAGAGGGCTTTTTGTTCAAAAGCCCATTGCTAACATCATGCAGGCACAAAAAGATTTTTGTTGTCCAAACACTATGTAGAGAAAATTTGTCTAGCAAAGAGCTTAATAATACATGGAATAAGGGCAATCTTGGGCTGAAAAAGGATTTTTTAAGGAATGAGAAGTCCTGTGCAACTTAGACCTCATCAAGAGCAAACTGATAGGAGCCACTAGAGCATCTGACATTTCAATATGGATTACCAACTACATGACAGGCCTTATTAACAAGGGTAAAATACATAATTGGGCAGAACTCCTATCACTAATAATCCACAAATTTCCTGTGATAAAACATAAAGGATTTGACATGACGCAACATGCAATAGTGCTATTTTTGAATGCAATGTACACATAGGTTCAAACTTTACCAGATGGTAAATTATAGCTAGATGGTACATATGTCTCCACTTCGCCATCCATTTTTAGATGGAAATCCATGGGCATCCATTGGCCGAAGTACTAGGTCAAGAGGAACTCTTGAGGGTTGTGGGCACTTCAAGGAAAAGGAAACTAGGATTAGCTGATTTGTCATATGAAGAAGAGGCACCTATACATGAAGGGGAAAACAAAGAGGAGGAAGAAGTTGAGGAGGGGAAGTAACCATGGCCCCTTCTCAACTAGATGATGAGTCCAACCATATTGAAGAGTGGCTAAATCTGCTTGGGGTTCTTATAGACACACTGAACTATCCTCAAGTAAGCCCCAGCTAGGCACCAAGACAATTATGCAAGAAGAACATGAACATGTGGAAATTTCATCATCCACGCACTTGGAGGCTAATAGTACATCATTTGGATATGAGTTGATCTCCATACAAATCTCATGGTCAAATCTTAGCAATCCATTCCGTACAATGTAGTAGTCTATCTAGGATTTGAAACCAACGGCACAAATAATGATCAAAGTGGCTGAAATAGTATGGAGGCTAGATAGTTTGCATTCTTCTTTGGTGTCACATGAGGCTATGTAGATTCAGTAGTTTGTAGAGGGAGAACGTGATGGAGTTTATAAAAATCTTCCTCAACCATGGTTGGCTGATATAGAAACTCCCCAAATGCATAGCAGTTGGTTACTAGTATGGGTGCCTCCCTTCTTTAGTGGTTCAAATGGGAGAGCCCTAGCAGCTATTTACTCCATTGAGCACCGATTTTTATATCTCTAGCTCATGCTATAAAAAGAAATGGATGATCAAAGGGTGATGATAGTTGAAGTAGTTGAAGCCACCATTGCTTCGAAAGATCTCTATGCTGAGATAGAGGAACAAAGGCAAAGGTTCCAAACATAACTTGTTCAACAAGGTTAGCTGACAAAATTGGAAAAGGGTATGTTGACATAGAAGGAACAAGAAATACTTGAACTCAATGCAACCAATGAGAAGGTAAAGTCTCAGCTTATGGATGTAGTACAATTGATGAGGAATTGAAAGGAGGTAGAATTTCGTGATACGCTTCCTACAGTAATCTATATGAGGAGGTATGTGCAAACATTGAACTAATCATACAATTACAAGGAAATAAACTCAAAAGCAATATAGCATGACACAATAGTTTACGTGGGGAAAGTCCTTTTGGGAGAAAAACTCCACACTCCAAAGAAACTCAATGTATTATTTAGTAATCAAAGGTTACAATACTCTTGCAGAGTCGAAGCGTTTACAGGAGTATCACTAACTAGAGATTTGGAGTAATTTTGGCAACATAAGAATACCTACAAAACTCATTATTAAAACCTCCATCTCAAGCACCCAATAAATAGGAGACACAATACATGAAACTATCAAATGATAATTAGGAAACCATGAGCTAAAACTACCCAAAATGTGGTGCCCAAATCCCTAGTTGAAAGTCCAACACCCAAATCCCAAGATGAGTCTACATGCTAAAAATAACATATTCGTTCCACCTGCCATAAATTCATCATAACCCGCTCACTAAATTGGACACTACATTTTGTCTCCATTATCTCCATTCAAAGATACCTTATGATGTGTCATTGTTAGAGTTGGCTATGATTGGAGCCACCCAGGATCTAGGACTTCATGAAAGCACAAGAGAGATCAGATGAGAGAATAATGCTATTCTATCATTGAATGCAAAAGATTACAAGATTACAAGAGGGTGTGCATTCAATTACAATACACGAAGAAAGCCTTGCTTATAAAGGCAAGGTTAGAGTTAGAAAGGTGGAGTGGAAAGTGGAGATATTCCTACAACATGTGACAATTAGAGGATGATAACTAATTGCACATGTGGAGGATAAGACAACTCACTCCAACTATCAACAACTCAACACACAACTAGACTCAACTAGAAACATCTAGAAGACTCACTAAGTCAACTTAACATGTGTGAATTATGTGTCATGTGTGAATATTATTTAACTAGTAAATAGTTAAATAAGATGAATTATCCACACAAGGGTAAACCGGTTAGGTGAAAACCCTGTTCACACCAACACCCCCCCTTAAGTGCAACTTAGGGAGTAGCTGACTAAAGCAAGATGCAATGATAGATGGGTCTCGGCTACTAGGCCATGTTAGGTACCCATGTACAACAAATCTCAAGTGGAGAAAAGGAGAAAACCTCATGGGAAAAAACTCATCTCCAAAAGTGAGAATGCATGAAACAATGAAAGTGAAAGAAGTGATAGTAAGACTCAACATGACTTCCCAAGGACAACTTCTGTCACATATATACAATCAAATACCCCCCATAGGAGAGCAAGAGTGAGACTATAGGTCCCTCCTACAATGAAGTAGCTCCTGTGCTTATGGTGAATGCCTGAAGATGAACGCTGGAAAGTGTCCTATACTTGCAAACAACATTTCTCCCCTTAGGAAGAAACCAATTCAAAGGCTGATGTTGAAGAAACTCCATCTCCAAGAAGAAATATGAGGGAAGAAGTCTTATGATGGATGTCTCTAAAAACTGCTGAAGTGTCCACATGTCAGAATCAAAGAATGGCACAATGCAATGAGGTGTGACCAATCCAAAATCCTGGGTAGACTCATGAAGAACAATCTCCAAAGATGAAGTAGATGGGATAACAGTTGTGTTGTAACTGTCATCAAAGAGGAGAGATAACCCCACAAGTGTGTCCTCCAAATCTGCAATATAAGACTCACAAAACAATTCTGATATACCTGCCAAGAAAGTATCCCACAAAGCTGTGTCTGAAAGACTTGTATGATCCTTCTTTGCTGAAGTAGATGAAACCATGTCGATGTCGATCTCTAAAGAGGCAGGAGGATGAGGTGATGGAAGCTTAGCACTAGTCTCATGAACCAAAGTGGGTGAAAGAACACCAAGGTTCAAGTGACCAAACTTCTCCGTAGAAACATGATTCACACTTGATGCATGAGTGTGAATATCAATCAATGGATCTACATCATTAGAAGAAGCAAAATGGGAGAAAGTATATAAGCGAGATGCATGATCAACCATCCCAACAACAATGATATCTTTGCTCTCCAAGTCTTGTATGATCACTGAATCATGAGTGAATTCAATTGTCTTGTATGCACCACAATGAGTAATCTGGTAGACGGAAAGGAGATTGGTTGACAAGGAAGGTACACACCACATTGTTGAAGGTGTTTTCTCCAACATCAATAGTCCTTTTGCCAGTTGCATGCATGTATGTATTGTTACCCATCAAAATAGGTGGTGAAGTACATGACTCAAATGACGAGAACATCCCTTGTGAAGATGCCATATGATGAGAAGCTCCTGAATCAAGAAGCCATCTCTCTGACTGAAGACTTGTAGAAGCAAAGAGTGCTTGTCCTTTTCCTTTGATTGTCCCATTAGCAATGCCTGTTGTCCTTGTCTGTGTAGATGATGATGGTGTTGAAGAAGAGGATGTACTAAGTGATGATGATGGCATTTGGATACTGTGCTTTTGAATAATGTGAGTCAACTCATCAATTTTCTTCTCATAACACTTATGCTCATCATGTCCTAGTTTCTTGCAATATGCACACTTTGGTCTCTCCTTCTTAGATGATTCCTTCTTGGGAGAGGATGAGGACTTAGATGATTTGGTTGATTCCTTTGCTTGCTCATTGTTTTTGAAATCCTTATTTTTCCGTTTCTTGCCTTTGCTAGTTGAAGCCTTTTGATCCTTAGAACCTTGACTAGCAAGAAGTGCTTGAGTTCTAGAAGACTTCAATATGCCCATGTGTACTAACTTAGCTTGCTCCCTTGTGAGTGATGCAGCAAACTCATCAAGTGAAGGCATTGTGAAAGCTTTCCCAAGTGCATCCATTGTAGCATAAAAGGTAGAAACAAAAACTGAATAGTCAGGACCAAGCTTGGCAAGAATTGAAAGAATCAATTGAGTGTCCTCTTTCTCAATTCCACATTGTTTGAGCTACAATCTAAGTGATTTTAACTTTGTGAAGAACTCTTGGATGCTTGCAAAATCAGTTGAATTCAAACCAATTAGTTCATTCTCCAATTTGAAACCTCTCATAGTATCTTGCTTGCCAAAGATATTCTCTAAGGTAGTCCACACTTGATTGGGTGTAGTACAAGATTCAATATGAAAAAGGAGATCTGAAGAGAGAGACAAGCATTGTGTTCCATAGGCTTGATCGCATCTATTGTACCACTTTCTCTTTTTTGTAGTTGTAGTTGGTGCAATTTCTGTACCCATTGTTACTCTATGGATTTTCAAACTTCTTAAATGAATCTCCATTTTAGCTTTCCACTCATGATAGTTATATGGTGTGAGTAGAGGAAGTTTGTTTGGATCCATGATGCAAGAGTACAAAAAAGAACACAAGTACACCCCATGTTAATCAAAGAGATCACTCCCCCCCCCCCAAAAAAAAAAAAAAAAAAAAAAAAATGATTGTGGCACTTTATACTTGGTGCGATTTACAATTGTCCTCAAGGGACCAAAAATGGGAAAGCATAAAAAATCTCTTAAAACTGAGATTCAAAGGAGATTACAATTGCTCACAATGATTAACCACAGTAAACAAATCCCTTCAAAACAAGTTTCACCTTCTCAAGTGTCAAAATGTCCAAATTATCACCCCAAAGCCAAAAAATCGACAAATGGAATAAAATGAACATGGAGCAAAATCTGAAAAAAGTGCACGGATGGATTTGAAGAGCTCCTGAAGACCTTTCCGATGCCGCAAGAATTGTGAAAATCAGAGATCGTTGCAAAAGGTTGAGCTCGGAAGCCGAAAACGAAGATCTGTCTTCAAACTGCTGTAGCAGGCACCTGCAGTAAAATTATAGAAAACTACTTGCACCACTACGAAGTGCTCTCTGTCAGCTTTCCGATAATATCTTGTTTGCCCGATTTCGACTCCATGGGCAAAAGTTATGCAAAAAAGAAAAAAAGCCTTTGTTTAGAGCTTTGAGGGGCAAAAATGGCCCCCTGGCGCTGATGTCAGTAGAATATTCTCGGAATATTCCCTTTCGCCAAAAAAAACCCCCCTCCCGGAAAAGCAAAAAATACCGGTCAAATGGAAAAATCCGCCCCGGTTTGCGCGAAATCGCCAATGCACAGATTGGTTGCCGGATTTGACTGCCGATTTGAAGTTTAGTTTGACCGTCGGGAAGTTTGTGGAATATGCGCCGTAGAAACAATCAACGAGTTTAGAAAATTACCGACCGGAATTTGTTTCCCAGCATTGAAAGTCTAAGCACTTGAATGATGGTCACAAGGCGGATTGGGGGCCCGTGTGCCGACCAAGTGCTGCTAATGAATGCTGCTGACCGACGAAGATTCAAAATGCCTGTTAAAGAACTTTTAACGGCCTGCGGGGATTTATTGATCACCGGGATCTTGCTGTGGTTATTGGGAGGATCAAAGAGATGCCGTTGAAGGGTTTGGAGCCAATAGTGGCATTTATAACGCCTACCAGAGAGTTATAAGAGCCACCATAGAGCTTTTGAATAATCGCTGGTCTGAAGACGTTTTGTAGATATCGCCAGAGTAGTTTTGTTGACTGCCGAAAAAGTATTAAATGCCGAAAATGCTGCTGGACTGATGGGGATGCCGGCCTGCAGACACCGATTGCAAATATTGACCGCAGTGTTGAAGATTTCCGAGAGGAATGCCGATGAGTTGAATGTTGTTAACCGCCGACGATGATGGGATTGGCCAAAGACCACCGGATGTTGGTCATTGCCAGGAACAACCGATGGGTAAAGAAAATTTCCCGGTGTGAAATTTATACCGTCAATTGAACGATGACTGATGGGAATGTTCTGCGGTCGGGTTTAGTGTTGCTTGTGGCGGGTAATGAATCTAACCGCCAGTGTTAGATTTGTTGTCGTGGGCTTAGATCTGTGAACGCCAGGAGAAATAAACTGCTGCTTGGGGTATGTGTTGACGACCGCTGAACAATATTTGAGACCGCCGAGGATTCTGCAGTGGTTGCTCGGAAAATTGTATGCAGATGTCGTTGACCGTGTTTTGAATTGCTTGTGAAGATTGCCACAGATGTGATTTTCTTTAATCGCAGTGTGAATTTTAATGTTTGTAGGGAATGAGCCGACAAAGATAGAGGGCTGTGGGGGGCCCGCGCCACGTGGCGCCCCCACAGTGGCTACAGTACCTACGGCGACAGTAAGTCGCTACTACTACAGGTACAAACATTGCAATTCTTCTGCAGACAAGAAAATTAAATCACAGATATTAAACAAAATAACCAGTGAATAATCAATTTACTCGACGATAGTTTTTACTCAGATTCCGATTTGATTGAACCCTGGGCAGAGAATCTAGAAGATTCTTAAAATATACGGCAGAATATTCCCTGTGACAAATCTGTACGGCCGAGGGGCAAATTTTTTTTGCCTTTCACTGCAACTATGTCCGATTTGGATGAGTTTATAGTCAATTTATAGGTTTTCGAGCGTCCTGAGTGCGATGGCAGGGTCGATTTTTGCCCAAACTGCTCCAAAATTGTAGATGCCTCCCTGATCAGGTATCCATCTCCGAGATTGAAAACGTTATAGATTTAGCCCCTGGTGTCCGATTTGGGCGAAACAAAAGCCGATTTTGACTATTTTGGACCTCCTGAACACAATAGTGTGCTTAGATTTGTAGCAACACGCTCCGTTTTGAACCTGCAATACAAGGCCTTAAAGGGGAAACCCTCACAAACTGGTATTCTATCAAGTCTTTTTGATTCTCCAGGTCATCATTCGATGCAAGAGAAGAGCATACTTAACTATCAAGATCCACCATGAATTGCACTCAAGATCTCTCAAAAAATGATTAACACAGTGATTCTTCCTAGAACTCTGATACCATGTTAGAGTTGGCTATGATTGGAGCCACCCAGGATCTAGGACTTCATGAAAGCACAAGAGAGATCAGATGAGAGAATAATGCTATTCTATCATTGAATGCAAAAGATTATAAGATTACAAGAGAGTGTGTATTCGATTACAATACATGAAGAAAACCTTGCTTATAAAGACAAGGTTAGAGATAGAAAGGTGGAGTGGAAAGTAGAGATATTCCTACATGTGACAATTAGAGGATGATAACTAATTGCACATGCGGAGGATAAGACAACTCACTCCAACTATCAACAACTTAACACACAACTAGACTCAACTAGAAATATCTAGAAGACTCACGAAGTCAACTTAACATGTGTGAATTATGTGTCGTGTGAATATTATTTAACTAGTAAATAGTTAAATAAGATGAATTATCCACACAAGGGTAAACCGGTTAGGTGAAAACCCTGTTCACATCAACAGTCATAACACACATCATAAGTTGGTCAACAAGTGTAACTCCCTCTTATAGCTCATAGATGTTATTACATTTCTAATGTGGGAAGCCCAACTTCTGGAGGCCATAACTTTGATTCAGGTGGTCGTTTGGGATGTTTTTTAAAAAATTGTAGAGCTCAAAGAGATCTACATAACAGGCATCCGATAATCGATGTCAAACAATTGGGAACATTTATTTTGGTCAAAAAAGACTTGTATAGTCCAAAAATTGAGTTTTTTTTGTTTTATAGCCTGAAAATTGTGCTATTTGTATTCTTAACATTAGGAGCAAGGTTGAGACACCTCTCCTAAGAGGAATGTGAAATGATTGTCAACACCACCTAAAGGAATGCATAGTAGAAGGATACAAGCTTAGGGCTACTACTAAGCAAGTTCACACTCAAGGTGCAATGTCTTTGAATTTAGTAGGTACTATAGTATCTCCAGGGTTGCCTTCTATCCCTGATACTTAGTCTTATTGTTTTGTCGGCTTGGAACCTAACTTCTCTTTTGGGTGGGATGATGTAGTTAGAATAAATGCAATTGTAATGTTTTGTTAGTAGCCAACTATTTTGTTAGTACTTGTTGTCTTTGGTTAGTTACCATCATGGTTTAACTACTTGCTAAGTACTCTGTGAATTTTTTGCATCTCGAGTTTCTACTCGTTGAGTTTTTGAGGCGAGTTAAGCTGCAAGTACTTAGCAAGTATGTGCAAAAAAATTGTGACGCATAGAGATTTTATGGTAGACGAGGGAAAATGGAAAAAGACATTGAAAAATGCAATTTTTTGGCTTTATAAGTTTGATCTGCCCAAGGTCAAGAAGCACACTAGTTGCCCCTCGACCTCGTTGGGGGCACTGCCCCTAGACCCCCATGAAGGGCACCACCTCTTGACCCCGCTAGGGGCACTACCCCCAAAGCCCCACTAGATCTAGTTTTCATGCAATATGACTTTCGACTTAGCACAAGAAAGTTGGAGGACATATCACAGGAGCTTGTTGATTTGGATGTGATTGGTCCCCCTTTTTAATTGAACTCTCGTAGACAAGGAATAGGTTTGATCCTTGGTTGATCATCCTTGGTCTACTTATATGTAAAAAAATCCATATGAATAAAGCTTCAACAGTTATACATTTTGTTGCTCAATTTGGTATGCATTGTGTTTTATGTTCATTTTTGCAATCACTAGTTTTATCAGATAAAGGAGTAAACAGAGTGCTTGTTGCAACTTGTTTCGAGCTTGGAAATATTGCAAAGGTTTATGGTCTATGTGCACTATAGTTTATCTCCCAAGTAGGTAGTGTCTCCATTTCTTAACTACTTGAACTAGTGCATAGAGCTCCTTTTCATATGTCATATATCCCCTTACCACTAAAGGGAAGACCTTTGAATGACAACAAATGAGTTTGCCACCTAGCAATAAAACAATACCAATAGGATACTCACTAGCATCCATTTTAACCTCAAAGGAGTAAATAGAGTGCTTGTTGCAACTTGTTTTGAACTTGCAAATATTGCAAAGATTTATGGTCCATGTGCACTATAGTTTATCTCCCAAGTAGGTAGTGTCTCCTTTTCTTAACTACTTTAACTAGTGCATAGAGCTCCTTTTCATGTCATATATCCCCTTACCACTGAAGTGAAGACCTTTGAATGACAACAAACGAGTTTGCCACCTAGCAACAAAACGATACCAATAGCATACTCACTGGCATTCATTTCAACCTAAGTGTAGTTGCAAATTGGGCAAGCCTGACAATGGAGCATTACAAATCTTGTTCTTCAAAGTATCAAAAGCATCATCATGTATCCTACCCTAATGAATATTCACCCAATGCTACAATTGAGTGTAGAGGAGTAGCTATAGAAGAGAAAGCTGGAATGAACTTATGAATTTATTGAATGACACCTACAAAGCTCCTTATCTCTATGGCACTCTTTGGCATAGGCCAGTTCTTGATAGCCTCTACCTCTACGAGTTCCACTCTCAACTCACCTCCTTGAACTGCATGACCCAAGCATGTTGAAGTTTCTTGGCAAACTCACATTTCTTATAATTGCACAAGAGTTGTTTTTCCTTCAAGACTTCCAAAAATTGTCATAAATGAACAAAATTTTATTCCATGTTGCACTAAAATTAAGAATGTCATTTAGAAACTATGACGCATGTATCTATGAACTCTCTCAAAACATCATTCATCAAATGCAAAATTGTAAGTGGTGCATTACATAAACCAAAAGGAAGAACTAACTCTTCATAGAGCCCTTGCTTGGTTTTGAAAGTAGGTTTCCATGTATCCTTCTCCATCCATACTTGATGGTAACTTAATTTTAGGTCCAATTTGGTTAAATATATTGCATGTTGCAATTGGTCTAGCAAGTCATCTATCCTTAGGAGAGGAGAGTGGTTCTTTGTGGTGATCTTATTGAGAGCCCGATAATCAATACACATCCTCCTTCCATAGCATCACATTGGGCAAACCACATGGCGAAGTACTTGGACATATCACACCTTGTTTCGATATTTCTTGAAGCTGTTTTTTATCCTCAGTTTCTCCATTAATGACTATCTATATAATTCTATGTTGGGTAAAGGAGATTTATGAATTGAGTCCCATACTCTACCTCTCTTTTAGGAGGCAAGCCCTTAGGCTCATGAAAATCCTCTTGAAATGATGCCAACAATTCATCTACTCCTTGGTCTTCTTGCTAGGATGAGACAGAAGAAACCCTAATTCCGGACTCTTGTTTGTCTTTTAAAAGTGATAAACAAAATTGCTTGGTCTTTTGAATTAACTTGAGTGCTTGATTGGAACTTACCATGGGAATCCTTGCTTTCTTTAGTGTCCCTTGATCAATTTGATTCCATCTTTGATCCATCCGTACTTGTTACACTTCTCATAAATATAGCATCTCTCACATACAAGTATGGACTCCCAAGCACAATATCAAATGCATCATGTGAAATCACATCCACCTCTACTTCATCTACATATTGGGCATTGATAGCAAATTGAAATTTGCACATCTTTACTGAATCTCCACACTCTTCTTGACCCAACCCAAAGTGTAAGGTTGAGGATGATCATAAGTCTATGTTACCTATTTATATTGATCATAAGTCTATGTTATGAGTTGTATTGGAATCGAGTATGGCTTGGAATCAATTGTGGGTTTGCACAAGGTTTGGTTTGGAGCAGTCAAATTTGTTTGGAAATGTTGTTGCTTGAACTTGCGCGGTTTTGAGGTCAACATGGAGAATCCAGAATATGATTCTAGAAGTCGGTGAAGTTTACAATGCATTTTTTGTTGATTCTTTAACGTGTAAAATCCTAAAGGATTGTCGCCATAGTATACCCACATCCTATTGTTAGCAAGACGGTTGCCCTTGCATCAAAAGATCGACCTATTAATGCCCGATACAACAGCTAGAGTTAATGAATCCACGAGAGGTGATTAAGCCTTGTCACGAACCCAAGCGTTGCGCTGCACAACACAAGGAGACCAAGGGCGCACACCTTGCAACAACACCCCAGCGCAAGCGAGGGGTTCAAACTTGTGACCCAGGCTCTGATACCAATTGTTAGCAAGACAGTTGCCGTTGCACCAAAAGATCGACCTATTAATGCTCGATACAACCGCCAGAGTTAATGAATCCATGGGAGGCGGTTAAGCCTTGTCACGAACCCAAGCGTTGCGCTGCACAACACAAAGAGACCAAGGGCGCACACATTGCAACACCTATGTCACAGAGTTTGTTAGATTTTATCATAGAAATTTGAAATTATAAAAAAGCCTTTAAATTCGGTTGAAATTGCTATTAAATGGGGTTGTATAGTTTTCAACAAATTTGTTTTGCAGGAATTTTGTAGGTGGTTGTAGCATTGATGGGGTTGAGGGTTTTCTATGACAAAAATAGAAAGAAATAAAATATAAGCGAGTCAGTTGTGGCCCTAACAGAGTCGATGCTAGCATTGACCCTTGTAGCCTAACGTTGTTTGTACTTTGTCCCAAGGTTGTTAGTTCCTCTCTTTCGTTGAATCTTGAGGTGCGGGCAAAGTGAACAAAAAGCAACTCGCTTGTTGATCCCTCATTTATTCCGAGTTGAACTGAAATTGGAGAGATATTACTAAAATTGGCTAGATTAGGTTTGAATTTGAAGGAGTGCATTGCAATGTGGTGTTTTTGGAGACAATAACAAATGAAGTGCTTTGTGATTCCAATTTCAGCTGAATTTAAGGGTTCCCATGTTTCAAATGAATTCTAAATGCTAGTTTTATTTTGAAAAAACTTCCGTTTATAAATTATTTTGTATTTGTTTTATTTTTAAGTTTTAATTTTTAAATTAAAAATATTTATTATTAAATATAAAATTATTACTAATATTTAATAAATTTAAGTTAGATTTTAATTTTAAAATTTATTTAAATTTTAATTTAATTAAGTTTATTTAATTTTAAATAACAATTTTAAATTTATTTAAATCTTAATAAAAGATATTTAAATAAAAATAAAAAATTGTACATTTATATCATAGTTTGCAAACTCAAACTCGACTCGGACTTGATAGACCAAATTTTATTGACTTGGCGAAAACTCGGCAAATTAAAATATACTTACATTTTTGAAGAAAAAAACATATTTTTAAAAACCATAAATTGTATGCAAAATAAAGCTACAAAATGTATCAAATGAGTTTGGCAGGGGTTTGGGGGTGGCGCCCCTCACGGGGGTTTTGGCATAGTGCCCAGTTTAATTTCCCTTTTCCCATTGTACATTAGTACATGTTACCCAACTTTAAAATTCATCCTTCTAAGATTCTTATCATGCTAGTATTTCCTTCTCTATTGTACCACTTCTATCATCCATTGTGTTGTCAACCTTTGTTCATCATGTTTGTTTAATTGCATTAGTGTTGATCCTTCAAACTATCACCATCACTCATTTTGTTTTCCATGGCTATGTAATGTCCCCTTTTTCCGAGTGATCACCTAACGGAGTCGGTTAGCCTATTCTATTCTCGTAGGCTAAGCTAGAAGGGCTAGGGAATAACCTAATTGGTTAAATACTATATATAACCAATTTTAGTGAGCCAATTCAAGATGAGAAATGACTTCTCATATTTTTGTAAACCTCTCGGTGAATTAAAAATAAATAAAGAAAATTACCCAAGAGGTGGGTGACCTAGGAGAGAGAAAAAAGAAAATAAAATAAAGAAGAGGTTGGCCATGTGAGAAGAAGAAAAAGAAATAAAAAAAATAAAAAATTGCCCAAGGGAGGTCAGCCAAGAGGGAAGAGGAAAGAAAATAAAAATAAAAAGAAATTGCTAGAGGGAGGTTGGCCTTGATGAGGTCTATTTGGATGCCTATAAAAGAAGGCAAGTTGGAGGTCGTTTTCATCAATCAATCAATTTCATTTTTCATTTGGAGAATTATCTCTTTGGCTGCACTTTTAGTTCAGCATATTCAAAGGACGACAACCCTTAGGAATATTTGGTGGGTTGGACGAAAACCTAACTCATCTTGGAGGTGAATTTCCATGGAGTTCACACTTGCACTTCATTGGAGATTTGGAGGAGTTCTTGAGCTTTCATGCCATATTCTTTGGAGCATATTTGAGTGCTTATTTTGGAGGGAACTGGATGGAGATTGACTAGGGTTTCTGTCCTAGGTTGAGTGCCACTTCCCAAGGAGGGCGACTTCATCATTTTTTAGCACCAAGCCCTAAGCGCACACCATGGAGGATTCACCCATCTAGGGCTTGATGTTTGAAGGCATTTTTGCATATTTATGGTAAGTATAAACCTAATTTAGGTTAGACTTGTATGAGCAAAAATCTGGGCAATGTTTGGCATGTTTGAGTCCATGAATATGATGTAATTCCAAATCAGCATATTCAGATTTGGAACAGCAGACTTGTTTATTCAAAAATCAGATTTGTTTGTCATATGTTTGGCATTTTGATGGTGGTTATACATGGTTGGAATCATGGTTGATGTTATCTACATGTTTGGCATATTTATGAGGTCTATTTGGATGCCTATAAAAGAAGGCAAGTTGGAGGTCATTTTCATCAATCAATCAATTTCATTTTTCATTTGGAGATTTATCTCTTTGCCTGCACTTTTAGTTCAGCATATTCGAAGGATGAAAACCCTTAGGAATATTTGGTGGGTTGGACAAAAACCTAACTCATCTTGGAGGTGAATTTCCATGGAGTTCACACTTGCACTTCATTGGAGATTTGGAGGAGTTCTTGAGCTTTCATGCCATATTCTTTGGAGCAGATTTGAGCGCTTATTTTGGAGGGAACTGGATGGAGATTGACTAGGGTTTCTGTCCTAAGTTGAGTGCCACTTCCCAAGGAGGGCGACTTCATCATTTTTGAGCACCAAGCCCTAAGCGCACACCATGGAGGATTCACCCATCTAGGGTTTGATGTTTGAAGGCATTTTTGCATATTTATGGTATGTATAAACCTAATTTAGGTCAGACTTGTATGAGCAAAAATCTGGGCAATGTTTGGCATGTTTGAGTCCATGAATTTGATGTAATTCCAAATCAGCATATTCAGATTTGGAACAGCAGACTTGTTTATTCAGAAATCAGATTTGTTTGTCATATGTTTGGCATTTTGATGATGGTTATACATGGTTGGAATCATGGTTCATGTTATCTACATGTTTGGCATATTTATGTGAATGTTTGGCACATGTTTATTTGCTGCCCATAAGTGTTTATACTTTAGAGATAAAATCAGAATTCAGTCCTAGGGTTTGAGCAGAAAACTAAATCAGAATATTAGGGCAAAAATTCAGAATTTTGGGGCAAATCCTATTGGGGGAATTACAGAGGTATAAGAGCTTAGCATCCTGCCAGCCTGTTTGGGTGTGTGATTCAGAAAATGTCAAAGTTATAGCAGTGAATTTCAGCAGTGGTTTAGATGGTCAGACTTGACTCTCCCAGAAGAAATCAATATAAGTTGTTTGAATCTCTTAGAGAAGGTCAAAATGAGGTAATAAGAACTCTCCAAAGATTCTTACAAAGGAAAGAAAATGAGGCCACAAAAATTGTTGATGAGTACCAGGGTTTATCAGATGATTTTAAGAATCAAGTTTCCTTTGATGCCTATTTGGGAATACTTGGATATGGGAATCCAAGCAAGAGAGGTCTATATAACGACATCAGAAAATTGAGAAGGGAAGAAGAAAAATCAGAAGTTGTCCAAGAGATCATTGAGAAAAAGAAGAAAAGAAGAAAGAGAAGAAAGAAGAATTGTTTCCTTATGATGTGCAGCATACAGGTGATCCTAAGAAGAGCAAAAATCAGTTGAGGAGGGAAGAACGTTGCTTCACATGCCAAGGAGTTTGGACACCTAGTCATACATGTGAAACAATAAAGAAGACGAATCACAGGGTGATGATATGGTCAAAGAAGAATCACTTCATGCATCCACAAGTGAGTACATGAGTTTTCATGATAACGACAAGGTTGAAGGGTATACTAATACGGAGTTTGTCATATCAGCAATCATTGATCAACCATATGAAGGTATGAATTCTCTTGATGATCCATTACTTGAGCATAGCATTGTCTCACCATCTCTACATAATAGTTGCAAGGAACCAATTTGTGAGTTGGGTGACTTTGAAGGTGATATTGTTCATACATACGAAGGCAATACTAAAAATTTATTATGTGATGAACAAAGCTACTTTGATAAAATACCTTTAATATGGCAAGATTTGAAGGCTCAATTTATGGTTAAGGAAGAGGAAGTTGTGCATAAAGTTTGTGGACCAACAAATAATGATAGGTATACATCAGTTGAAGAAGAATATGTTGAAGGATGTGTGGAGAAGAACATTCCTGGTAATCCAAAATCACTTGATTTAGATTTGATGAAGAACTCATCTATTCAGGGAAAACTCAATAAGACTACTCATGTTTTGACACCATACTATTATGATGACGATTGTTTGATTGAGCATAATGTTGTCCTAGCTTCAAAACATGAATTATATGAAGAGGATGTCATGGAGGTAGCTGATTTTGAGAGGCATGATGTTGAAGGCAAATTAGAAAATTCATTATATGAAGATGATATTAATCATAGGCCCCATGAGTCACATCATTTGGAGAATCAATTGAAGGTCAAGGAAGATATGATTGTTGTAGCCTTTAACACATTTTGATAACACTCACAAGATGATTGCAGATTATTGTTGGAAGGCTCAACTTGAGAAGAGGCAAAAAGACATTGAAGGAGAACTATCTCTTGCAGATTTGTAGGGTACTCAAAGAAGCTTTGGTAGCAATGAAATCAAATTATTTATATCTACTTTCAGATAGAAATCATCTCTTCAAGCTTGCTAAAATATATTCTGATGCATTGAGAGGAAAAAAAGAATAAGTTGATAAGATTACCTTTGAGCTTTTGAGGTTACTAAGGATTCCTTGAAAAGTACTCAAATGGCCCTTCAAGAATCAGAAAATCAGCTTGATGAGCTTTGCTTAGACCTAAGCTTGGCTCACTTCTCATCATACAAATCAGAAAACCAGTCATCTATAGCAGCCACACCTATGGTACAAGAAGCTAATACAAAGATTATGGAGATTAGGCAAATAGTTGAAGGAATTGTAGAAATCCATAAGGATGAAGTATTGCATAATAATTCCAGCCTTCCTCATACCAAGGAGATTCAATATGTGGATAGTGATGGAGAAGTATGTGGATAGTGATGGAGAAGTACATCGAGAATGTAAGCTCTTGAGTTTGGAGGAGCAATTTTTATATGAAGGTGCAATTTTCAGCTATGGGATAGGTTCTATAATAGGTGATGTATGCAGATTTCAGCATAATACAACTTTTGGATCAGCCAATAATGATGAGTATCCAAATAGTGAAGAAGATGTACATGAGATCTATGATGACACCATCGAAAGGTATGGAGTAAATTTTATGAACAACAATCCATTATCTTCACATGATTTTGATAATCCTAAGGTGATAGAAGTGTTCCATGTGGATGACACTGGTAAGATGCATTATCTTGTTGATCTACAATATTTTATGGCTAAGCATGAGACAGTGTTTATGGATCCAAGCTACCTACAAGGTATGACATTCCATAGTGGGTTTGATATTCTTTGTCTCATGAGACCATCACTACTCGTGATCACATTGGAAGAACACAATGTATGCAAAGATTTTGATATCATGGTTCTAGATAGAATGTTGAGTTTGCATGGGATACATCTTATTAAAGAGCTGATTATGGGATTACCTTTAAGGAAGATACTACAGTTTGATAATGTGTGGTTTGTCATTGGCATTACACTTTTGAGATGGTTATCAAATGAAAACTTGATAGGTTCCAACCTTGAACCGGTTGTTTTTTATTCATTAGTAACCAATGATCGAGTATCTCATACTTTAAGATTGATGAATGAGCAAAATGTCAGTATGCAGCAAGTTGTGGAAGAAATTTCAGATTTGGTTCAATGGTTTCCACCTTACACATTGATGTTTAGTGGTTGTTTTATAATGCTGATCATAAAATTTTCAGACTTTACATTGATGATTGCAGCTGATTGCATGGATTTGTGTGCATGAGATTCTCACTACAACACTTGGAGGTTGAATGGTAATGAGATCTTATCAGTTTATGACAACGGAAGCATTCCCAGGATTATAGATCTAATTTTTAGTTTTAACAGTGCTGTCACTATTTGTACTAGCAGTCTAGAGAGGATATGCATGTTTTGTTATGCACACATGATGATCACCTTTCAAGCCCATATGAAACAATTCAGATTTAGATGGATAGCTTGTGATGGTGACTTGATAAGAGACACTTATCCTTTCGTTTTTAGTTTATATGATGGTGCAATAATTTGGGATCCAGGGATTTGTATGATTGGTGGATTGCTTCACAATGATTTGTTGAATGACATTTGTATCAGAGTGGAGCAATGGAAACTTGGTAGGTTGCTTCACAGTGTGTGATTGGATGATAGTTGAATCAGAGTGGAGTAGCAAAAGGCTTGGATCAGGTGGTTGTATTTAGGAGAGCATTGTTATAATACCACCTATCACATGTCGATAGGCATATCACCTTTCAGATCCTTGTATGGGTATGATGCTGTCTTTTGTAGACTTAGCATTTGAGGTCAGAAGAGCTCCCAGAGTGAGAGAGTTGATGCAGGATAGCCAGGACACGCACAGGACATTTGAGGTTGGTGATTTGGTTTTCTTGCTCCTATAGCTGTATAGACAGACTACATTGAGGAGTGGTACAGGAAAACTGAAGCCTCGCTTCTATGGCCCTTACAGGATGGAGAATAGAGTTGGAGAGGTTGCATATGAGTTGGAGTTGCCGGAAGGTAGCCAAATTCATAATGTATTTCATGTATCTTGCCTCAAAGGGGCAATTGGATAGCATATTACTTCTTCTCCTGAGCTTCCACCATTGGACAAGGAGGGGAAATTAATACTTGTTTTTGATGCTATACTGGATGTTAGGGAGTGTAAGTCGAGGAGTAGGGTGATCAAAGAGTATTTGATTAGATGGAGAGACTTGCCACTTGAGGATGCTACTTGGGAAGGTGAAGAGATTCTGCAACATCCTGGTTTGCAATTGCTTGAGGGCAAGCAATCTCGGAAAGGGAGGACTGTAATGTCCCCTTTTTTTGAGTGATCACCTAACGGAGTTGGCTAGTCTATTCTATTCCTGTAGGCTAAGCCAGAAGGGCTAGGGAATAACCTAATTGGTTAGATACTATATTTAACCAATTTTAGTGAGCCAATTTGAGATGAAAAATGACTTCTCATATTTTTCTAAGCCTCTTGATGAATTAAAAATAAATAAAGAAAATTACCCAAGAGGTGGGCGACCTAGGAGAGAGAAAAAAGAAAATATAAAAAAAGAAAATAAAATAAAGAAGAGGTTGGCCATGTGAGAAGAAGAAAAACAAATAAAAAAAATAAAAAATTGCCCAAGGGAGGTCGGCCAAGAGGGAAGAGGAAAGAAAACAAAAATAAAAAGAAATTGCTAGAGGGAGGTCGACTTTGACGAGGTCTATTTGGATGCCTATAAAAGAATGCAAGTTGGAGGTCATTTTCATCAATCAATCAATTCATTTTTCATTTGGAGATTTATCTCTTTGGCTGCACTTTTAGTTCAACATTTTCCAAGGATGAAAACCCTTAGGAATATTTCGTGGGTTGGACGAAAACGTAACTCATCTTGGAGGTGAATTCACACGAGGTTCACACTTGCACTTCATTGGAGATTTGGAGGAGTTATTGAGCTTTCACGCCATATTCTTTGGAGCAGATTTAAGTGCCTATTTTGGAGGGAATTGGACAGAGATTGACTAGGGTTTCTGCCCTGGGTTGAGTGCCAGTTCCCAAGGAGGGCGACTTCATCATTTTTGAGCACCAAGCCCTAAGTGCACACCATGGAGGATTCACCCATCTAGGGTTTGATGTTTGAAGGCATTTTTGCATATTTATGGTATGTATAAACCTAATTTAGGTCAGACTTGTATGAGCAGAAATCTAGGCAATGTTTGGCATGTTTGAGCCCATGAATTTGATGTAATTCCAAATCAGCATATTCAGATTTCGAGCAGCAGACTTGTTTAGTCAGAAATCAGATTTGTTTGTCATATGTTTGGCATTTGGTTATACATGGTCTGAATCATGGTTGATGTTATCTACATGTTTGGCATATTTATGTGAATGTTTGACACATGTTTTTTAGGAGGGTGACTTCATCATTTTTGAGCACCAAGCCCTAAGCACACACCATGGAAGATTCACCCATCTAGGGTTTGATGTTTGAAGACATTTTTGCATATTTATGGTATGTATAAACCTAATTTAGGTCAGTCTTGTATGAGCAGAAATCCAGGCAATGTTTGGCATGTTTGAGCCCATGAATTTGATGTGATTCCAAATCTACATATTCAGATTTGGAGCAGCAGACTTGTTTATTCAGAAATCAGATTTGTTTGTCATATGTTTGGCATTTGGATGGTGGTTATACATGGTCTGAATCATGGTTGATGTTATCTACATGTTTGGCATATTTATGTGAATGTTTGACACATGTTTATTAGCTGCCCATAAGTGTTTATACTTCAGAGATAAAATCAGAATTCAGTCTAGGATTTGAACAGAAAACTTAATCAGAAAATTAGGGCAGATCCTATTCGGGATATTACAGGCTACTCTTAGGCTTGGTGCTATGCACTCCATCGGAATTGATGCTTCCTGCCCATACATTAATTGGAAGGGGGTATGGCTAGTCGTGATCTTGTATGATGTTCTATAGGCTCATAAGACTAATAGAAGTCATTCCTCTCAGTCTACTCCTTCGATGCCACAAGATTTTTGAATGACTCCTATCAATACCTTATTAGTGGCTTTCACTTGCCTATTGTAGTGAGTGGAAGATGCAGAACTCTGCTAACATTAATTTGATTACATGGTTGACTAAGTGTCTCCCACAATCACTCATTATCAATATTGGAATCCCAAATCTCGTAACAATTTGTTCATATATAAACCTTGTCATACTTTGGCCACTATTGTCAAGAAGTGCCCTCGCTTCTGCCCATTTGGTTTAGCTATTTGGTGGCAACCACAATATACCTTTTTAGTGGCGTCCCAATTCTTTGACATCCACAAAGTCTAATGAAGTCCAAGCCCCAACATTCAACAATTCTTGGGGTTGAGAAGGATAAAGGGTCATAAAGTCCCTTTTTAGTGGCTTCCCAATTCTCTGACATGCATCACAACTTATTACCCATTCTTTGGCATCCCAATATAGTGACGACCACCAAAGTCCTGCTTCTAGTATTTTCCTTGCTATTGCATCAGGGCCCATATGACTACCAACCAATATTTCAGATGCTTCCCCAAGTATACTTCAAATTTCTTCTTCCATTAAACAATTCATAGTATTTGATCGGGCCCCATCTTGTATAAGAGGCCCTTGATCATTTGGAATGTTCGTGCCTTTAGTGCTATCTTCCTTCGTTCTACCAATTACATGTCCTTCAAAAAGGTTGTCAATAGATATTGTCTGATCTTCTCATAGCAAGATGGGAAGATCGCCATTGAAATAGTTGTGCCTCTAGAAAATCCTCATTCACCCCTTTAGTCCTAACTTGATTCGAGACAGCTAATCAGCAATCACATGAAGTTTTCCTGGTCTTGCGCCAAACTTGAAGATGAATTCTTCAAGGAGCATTAACCATCTTCTTATTTGGCCTTGAATAATGGACTTGTTCACTAGACATGGTAGTGCTAGGTGGTCCACAAAAAAAATGTGAATAGTGGTGGAAGCAAGTAGTGCTGAAATTTCTAGATGGAAAAGATTGAAAGAAAATTTGCAGCTATAGTAAACTATTTCCACATAACCCCAAGATAGAAAAATATGCAAACAAGTATTAGAATCCAAAATACAAAAGAATAGACAAACATATTATCAAGATGACGCAAGATGTACTTTGGGAAAACCCTGTCAAGGGGAAAACCTAGCCTCGAAAAGCACCCACACACTTAATGTATTTTCTCCATGAAAAAGATTACTTTACACTTACAAAGTCTCCATCCAATGCCTCCAAAGCATCAAGCCCTCTAATTGCACTCCATGTGAATAAGCAAATTAGAATCATGAAACCACACATCCCAATCCATGCTTCCTCTCCTCACATATACAACCTACAAGAGATGCTCAATCAACCTTAGCCAACAAGCCAAAGGTTATGATAGCCAACCCCAACAATTACTCATGTGCTTGCTTTTATAAAGACAGGTTTGACAAAACCACTAAGTGGTATTACAGCAACCATGTGCTTACAAAACCATGAACTTACAAAACCATGACCCCCTCATTTACATTTTGGTTCTAAGTTTTTTCAATAATTAATATTTTCCCAGTGTGCAATCCACATAAAATATTTATTCCAATGTTACATACGACACGCAAGTGGTCCCATAATGTCTAACCCATGTGGTATCCACTTCTCTAAGATGCACCACAATTAAATACTGATTTTACATTATAAGCATTATGCAAGGTGTACAACACACCTTTTCCAGCAAAGATCATGCCGAAAGCTTCTCTTTCAGCTGTCCTATATTCCTCTCTACCTTGGATGGTAGTCTACTTGCAAAGAAAACAGTGTGATTGAGTCCATGGACTCTTGCTTGAGCCAGTGTAGCTCCATTGCAAAGTTGGAAGCATTAACATGTACATGAAAGTCTGTATCCTAATGCTTGCTCTTGTTTTTTGGACTAAATGAAGGAGGACCCTTTCCTTGTTAGCACATCCGAGGGATAAGAAACTTGTGCAAAGTCCTTAATGAATCACCTGTAGTAGACCTTCAAAACCACACAGACCTGCATGGCACATGCCATTTTCATAGTTTTTTGAAAAACAAAAACCATGTTTTCAGTGTTTTTTCAGCATTTGAACAATTTCTAAATTGCATTCCACAAGTTTTTTAGACAGGCTCACCAAAACCTGGCAAGTACTTGGTGATTTTTGCTGTATACAGTCATCGAAAACTCGTCCCATTTGACTTGTGAGTACTCATTTCGAAAAAAACCCATGAGTACTATGCAACTCAGTGAGTTTTCCAACAGTGATCTATATTATTCGAATTTAATCCCAAATTTTTTCTCAAATTTATCAGTTGACGAACTTGTTTTGAATTTTTTCCTAGTCGAACACAAATACAAACATTAACCTTGTGACATAGCCCGCATTTGAATCTATTCATAGAAATAGAAACAAAAAGTTGATTGAGTTCAAGCATTTTTCCTAGTCATTCCGAACATTACAGCTAGTGCACAACATATTGTTTACAAAATCATCATAGGAACATTCATGCCCTACTGTTTTCTGCTTCCAACTCAAAAAACAACAATCAATATTATTTAATATCATTATTACTTTTCATATCTAGTACCTACTATCAAATATCTATTAGCTATGTATGTATGCATACGACGATTTTTATACGATTTTTGTAGACATTTCCGAAAATGTATGTATGTATATGATTTTTTATAAGATTTTTGTAGATGACTTCTATTAGAGTGAATAGTTGGTTATTAACTTATTTCCTCAAGTTCTTTCTCACTCTTGACAGTAATTGTAGCTATACATCTTAACTTTTTATCAATGTTGGAAGTGTCCTCTATTTCCACCTCTTCATGAATGGTAGGTATGGACTTTTTGGAGTCCTCTTTGGACTTATTTTTTGGGTTCAACTCGGGATGCTACCCTTTACACTTGTTTTCAGTGTGACCATGAATGTTGCAATGTGAACAATGGTTTTTGGGGTCCTTGCATTGGTGAAAAACAGCATTAGTCTTCTTACCTTTCCATTTCTTGAAGGGTTTGCCTTTCTTTTCCTTTGGCTAGTCCTTATTTCGTTGTTGTCCCTGTTTAGAAGATTCTCCCCAATCCTCCTTCTCCTCTTCTATGTAGTATGCCAATACACAAGGCTCATCTATATCAGCTGTTGTAATGCTGATGACTCTCCTAAGATTCAAATGCACGTTGTATTTAGCATGTAAACATAAGTCCAAGCTTTTCTGGAAGAGGAAAAAAGAAGAAAAGCAAGCTGCACATATCTTATGGATTATGTTCATGTCATATGTTAGATTAAACTGAGATATGGAAGGAAATGCCATATCTTATCATTCATAGATATGAAGAAAAATGTCTGGATACATCAGTCAATACAACCACCCAGATTCCAAAGTACATCACATTGACTAATCTTTACTGTTATGTGGTTTCTATGGAGTAATGAGGGCTAAAAGTCATTTTCCAAGTATTTGGTGTCATTTCTCATAATTTTATATACATCTATCTATATATGTATAGTTCTGTGCAGGAAAATTAGGGATATATGTCCTATATATAGCAGCATTTATTTATTTTCAATGTTGATCCATTTGAACAGGTAAGGGATGAACTTGAACATCTTCTAGATGATGATGAAGATATGGCTGATTTGTATTTAACTCGGAAGTATCTGCAGACTCAACAATTGGAAGCTTCAGTGACAGCTGGAGGTCCAAGTGGTTTAACTATTACCCCCAAATTGTCTCGCTTAAATTCTCGCCCATTGAGCAGTTCTAGCTTTATTAATAGTGTTTCTGGGGATGAAAATGATGTAGAAGACCTTGAAATGCTGTTGGAGGCCTATTTCATGCAAGTTGATGGAACTCGAAACAAGATTTTGTCAGTGAGTATATTTCCTTGTGCCAATTTCACCATCTGCTAGGGTAAATTTTGGTAAACACTAAACTCAATATTTCAACCTGTGCGTTAGCTTTCTGACTTGTATAGAAACATGTGCAGCAGACAAAATGTACCATTAATGCTATTTTTCCTCCTTACATCCTTTACTATTCTGTTTGCTTTGTTGTGTCAATTTTTTTAAATAATGTTTTACTGCATTTTTGCAGTTTGGTTAGGGTCACAACACTAACGTAAGTGAACTGAAACAGAAAAGACAAAATGATGCATTGGGGAATATATTTCTGTACGATTATAAAGTTTAAGGGTTATAGGCCGAGGATATTTAATATTTATGCTTCTTGGCTAACTTTTGGGAACGTTGAAACCAGAAATAACAATTTAACAACTATGCAAAATCAGGGTACACCAAATCAGGTTTACAGGAAAATGCACAAAGATGCAACAGATTCAAATTTGGAAGGATCAAAGTTTTACTTTACTTGAGAATGTGAAATGTCGGTTTCATCCCCTAGATTTCATTTCCTGCGGCATAGGATTTGAATTTAATGAATTTAGGATGCACACGAAAGAGTAAAGTGCCATAAGGAAAGGTCACATGTTTTGTTGATACATTGAAATACAAACAAAAGAGATAATCTGCTAGTGAGTTATCAATCAATGTTTGTAGTCTCTTTGAAATCTGAAACTTGCCAGCAGATGACTAACTTTGAACACAGTTTAAAAGGTAAGTAGGTTCTTTTAAATCAATTTCATCATCTGCTGCAGGCCTTGTATGAGTACCGGCTGCTCCATATGTGAGTAATTGTGTTCTTCTGAGATGAGCAGGAGGCCATTACTTGATAGGCCACCCTTTGGATCAATTTACAAGTCTTCATTGGATGAGCCTCCCATTGGTTTGGATATGCTGATTCAGAATAAACATCATTTATTCATTCACTATGTCTTTTGTACGCTTTGGACTGTCCTCTTCTGACCAGAGTGCTGATTTTGCCTATTAGAAATCTGAAAAACAGACACATAATCTTCATCAAGATCTAGCTGAACAGGAACCTGGAATGCAATAGAACTAGAAATGATATTATAATGGAAGTCAGTGAGGCGTCTTGTATGCCTATTGGAAATTTCCTTATTTCTCCTATCCCCCTGCATCCAAAGAGTTCTTTATTGGAAAAGCAACCCACAGAGAGTTAACAAGATTTGTAGTCCATATGTCATTTCCTGATTTCAGTTGTGTGTCTGCTAATCAATTGTATCCGATCAAATACAGTTTTTCACCAAAAACTAGATGTATATCGAATTAGCGGAAAGAAGGAATAATTCTTTACCTTCCCTACTTTGCATTATCATGCCTTAAACAATCTTATATATATCTGTATGCGCACTGGAGAATCATCTAAAGCCATTTATTTTGTTCTCATGGTTTTTTGCTCATTTTCTAAGTTTTAGGTTGAGGAGTTCCATGATTTTCTTATTATTTGTCTTGATCTTTATATAAAAACTGTTTGATCTTTGATGTCTTCCAGGTACGTGAATACATTGATGACACAGAAGATTATGTGAATATTCAGTTGGATAACCAACGTAATGAACTTATTCAGTTGCAGCTTACTCTCACAATAGCTAGCTTTGTGATAGTCATTCCTACTTTTATAGCAGGAATATTTGGGATGAATATTCCTTTTCCGCTCAATAAAATTAAAGGGGTATTTTTCCCTCTTTGGGGATCTGTTCTGTCAGGATGTGTTGCACTATTCTTTATAATTGTAGGTTATGCCCGTTGGAAAGAGCTACTTGGTACCTAGTAAAAAGTAATTTGCCTGATATCTCAGGTTTTATTGTCCATGGTATTGTTTTGAGGGCCGATTACTTTTTTTTAGAATATTTATTTATAACGTTTTTTAAAATAGATGCAGCAATCTATAAATTTCGCTGAAGCATGAGATTACTTTTGATGAGTTTGGCTTAAATGAACATTTTCATTTGAAATGCACAAGATCTTGCATTTAGTTTTGAACTTGCTATCTTCACAAAGCTATTGTGTTATTGTGTTATGGAGATGCCATCTGCTAACTCTAATTGTCTTTTCCTCATTACTTAAGCTATTAGAATTGTTGCAATATTTGCTTACATTACAAATAGTGACAAACTTTTTTTTTATGAGCATTAATGGTCCACTTATCACTTATTGCATCTAGGTGATGTTTTTAGGGGTGAGGCATTGGGACTTCCTGGGAGGTCATCCATAGAAGTACTACTCCAACTCAAACATGTTAAACCATACAATTTCTCCCAAGATCACGCCAGTTAACTTGCTGCCCTATTAACAAACCTTCAACAAATATTGTTTTTGATAACCAATTCATTATAGAGCTCCTTTAACTCATCCAATGACAAGTAGGAAGTATATTTTCAAATATATTAAACTATTTGAAATATCATTAATCAGAATAATCTTATAAGTTATAAGAAATAAAAGTGAATTCCTCTTTCTCCCTTTATTATATTATAAATAGTTAATATTTATCTTAAGTGTCATTAATCCAAATAATCTTGAAAATTATAAAGAAATAAAAGTCAGTCAGACTATATATAAGGGAATCAAATTATAGTAATACCACAAATTATAATATTTAGTATTTTTTTCAATATATCAAACTAATGTAAGTGTCATTAATCAGTCTTTAAAATTATAAAGAAATAAAAGTCAACTCCCCCTCTTTCTCTCTCCTTTTATCATATTATAAATCTTTAATATTTATCTCAAGTGTCATTAATAAAATTAATCTCAAAAATTATAAAAAAATAAAAGTCAATCCCTCTCGTTTGGTCTCTCCTATATAATTACACACTTAGTCTATATAATATAGAAGATTTGCAGCTTATCTAAATTGAAGTAGTTTTAAGATTTAAAAAAATAGAACTTTTTTAAGATTACGTTTAATTTTTAGTTAGTCAATATAATATAAAACATTTGCAGCTTATCTAAATTGAAGAAGTTCTTAAGATTAAGTTCAATTTTTAAAAAAAGGATCATATTTTTTAATTTTTGCACTCGGAGAGCATAATGGCTTTCCAATAAAGCTAAAGAGAGTTCAGAGGATTCATGGATTGAGTCGCATTGTAAGTCTCTCTGATTTTTCTGGATTCTGCTTCAATTATGCCGTTATTCGGATGAAAAATGGGGAAAAGTCGACTTAGTAGGATTATCTATCCCGAGGAAAAACGGGGAGGAGGATCAAATGCCTTAGTCGAGAGGAGTTCAGAGGCAGAGGCAGAGGCAGAGGCAGAGCTTCAGCCTCTTGTTCACAAAACCAAGAAGAAGGCTGGGTTTCGGCTATGGATGCGCTTCGACGCAGGTGGGAATTCAGAAGTGCTGGAGTGCGATAAGCACATGATCATGAAGCGCGTCTCAATTCCTGCAAGAGATTTGAGGTTCCTCGGTCCCGTCTTTTCGCATTCATCAAACATTTTAGGTGAGTTTTCGTACTCTCTGCTTTCGCTTACTATGATCTTTCCCTGTCCTTATAAACATTGGTTTTACGGAATTTTCAAGTAATTTGGTGAATTGTTGACAAGGAACTTATAATTGGTGACGAGTAATTTTGATTTTGGGGGTGTTTATGGACGTAGAGAAAAGTAAATTAGAGAAAAAGAAATTGAAGGTCTTTTAAGGTCTATCATGGCCGGCGCCAGCGTACCTCTGGCCGTGGTCAGACTACAGGGTAGTTAGTGTATAGTTTCTGGTTTAACTGTGTATTGCTTTATTTTGCATCAAAATATGACATCATCCACTTCTGGCTATGCTTAGACTACAGTGTGCACCCCATCCAGATTGTAGTCTATGCCTCCTTTACTTTAGGACAAGATCTTCACCATCAGTACTGGTAAAGCTTAAACAGCTGGAACACTGTTATTTTGGGGAGTTGACTCTAAAATATCAAACAACGTGCTGGCTCTTTACTTTTAGGCATCAATACCACTCAGGAGGGTGGATCGGGAAGGGTGGGTTTTATCCAGGTTACAAATTTTGAACAATGCAGAGGATTCTACAAATGGGTGTCATACTCCAAATTGGTGCCTGATTTGGCTTGTGTCCTAAAAGAACTATTCTTCCTTTTATGTTTTGTCATATTTACTTATACCCCAAATAGTCAGCTCTGGCTGATCCTCATGCTGAGGTAGGCTTTCTGTCATTCTGTTCATAATTTGATCTAGCAGTTTTCCTAATGTAACGATCACTAGCTCTGTTAAGTGTTTGTGAAATTGAAAATCCAAAAATAGACATACCGAATTACTCCTATTGCTATGAAGAGAGCTACATTAAGGGTTGTAGGTTTTGATGATGCTGAAGCTCTTGGGTCAAAGCCTCTCTTGACTCGTTCAACCAAATCACTATTAAGGTTGGCCTCTATTAGGATACCAAAATCATCAAGATCAAGGACATATCATTTGCAATCCACTCAAAATCTAGATTTAAATTTGGATTGATCTCGTTGAGGCCAATTGACATGTTATCTTATTTTTTTCATATATAAATTAGGTTTGACAATCGAAAGTGAAAAAAAAGAATGATTACAACTTATAACTAGAATTGCAAGTATTTCAAAACTCTAACCTTGAGGTTTGTTTAGTTTTAGGCAAGGTTGTGGTGAACAAACATCAAATCATTCATTTGTTATTGTGTTATACGGTTGTGTTTCTTAAAATGTATGTGTTCAAAAACACTCCAAGTATGCTAGTATGCTTGTAAGAAGATGAATTGCACAACTAAATCAAGATGTGCATCCTCATCCATCGAAGATTTTTAGCTTTTCCAATGTTTTAGAGATCTCCAATTAGTGGTCTTTGGTCAAACTTTGAAAAACGAATAATTGAAATAGGTAATTATTATTGATTTATTAGAATTAAATATATGAATCATAACACTTCAACCTTTTTCAAATATAAATTTATATACTTAAATATATAATATTTTAGATATATATATTTTTAATATATTTGAGCAAAAATAAATAATTATAATTGTTTAATTTTGTTAATTAATTAGTTAATTTAGGAAGTGTAGTTCAATAGATGAAATATTCTATTATCTTTGTAAATAATAATCAATACATAACAATATATATCATTCAAGGCATATATTAAAAAAAAACAAAACTATGTTGGAATATTGTCGTTAGTTTTTTTTGTTAGTTATTGGGGGTTTAGTTTCCCATAGGGAAGTTTGGGTAGTTGTACGAGAATGTACTGCTTTATAAGCATCTGCATCATACATTGTAAAACTTTGCATGGAGGAATAGTAATAATATATTTTATAGTTTGATGATATTGTGAGAGCAAAATGATTTAGTTTTGTTTTTAATATTAGTGGCTACAAATTTTCCAATATGGTATCAAAGCCCATGGTATAGAATAATATGGAAGGAGCTTGAAAATATTACAGTTATGCAAACAACAGTAGGCAAGTGGGAAAAACTAGTACAATTGATTTATGTCTAGTTTATGGAAGATAAGAAATTCACAGTGAGAATTTGAGGATGAGAATCGACAATATCCAAATAATTTTTTTTTTAATACTCAGGAGGTATCCCCAGCGACCCAGACTAGCGATTCCCTCCGTGCCTTGCCTCAGGCTTACTTGGATGCTGAGTTTTGGGACAGCAGAGGGGTGAGCGGAGGCGAGACTAGTCCCCCTGGGGAGAAGCCCCGAGCTTGCAACAGAACTTCTCCAATTTAACCCAGTCAGTGTGAGTCGAACCTTGGACCTACATGGGAAGAACCCAAAGCCTTAGTTCAACCATACCAACCGTTCGGGCTATGGGGCGAACCTCGACAATATCCAAATAATTAAAGAGCCCAAGGAAGGTGTTGCAAGGTGTGTGCCCTTGGTCTCCTTGTGCTGTGCAATGCAGTCTTTGGGTTTGTGACAAGGCTTAACCGCCTCCCATGGATTCATTAACTCTGGCAGTTGTATCAGGCATTAACAGGTCGAGCTTTTGGTGCAACGACAATCGTCTTTGCAACAATTAATATCAGAGCCTAGGTCACAGGTTCGAACCCCTTGCTTGTGCTGGGGGGGTTATTCCAAGGTGTGCGCCCTTGGTCTTCTTGTGCTGTGCAGCGCAGTGCTTGGGTTCATGACAAGGCTTAACTGCGTCCCATGGATTTATTAACTCTGGCAGTTGTATCGGGCATTAACAGGTCGATCTTTTGGTGCAACAACAACCATCTTTGCAACAAAAAGAAGTGTTGAAGCGCAAGAGGAAGATTGTCGAGGGATTCTATTGTTTATTGTTGGTGCTTGCAATGCATAAGGAGGCAAGGTGTAGTGTTTGGCCATTGCAGAAAGAAGAAATTGTTGATTGCATGGAATTATTTGTGTCATATGATTCCCATGTAAGCATTTCAACAAGTTGTTGATAAACCTATGCATTCCAATGTAATAAGTAGGCAATGCTTTGACAAAAGAAGATAAATGAATTTTGTGAAAGTGGATGGAATTCATAGGGGAACGTTGAACAAATGAAAACAATTGTTGTTTCAAGGAGAATTTTGTTGTTTTGTTAATTATTTTATATGGGATAGTAGTTTGTGTGTCTTGTGCCATACAAAATCACTTGTTTCTTTGTGAACGTGTGCCCAACACCACACTAGACTGATAATTCATAGCCTAGTTAACTAGTTGATAAGGTTTTGTTAGTTTTGGACCATATATCTCCTATTGATCAACTTAGCACCCAACATAAAACATGTAATGGTTTGTTAGAGAATGTGTACAAAGCATTGTGTAGCGTATATAGCTTGGTTGGGAATATAAAGGTTTGTAAGATGTTTGGTGAGTAGAGATTTATGATTGGAGATTTATATATTTAGGTTTTGTTTCCCTCAAAATCACTTTAAAAGAAAGTTTGTTAAGATATGAGTTTAAGGTGATAGACTAGTTTAATTGGTGAAAGTTATTATTTGGAATTTAGAGATGTATGGTTTGAACCCCTTAAATCATTTTATTTAGCATCGTAAAAAATTGACAAATTTTATTTAAAGGTGGTGTAAAAACATTGTAAAAGGGGAGCATTTTCAGTTGAGCCCAACACCTTAAAATGATTTTTTTTTTTATCATGTCACTTTATGCTTGGACTTCCAGGGCCATCTTTGCTACACTTGATGAGGCCTCTAAAGACTCAAATGCAACATTAAATGGATAAATTGTAATAGGGTTATTTTGGAGGCTGGAGGAATCTCATCATCTTGAACCAATGTTTCACTCAAAGATGGTGCATTATATGAGAAGCATTAGTGTTTTTTTTTGTGTTCTTTCTCAAGATGCCGACAATGTTGAAGAAGATATTAATAAGTCTATTTTTTGAAGACAAGAACAAATCTAGTGTAGATTGAGTCTGTGGATCTTAGGAATTATACCCTTCCGAGGGTCATTAGACAATTTGATGGAGCACTTGGATGTAACTCAACATGTATTGTTGTCCAATAATTTGGGAGATCCATGATTTGAGAGTTCAGGGAGGTGGTAATCTAAGAATCTAGGAATTTAGCTTGGGAGTTACGCCTTTATGAGGGCTATGAGACAACTTGATGGAATTATATCTAGTTCAAAAACTTATTCAAGGAAAAAACTTCTAAAGAATATGTAGTTATGATTGATCAACATGTTTTGTTGTATGTTTTATTTTTGTACTGTAAACCTTAAGAAGGGGTTGTTGGAATATAATGTTTACGCCATATAATTTGCGGTGTTTATTGTTAATATTGTTGTTAATTTTTTGTTAGTTTCCGGTAGGGGAGTTTGGATAGTTTTATAGGGATACATTGCTTTATAAGCATTTTCATCAATCATTATGAAATCCTATATGAAGAAATATTAATAATATATTTTATGTGAGCAAAATGATTTAGTTTTGTTTTTCAATATTAATGCCTGCAAATTTTCCAATAAACTATCACTTAAATAATTAATATAGATAATTCTTAAATAAATAAAAATAGCTCTTGGAATAAAAATCAAATAAACAATGTAAATAAACTAAAATAATTTTTAATTAAATAAAATAAATGTATTTAAAATATATGTACCAAAACAAAAACAAAACAAAATAACCGGTCTTTACAAATAAAAATAAAAAATGGGTCCATGTATGTACAACTTTGCACAAAGAAATTTGCGCAATTATTACAGAAATTTGCACGACTTTAGGAACGCCTTTTAAGACTAGCCCGTGCATTGAGAAGCTGAACAACCATTCAAAAAGGATTACCTAAGTTTATATTGCTATTTTTTTTTCCATATGATGTCAATAAATAATAAAGAGATTCCTTTGAATTTAATCTCTTCACGTCTGTCATCCATGATTACAACATTACTTGTACAAAATAAGCATGTGGATGGCATCATAATCTGATATGTCTACGATTATATCAACCCAAAGTCAATATAAAAATCATAATTTACTTGTAAAGTGTAGCGATATAGGTACAAATTAATTGATTTTTGCAAAGTCCTATGGTGTAGTAACATGTTTGAAGATTAGTTAGTGGAGTGGAGATGGTTCAGAATACTAATAAGTTTTTAAATATAATAATAATATAACACACAAGTCAAGATAAATGTGTGTTAACTCATGCCAAGATAAATGTGTGTTAACTTTGAATTTTATTACATAAGGAACATTCTAATTAAAAGCAAGTTTAACACATAAGAGGAAAGATCATAGTTAACCAATATTCCATCATTATAAGTTTTGGCAAAAAGAATCAAATATTGATAATTATATATGCAATAATGCAATTCAAATAAAACTTAAGGTATGGTGGTGCATTGCAATTGTTGTTTGCATTGCTAGCAAGTTTCAATAATAGTACAAAAGTCAAAAGAGTAATTATGAATCTGTAACTTGCAAGCCCATATCCTTTATTGGGAATTGCACAACATATTATACTTTGCAGAGTAATGAGTTAAACCTTGAGAATGAGTAATGAGAAATGGGAATCATAAATGCAGTTGCAATTGTATGTTGTTTGTGAATGCCTTATTATTAGAAGTGCAGTCAAGGCAAAAGTTCAAAAGCAACAATTCCTACAACAAAACAATATTGACAAAGAGATTGTAGCATGGAGAGATTAGGCGATAGACGATCAAAGGATGCATATTGGAATCAAAAACCAAATTGTAAAAATGTAGGGAAGATGCATAAATGATTAGATGTTAAACTTTTCTGTGTGTTTGTAATATTATGCTTCAATGCAACAAGTTTGTGTGATTTTTGTACGTCTTGGTTGAATTGATTGTGCTAGTTTATTATAAAAGCCTAGCTAAGGTTAGCCCCTTCCAAATAAATGACTTAGCTTTTAGCTTTTTAATAATACCCACGCTTTCAAGATGCAAGTCTACCTTAACATAAACATCACGTCGACTCCTAGTCATTTAAAATCTATTAAATTCTGAATTTCAATTTATTTATCTATATAATATAGTATAAATACAATATAATTTTTATAATCAATCATTTAATCTAAATATTATTATTATTATTTATTATAATACTAATTAATATATTATATATGCTATTAATAGGATTGAATCTACGGGACATTTCATAATTACAATGACTATAAAAAAAATTTAAAAGGTTTTAGCAACCCAAAATTCAAATGAATCTCTGTTCAAATATAGGATCATATTTATATAAGTGCTTTGAAAAGATTACTTAGACTAAACAACTAACTATACAACATTACAAGACAAGACAAATTTTAAGAGAGAAAAAACAGACGATTTTAAGAGAGAAAAAATGGCGACCGGCGGCGGTTCTCGATTAATTGGGAATTCCCCCGGCCAGCCGCCACTTCTTCTGTTGTTCCCCTCCTCTATGGACTTTTCACAGCCACTTGTGAACAGTTATGTCCATGCCAACTTTAATTACTATCATCTGATGAGACAACTAAAAGCTATCCAGTCTAACTGAAGCTTAGGCCTAGGTAAATGTTTAAGTTTAATTTATATACATGATTAGAAAAGACATCAATGTAGTTATTTTATCCTAATTCAGCGAAGTGATAGTGAGTAGGTACTAACTCTGTATTAGGTGTCTGATAAATCATGGGGCACTTCATTCTTTTTATCTTTTGAAAGAATGTATCTTATGTTACATTAGAAAACACTATTATTACATGATAGACATCAGATTTGCATTTTGGAATACTATTATTACAATTACAAAGTAAATGCAATGGTTCGGTGGTGTCTTATCAAGTTATATTTATGAGTACAATTAGAGAGTAAGTGGAATGGCTAGGAGGCATCCCCAGAGGATTATAACTACTATTACAACAAGAGAATAAATTGAATAGCTAGGCGGCATCCTTATAGGCTTACCGTGTGAAAAAGTTTCCAGCTTCATAATCAAAGCAATGTACTTGGGATGGTATTCCATAAATCTTTAATACGTGGCTTGATCATCCAGAGACCACCCAAATGATTTCTTTCCAGTGGACTACTCCAAGACACAGAAATGCATAATTGAGTGAAACCAAATCCCACAGTGGCTGTTTTACTCCATAACTGTGAAAACCCTGTTTATCTGTTTCCTCCTTGCATGTTACACATATCCTTTTGGTGTTCCCCACCAGCCTAGCTTTGATTGCTAGACTAGGATTGCTGACCAGCCAGTCCATGACTCAGGTTTTAACGATACTTTTGTTTCTATGTTGCTTGGCATTTTCATCCATCTGTTTTATATGTCCCAAATCCCCCACCTGTTATCTTGTCTTTCAATTATTTCAGGGTTTGGTCATATACGATCATATAACTTATTTGTTTTGTAGCACAAGAGAGGCGTATAATGGCTCCATATGGAGTCTTTACAGATAGGTCTTCATGGGACCATTGGCATGAAAATGCAGATTGAGGTCCAGAAGTGCTTTTTAGAGATCAGTAGAAGTGCTTTTGTCTATGGGTGGAACGTTCTGGACATCATTAATTGGACTCCAGTCTAACTACGAACCCAGCTTTTTGTCCTGCAAGTTTCCCCAAGCATAAAATTCTCTTGTAAAACGAATGTTTTCTCTGTAAAACTGGAAGGCTACGTGGGTGTCTGTCTCCGAATGGTCTATAATCATTATTTGCTATGGTGCATCTCCTCTAAGCACTCTTTACCTCCCACTCCATAGCCAAAACTGTTATCTGAGCTCAAATATCTGTCAAACCAAAAGGCCCTCTATATCGCTGAGGAGCGTACTGACATACTTGGCCTCAAAATTCCTCTTCAATTTTTAATTTTCTTCTATGAATGCTAAAAAATAAGGAATAAAACACGTTCTCCAGCTGCTAGGATTCTGTTCATAGTGAGATGGCAAAATAATATCGGAAAACAAAATTCTTCTCAATGTTTGAGAAATGTGTTAAATCTTGCATATTTTCTGTTGATATTTATTTTCAAATCCCATCTTATCAGAAAATCATCATGGTTTTGGTTGTTTGAACTTCTGGCTATCTGGACACTTCAGCAATATATAGGTTTAGAAAACAATTGATAAAATTCATATATTTCCAAATTCTCTTAGAAGGGCCATGGCTAATAGCAGTACAAATCTCCTCTTTCCATCACCTATAACAATGGGACTTGGAAATTTATTCAAGGAATAAGTTGGTACCGTATTTTTATAACTTGCTAGAAGCAACTAATGTACAGTAAGTCTATTTCATGTAAAGTTTTAAGGCTGTTTCCGTACTATATGTAAAGGTGGAATGCTGAAACTGAGCTTTCAAATGAGTATTAGGGAATTTCCCATGTTTGATACTGCTAACTCAAGTGCAAATCAAAATTGATGGACAATTGTGTTAGGAAGGCTGGTTCCTCCAGTACAGTGAAAAAGAAAATAGTACAATGGTAATAACTTTCTAACTGTAGATTAGGATATTCGAAAAAAGGATGAAAACATTTGTAAGACACATATGGAAGTCACTTATACTGTCTTGTTTGAAATGTGTGTTTATAGCTCCTTTGTTTTTTAGTTTTCTGAGTATCTGTTCCAAAATTCAAGTCATATGGTTGGGTAACAATATTTATTGATTATTTGCATGATACTTGTTCTTCTGTTATTGTACTATAATTGTGTTGGGACATGTTCTATGGTGTCGTCTTTTGAGCCTTTTGGGGCAGAATGTTTGGTAGTAACTTTGGAGTTTCTCAACAACTTGAAATGAAAACATTTCATGTTTCTTTGAGTGAATGTATTCCATAATCCATTTCTTTTATAGTTCTTGTCATGGTGTTTCTGGGCTTAAAATTACAGAAGGTCTGTTTACTGTTTGGTTTATTGGATTCAATACACAGCTAGGGAGAAAGCAATGGTGGTCAATTTGGAATTTATTAAGGCCATTATTACTGCTGAAGAGGTCTTCTTGCTTGATCCATTGAACCAAGCTGTTCTTCAATTTGTGGATCAACTCAGACAACAACTTCCTTGCAAATTGTCATCTAAGATTCAGGGAAGTAATTCCACAGGCCAGCAGGAAAAGCCTGGCACTTCTGCTGTAACTTCACCTGGACACAAGCTACCTGTCCCAGAAGCAGCAGAGCAGTGTGATCTCCCATTTGAGTTCCGTGTATTGGAAATAGCTTTGGAGGTGGTTTGTACATCAATGGATACAAATGTTGCAGAACTCGAGCGAGAGGCTTACCCTGTATTGGATGAGCTGGTTAGAACTGTCAGTAACAAGAACCTTGAGCGTGTGCGGAGCCTGAAAAGCAATCTTACTCGTCTCCTTGCACGGGTGCAGAAGGTATGATTGATTTTTATTTTGTTTATACTGCTATAAATGTCATCTTTGCGAGACGACAAAAGTAAATATAAAATTAAATTTTTTATTAATAATTATGCTGCTATCCATAAACCTCACTCAAAACAAAGTTTGATGGTGAAAGGAAAGAATTAAAGAATTGAAGCAAAAACATTGTGAGCTTGAAGGAAAACCTCGTAAGGAAGGATGATATGACAGCACACTTCAATTCATTATAGGAGTATGGAAGATAAACAAGACAGAACGTAAGAGAGTAGTTTCAAACACCAGTGAGTAATTCAAAGCCCAGGAAATTCTGGAGGAAAACACACTAAATTGCTGGAACTTACATGTGCTACAAGTGAGAGCTAGTCATGACAAAAATTGCAGTATAATGGCAGTTATAAAACTGAACGGCAAATGAATAACTGAATAAAGCAAAGTATTGTAAAAGTAGGCAAGAACATTGACAAGATACCGTAAATATAACTACGTGTATACAATTTTACATCGTACATGTTGAGTACATAATATTATAGCATATTGTAAAGTTGTGTTGTATGCTTCTGGATATGAACGTTCAGACGGTATGTAATGCAATAGTTTGCAGTCACTAAGAGATATACATGGAATTTCTACGGACTCCCTGTACAGGTTACTCCAGTGATGATGTCTGCTTGAAGAGATGCAAGTGGAATCTCTGTATGTGAGAACGGGTTGCATGTCTGAAGGCTATGATGCTAAGCTGTATGCTGATATCTCTGCTAGGGAAGATAACCGTGGAATACTGTGACTACAACATGAAGAAAACTAACTGTAGAAAAATACATCTCTTCTCTGCTCTCTTTTAGGGTGTGATGTAAATTTGTGTAATGTACAAATGAATAGTCATGGAAGAGAAGAACCTACTCGTAAGAGAACTGACTCATAAGAGGACTGACTCACCTCAAGAATGTGAAGAGCCACTGCACAAATGTCTCACTCAAAGGTGATAGGTAACTATCATGATGCAACATATAATTTAAGAAGTATTGATTCCACATTTCCAATGTATATGATTAGCTGATGCAACAGAAAAGAACCCACATGCAACTCACAACTCAAATCTCACACACAATTTCTCAAATCCACAAATTCATTTTCACAATAAAATGCAACACAAAGCTTATGCCACAGCTTATCATCAAATCACACATATTTCAGTTTGATTTCATCAAAAGAAAATGACTACAAGCATCTGCAACAAAATTACATAAACAGATCACAATGATCTGCAACAGCATTACACAGTAACAGTCCTTCATAACCTCTCACCTACAAGGAAAACTCTTTCTTTCCTCATATTCCAGCTCTCCTCTTAGCATACCTTCACGGCTAATCTCCCTGACTGTGCCCCTCTCATGGGCAAATTTCTCTATGTCAAAAACTCCATAATCTGAAACACCAGTCTTCTATTTATTTCATGCTGGAGCAGCCTCTTCAGAGGCATTAGATTCTCTCTTGGGTGCCACCATAACTGCCCTCCCAAAATGGTGTTGAATTCTTTTCTCAGCTGGCGTTGAAAATCTCCTTCATTAAATGCCATTCTCAATGTTTTCCTACGTTGGCTGCTTTCTTTTCCTTTTGTTTTGTCATGAGATTTATTTAATTTCTTCTTTCCTTTCCTACGCAGCCTCTAGTGTTATTTTAAGAGGAATTAATACCCCATATCTCTTCTACAGGCAGCAGCTCTTCTTTTCTATTCTTAACCCCTCCTTTGGGTTAAGAGTCTTTATTTAAAACAGTCCTCGTAATGGCGCCCGCTCCATCTTTTCCAAATCTGTATTTTATATTAATTTTCACAGCACCTTCACCCCACTATCTAACGCCACTTTCAGCATCTTCAAATGATATTAATTCCTTTTAAATGAAGGAAAATTTGCTAGAAACATTTTAGATTTATAATGAAATGCCTAAAATTTAAACTTCTGCAGGCTGTCCTTCCAATAATAGTTTCCATAACCTATTAAAGCACTAGTCATCATAACTACAGCACCTTCAAGAAAGACGTGGGGAAATACTTTCGGATGGGGACTGCTGAGGATACACCAAATTTGGAACGAGCATTAAACAGAAGAAACCGTCACATGGATGCCCCTGCATCATTATCTCAATTGTTGAACTTAAGATTAGTTTTTAGAGTCAATGACATTGTTCCACAGGGACATGTCCACCCCAAAAAACAAGCTGTTTCCAGGATGGAGACGTTCCTAGGTTGGTGGGACTCCAAGGGGATGTTCCCCTGCTGCCGCCCCATGGCCACCAGCAGGGAGGAGACGTCCCTGAGACATTTCCCTCAACGAGGGGACATTCCCAGGGTGTTCCCCCCTCCATGGGAATGTTGAGGGGACGTTGGGGTGTCCCTAGGACTGCTTGGAAACTTCTTCATGTCTCTTGAACATCCCCGAAACCGTCGGCCATCTCCCACGCCTGAAATGTTAAAAAACAATTTAAAAAAGAAGGGTATTTTTTTGTAACTGCGGGTCACTAACTGTAACCCCAAAAGTCTAATTGGGCCTACCCACACCCTAAGCACTCAAAAAGCCTACAAAAAGACATCCTAGTAATATAGTTCTTTGAAGAATGATATTTTGATCAGAAATAATGAGGACTTGGTTTTGGAGAAATTAGAAAACATAGTGATAAAATTATGACAAATGTTGAGCTGCCCCTAGAGCCCCACAAGAGATGCTGCCCCTTGACCCCACCAGGGGTTTCACCCCAAGACCCCTGGCAGCCACTGTACCCCCACCTTTCCCAAACTTGGGCCCTTGGTACCCCCTGTCCCCAAAACTTGTCACTCTATCCCCTTGTCACTGAGACCTGTCCCCCCATTCCAAGATTCCATGGAAGTATGGTTGATGACAACTTTACTTTATCTTGGATTTGTATTATCCTAGATACACTTTAATTTTGTAAACATATAGATTGGTGATATTGATCTCTCCCATTCTATCAGAGTGAATATCAATCTTATTTCATTATAACCTCTTACATGTTTTCATGTGTTGTGCCTGTTATGTGGTTTATTTATGCCCTCTTGGCCACAAAATGCTTGTAACTATTGCAGTATTTATGCTAATCTGTAACAAAACTAATACCAAAATGCAACCACGTGGGACTTTTGCACATAAATATTTGCCACATTTGTGATCTGTCTTTGTAATTCAATCCCATTTATAGATGCAGCTGCTTTTCCTTGACGAATGTGTTAGGTTTTGAGATTTGATCTTCCTGTGAGCTCTGCTTCTACACAACCACAATGGGTTCCGTATTTCTTTCTCTTTGAGATCAATAACTTAAATATATTAATACATAAATCAAATTTAGCAAACTTCAAGAAATTTCATACTCGGCCAGTTTTTTCTTTCTGTTTTTGTGGAAGTTTTGTTGTCTTATTTGCAATTGTGAATGTGTGTAAGACTAAGAATTGACTTGGCGGGTAGTGAATTTAGATGAGCCATAAGGAAGGGCAGAGAAATTTGAGGGAGATGCTTCAGGGAGAGCTTGGTTATCGATGGTGTTATTGTCAATTATAATGATATTGGATGATTTAAAAAGGAAGGCCACTGCAGTTGTACTCAGATTTGATGAAACTAAATGCCACAATGTGGATCTTGCAAGGTGCTTTGGACCTACTCCACCAATAAGATAAATATAATTTTTGTTTTTGGTGTTGCTTGATACATTCTCACTTGGGGGAGTTTTTAAACACTTAAACCACTTAGCTTACTACATTGGCATTTTCCATGCTACATACAATGCACTTCACTTTCCCTTCTTTTATCAGCTCTCCCAGCATTCACGTATCACCATTTAGCCATGAGCTCACGATGTTGAACCCATTATCTAGACATGTGGCAAACACAATCAGATCTAGCCAAGTGCCTGCTCGATCGAAGAGGAAATGTTCAAACAATTTGGTTGTCACTGCTTCCACTAGCTTATTTTGTGGCTACAGCTAGTCCTAGGCAAGTGCTTGGTCAATCACTAGAGTATACTCATTAAAAATTCAGTAGCTAACATTTCAACTAGGTAGGTGTTAATTTGATTAGCATTAACTTTGGATACGGTCAAACTATGTTAATAATAGAGGTCAACAGTACATTTCATATTTAGGTTCTGATTAAAGGCCTTTCTAACATAGATTAGTTGAATTCATCTTTGAGATTAGCTGTCCGTATGGTGTGGCAGATAAGAAAGTTTAAAAGCATATTTTCTGGGATTGTAACTAGATGGCTGTGGCTTAGTATTAGTCTGTGGTTGTAATGTATCTTTTCTTGGGATTCAGCTTGTCCAGATGAGGAAAGTCTGGCTTGGTTATCAATGGTTTTGTACACTCTGCACGGATTTTGGGGTATTTGATTCAATTTTTTACTCTTTCCTTTATTTGGAATGTGATCTGTAAGACCATTTATAAAGGTTGTAAAAGATATTTTTGTAGCAAGAACTTTTGTAGGTTTGTTTAGCTACTCAAGTTTATGCCAAGATCTTACTGCTTAGGAAATATATTGTGGATCTTGATTGTGAACACAATCACGTCTGTTTTTTCTTGCTCAGGTAGGAAGACATAATTCTAAGACTTCTCACTATTCTTGATGTATGTCGTATTTAGCATGTAAGATAAGTCCAAGCTTTTCTGTGGAAGAGGAAAAAAGAAGAAAAGCAAGCCGCACATGAAAGATTAGATATCTTATGGATTATGTTCATGTCATATGTTAGATTAAACTGAGATATGGAAGGAAACGCCACATCTTATCATTCATAGATATGAAGAAAAATGTCTCGAGACATTAATCAATACAAAGACCCAGATTCCAAAATACATCACATTGACTAATCTTTACTGCTATGAGGTTTCTATGGAGTAACAAGGTCTAAAAGTCATTTACCAAGTGTGTGGGGTCATTTCTCATAATTTTATATACATCTATCTATATATGTATAGTTCTAACTTCTGCTCAGGAAAATTAGGGATATATGTCCTACATATAGCAGCATTTATTTATTTTCAATGTTGATCCATTTGAACAGGTAAGGGATGAACTTGAACATCTTCTAGATGATGATGAAGATATGGCTGATTTGTATTTAACTCGGAAGTATCTACAGAGTCAACAATTGGAAGCTTCAGTGACAGCTGGAGGTTCAAGCGATTTAGCTATTGCCCCCAAATTGTCACGCTTAAATTCTCGCCCATTGACCACTTCTAGCTTTATTAATAGTGTTGCTGGAGATGAAAATGATGTAGAAGACCTTGAAATGCTGTTGGAGGCCTATTTCATGCAAGTTGATGGAACTCGAAACAAGATTTTGTCAGTGAGTATATTTCCTTGGATCAGCTAGGGTAAACTCAATATTTCAACATGTGCATTAGCTTTTTCACTTGTATAGAAACACGTGCAGCAGACAAAATGTATCATTAATGCTATTTTTTCTCTTTACATCCTTTACCATTCTCTTTGCTTTGTTGTGTTTATTTTTAAAATAATGTTTTACTGCATTTTGCAGTTTGGTTAGAGTTACAACAATAACGCAAGTAAACTGAAACAGAAAAGACAAGACAAAATGATGGATTGAGGAATATATTTCTGTACAATTATAAAGGTTAAGAGTTATAGGCCAACGATATTTAATACTTATGCTTCTTGGCTAACTTCTAGGAACGTGGAAATGAGAAACAAATGATGGATTGAGGAATATATTTCTGTAACAATTATAAAGGTTAAGGGTTATAGGCCAATGCTATTTAATACTAACGCTTCTTGGCTAACTTCTAGTAACGTGGAAATGAGAAACAACAATTTACCAACTATGCAAAGTCAGGGTACACCAAATCACGTTTGCAAGAAAATGCACAAAGACACAACAGATTAAAATTTGGAAGCATCAAACTTTTACTTTACTTGAGAATGGGAAATGTCAGAGACTTCATTTCCAGCAGCTTAGGATTTGAATTTAATGAATTTAGACTGCACATGAAAGAGTAAAGTGCTATAAGGAAAGGTCACTAATGTTTTGTTGATACATTGAAATACAAACAAAACAGATAATCTGCTAGTGAGTTATCAATCAATGTTTGTAGTCTCTTTGAAATTCAAAAACTTGTTAGCAGATGACTAACTTTGAACACAGTTTAAAAGGTAAGTAGGTTATTTTAAATTAATTCCATTATCTGCTGCAGGCCGTAGATGACTAACTTTGAACACAGTTTAAAAGGTAAGTAGGTTATTTTAAATTAATTTCATTATCTGCTGCAGGCCGTGTATGGGTACTGGCTGCTCTGTGGGGCTGTTCTTAAATATCATCCACTTCAACAGTCAAAGGTCAATTTTGACCAATAAAAATAGGACAAATATTGACCATTTTTTGTTGTGAATGAGGTGTAAAATTGCTATTAGGGGTTTGACCATTGAAGTGGATGATATTAAAATAGAGTGGCTCCCTGGGTGAGTAATTGTGTTCTTCTGAGATGAGCAGGAGGCCGTTACTAGATAGGCCACCCTTTTGCATCAATTTACAAGTCTTCATTTGGATCAGCCTCCCATTGGTCTGGATGAGCTGATTCAGAGTAAACATCATTTATTCATTTACGATGTCTTTTGTATGCTTTGGACTGTCCTCTTCTGACCAGAGTGCTGATTTCGCCTATTAGAAATCTGAAAAACAGTGATAATCTTCATCAAGATCTAGCTGAACTGGAACCGGGAATGCAATAGAGCTAGAAATGATTTTACAATGGAAGTCAGTGAGGCGTCTTGTATGCCTCTTGGAATTTCCTCATTTTTCCTATCCCTCTGCATCCAAAGAGTCCTTTATTGGAAAAGCAGCTCACTGAGAGTTAACAAGATCTGTAGTCCATATGTCATTTCATGTTTGCAGTGATGTGTCTGCAAATTAATTGTTTCGGATCAAAACAGTTCTTCACCAAAAGCTAGATTTACATAGAATTAGTGGAAAGAATGAATAATTCTTTACCCTCCCTACTTTGCATTTTCATGCCTTAAACAATCTTTTATATATATATACTGGAGAATCATCTGAAGCTATTTGTTTTGATCTCATGTTTTTTGCTCATTTCTAAGTTTTAGGTTTAGGAATTCCATAATTTTCTTATTATTTGTCTCGATCTCTATATTAAGACTGTTTCTTCTTTGATGTCTGCCAGGTCCGTGAATACATTGATGACACAGAAGATTATGTGAATATTCAGCTGGATAACCATCGTAATGAACTTATTCAGTTGCAGCTTACTCTCACAATAGCTAGCTTTGTGATCGTCTTTCCTACCGTGATGGCAGGAATATTTGGGATGAATATTCCTTGTCCGCTCTATAATATTAATGGGATATTTTTTCCTTTATGGGGATCTGTTCTGCCAGGATGTGTTGCACTATTCTTTATAATTGTAGGTTGTGCCCGTTGGAAACTTGGTACTTAGTAAACAGTAATTTGCCTGATATCTCAGGTTTTATTGTCCATGGGATTGTTATCAGGCAAAACTTTGCCGATTATTATTTTTTAAACAATATTTATTTATTATGTTCCATAAATTTCGCCGAAGCATGAGATTAGTTTTAGTGAGAGTTTGGCTTTAAATGAATATCTTCATTTGAAATGGACAAGCTCTTGCAAATAGTTTGAACTTGTGCTATTTGTGGTAGTCCGAACAACTGCTCTTTCTCAGTTGGTCTTAACACAAATATGTTTGAGATATAATAACAAACAACACTCATAATTTTTAGTGGTACAACTAGTAAAAGTATCAAAGGTGCTATCAAATGGCTGATAGGCACAAATATTTATTTTTTAAACAATATTTATTTATTATGTTCCATAAATTTCGCCGAAGCAGGAGATTAGTTTTAGTGAGAGTTTGACTTTAAATGAATATCTTCATTTGAAATGCACAAGCTCTTGCAAATAGTTTGAACTTGTGCTATTTGTGGTGGTCCAAACAACTGCTCTTTCTCAGTTGGTCTTAACACAAATATGTTTGAGATATAATAACAAACAACACTTAGAATTTTTAGTGGTACAACTAGTAAAAGCATCAAAGGTGCTACCAAATCGCTGATAGGCACAAATATTTATATGCCTATCACTAAATAATTTATATTTATTTTTTACTAGAAAGTCACTACATGTAGTAGTTGGTGGAAAACACTGTATATACTATAAGAAACTCAATTATTGTGTTTGTTTGTTTGAATGTTGACATCCATGTTTGTTTGAAGTGTGTTTGAACTTAGGCATTACTTTGTGTACACTTATTGTTTGAACTTTTGGCATTCATTTTGTATGTGTGTTTGAACTTTGACATCCACTTATTATTTGTGTGAAGTGTGCATTTGAACTTTGACATCCCTTTATTATTTGAGTGAGCTTTTAATGTTCACTTTGTGTGTGAAATGCGTATGAACTAACTTTTATATTCACTTTGTGTGAGTGAGCTAATTTTGACATTCACTTGGATTTGAGCCACTTATTGTTTGTGTATTGGTATCCACTTTGCTTATGTGAATCATATGTTTGATGTAATGCCACACCAAGGAATCTAGAGGATAACACAATTAAACTTACAAAAAAACACAATTTAAAAAAAAAAAATAACAATCATATATTTATTCATAACATTTAAATTCAGTTTTATTTTCCAGGGTTCCACGGATGCATTACTAACGAATTAAAACAAGGTCTAACCAACATTATGAATTAACTAACAACCATAGTTCATTCTAAGTCTATTTGCATCAGATGAATAAATACATACAATTTCATATTATAATATCAGATAAGTAATCATTAAGGCCCTGTATAAAGGATTACAAGTACATATACAATTCCCTTTACATTGGGGTGCACCATTATATTGCTTACAATATCACTTTTCTTATTACATTGGAGTACATACATCAAGAATAATAGTACATGATTCTACAAGGCAACAACATAAATATCCGTCTCTTTGAGCTAGATCAAGATCTGAAATCTGCTACAAGTAATACATCCTTCTCACTCACGATCAATAGCAAGAAAACCAATGGAGATAAAACACAACCCCCTGACCATGTGGAACTCTAAGGTCCACCCCCTGTGTTAGGAGATAACATAAGGTCCCACAACATAAAACAATCAGAAAGACAGAAGACTAACAAGTGTAAGAACCACACATGGCTCCAATACAACACATGTCAATATGAACAACACAAGTAACTCAAACATCACTTCTAGAGACAATCACACAATAAAAGGGGAAAACACACATAGGGAATGCTAGGCTGTTGTAGGGAAGAGTGTCATCGGATGGTCCTAATATGGGTTATCTTGGCAGTCTCTCACCGGACGCCGGCCCCCATCCATGGGTTATCCTGGCCGTCCAGACATCGGCCCCCACCTATGGTTATCCTACAGTCTCTCACTAGACACCGGCCCCATAAGGTGACACATGCAGAACCAATATTCCTTTCGTGAGGACAATGAAGTTGATCTTGCCAACCACGACCTTCTCATCCCATCCTTAGCCTAAACGAGTATTACATGTATGGGTGAGGCATTCAATTATCTTATTTAATGTGGAAACTACCCAACCCTCTAAATTTATTATTAAGTTATCATTGGATTAAAAAATTCCAATGGGTTATCTTGGCAGTCACTTTAGGCACTGGCCCCACATTGAAAGCCACTCCTCTACCTGCATCTAGAAGACCCTATCCATGAAGCAAGACAATTACCATCACAATGACAAGTAACATATACAATGCAAGGCATTTACCTTCTTGCATACAAAACATAATCACAGGGACCAATTCTTATATCCTTGTCCCAAAACATAAACCAAGCATGAACTATTACATTCTCATCATGATGCATTTACAACACAAAATACACATCATTTCACATCACATAGAGCAAGGCATTATCCATCTTACATAGTCATTATAACCACATGAATAGGTACACTGAGCAAGACATTATCCATCTTACACATGTATCATACCAACATGAATATGAGGCAACATTTCAAGAATGCATTTCATTCAACTCACATGATACACACAAAGCCAACCCCCATACAATCATACTCTCCTAGGCCTCTGAAAACTTACCCAAATGACACAACACTTGACACCATTAAAATAGAATGGTTTCACATCACATTCACTCGCAAAGCATATCATAAACTAATACCCTTCAACAATATTTTTTAAAAAAGTTTAACATTAATCCAAGCATGAACAATCTTCTAATAGTTATAAAGTGAATCTATTTCAACAATACAGAATTGTAACTTTCTAATCACCAATAGCAGTTACAATATGATCATAAGATAGAAGTGTCCACAAGTAACAATATTTAAACTAATAACTCTCAAGACTTATTTTAATTTTATTTTATTAAATGATTGCGAACAAACTACAAATAACTCTAAAGCATACAAACTAAACACAACAATTATTTACACTGATGTAGATTTTATTAATAATCTAGACAATTTTGTAAATACTATTAAATATAACTGTATAAGCAAGGCTTAAAGCCTATAATATTAGAATGCTATAAATCTCTTACACCAGTTAGAATCACAACATACAAAACCTGAAACTACAATGAAAGAACCTTGTTCTAAGGTTAGCTTGAGAGGAAAGGAATACAAAACAACAAGATATTCCTATAGATCTAACATCTTTATCAAATCTACCACATTTTTAACAGTATGCATATGATAGGATCATAACACATTTAAAGGATGGTTCAAATCAATTAGAAGTATCATGGCTAAAGCAACTCAAGAGTGAACACTAATAGGGAACAAGTAAAAGAAGAATTTTTTTTCTAGGTTTTACGAAATTCTGTTCAACACACGAATAGGAAGATAGAAGCTCAAGTTGCTATGGAAAAACTTAAGTGTCACTTGATCAATCTTCTATAAACCATTACTACATTAGTTCTATGAATATCAAAATGATCAAACCTAATACAAAGTTCTTCTAGAGGTGTCTACACCTCATAATGATTATCGAGCTTGTTAAAATCCCTTACCCAACACTAGTATTAATAGAATAAACCAATACAAAACATTCTAACCTGCTAACATACCAAGTCTAGGAATAGGAAATGGTTGATTGAGTTCAAGACATAAATATGATACAAACATTTTCTCAACAACAAGGTTAATAAGAACGTGACATTTCTTAAGTACAAATTATAAACATGCTTTATACAACTAATGAGCCACAACATCCATAAAGGACTTTATTATCACATCAAAATTCACTTACAACATCGCATGCACATGAAATCAAGACATATTAATCTATGCCTCAGGAAAATCTCAACAACATGACCCTATTACGACCATTGATACAACTTACACAAGTTTCATTTATCTTATACAATTCCATTTGAAATCAATTAATTTCTAAAATAAACTTATAAATCAAATTTTAAATACATTGTTTACAAACCTGAATTCCAAACCTACTTCTCATATTTCTACTAATAAATCGTAATAAATTCAATATCAATTTAAATTAATTTATTAATATTAATATACAATCACTCTATCCAAATTGAATTCTTCTACTTCTATTCTATATAGATTTAATAGCTTTCTTATAACCTAACAAACAACTAAAATAAGTAGAGTTATTGGTGACACAACTAACTGTTTTAATAGAGATGAAACGGGTGAGAGATAGACAGTCACAAAATATTCATATCTTCAAAATGACAAACTGGGCAAAACTGATTTTCAGATATAATTTAGATAACTAAGTCATACATCATATATAAAAATTTTAGAGGAACTCAGTTCGTAAAAATAAAGTTATGGTTAACACAATAGACTGCTAAAACAAAGACGAAATGAGTGATAGATAGACAGTCACAAAATATTCATATCTCCAAAATGACAAACTGGGTAAGGCTGATTTTCAGATATGATTTAAATAACTATATCTTGCACCATATTTTAAAAAATTAGAAGAACCCAGTTCGTAAAAATAAAGTTATGGCTGACGCAATAGACTGAAAAAAATAGTGATGAAATGAGTGAGAGATAGACAGCCACAAAATATTTATATCTCTAAAATGACAAACTGGGTAAGACTGATTTTTGGATATGATTTGGATAACTAGGTCATGCACCATTTATAAAAACATTAGAGGAACCCAATTCATAAAAATAAAGTTATGGCTGACGCAACAAACTGAAAAAAATATAGATGAAATGGGTGAGAGATAGATAGTCACTTCAATCGGCGATTCCTAGAAATGCAATGATACAGACATGCACAATTGGATCTGATAACAAGACTTCTAACCTCTCAAGCAAATTATAATCGATGGGAAAATCATAAATCAAACATTTGTTTCAATAGAAAACTGAGATATAAATTAGAACCAAAGGAACTTGATTTCGCTTGCTTGACTGGGCTAAAGATTCAATGCCAAGTTCAACTGCTGCACCCACAAACCAGTCTCTCCCAAACTCAGGGTACATCCACCAGCAATCCTTGCAACTCAATACTACTGCAAAATGCTACAATACATCTCAACCGAAACCCTAACCCTTAGCCTCTTTTATCAAGCTTATGTCGGTTACAAAAAATAGGGTTTTTTTTGTTTATGTCGGCCAATAGAAAAAATAACTCCCGACGCGTTTGGGGCAAACCACGTCGATAAAAGTAAGAAAAATTTAACCTCCGAGTTTGATTAAACTCCATATAACAACAATCTCCCACTTGGAGACTGATAAGACTCCACACCATATCATCTCCCACTTGGAGACTGATCATAACACCACTGACCCTGTAGCTCCCATTGGAAATAAGCACCCTAAACTCTGCTGTTTTGATTTTGTTTTTAGTCTTGAAGACCAATCAAAACTGAAGAGGAGCTCAGCTTCTCCCTTGTCACTACCTTTATAAACATATCTGCTAGATTTTCATCTGTATGTATCTTTTCTAGCATTAATTGCCCATCATTCAACATCGATCGAATGAAATGATCCCTGAACTGTATGTGTTTGGTCTTTGAATGCAAGACATAATTCTTTGCAAAATGTATGGCACTCTGACTGTCCGTAAACAAATAACTATTAGTCTGTTGTTTGCCCAATTCTTCCATAAAATATTGTAGCCATATCATTTCTTTGTTTACCTCTGTTGCAGCTACATACTCTGCCTCCATGGTGGATAAAGCAACCACCTTTTGCAACTGTGAGGTCTAACTTAACGTTGTCCCACCTACAATAAAGACATAACTTGTAGTACTCCGTCTGGTATCAATATCCCCTGCCAAATCTAAGTCTACAAAACCTACTAAATTAGTATTAGAGTCCCCAAAACACAAGTGTTTATTAGATGTACCTTTCAAATATCTAAAATCTATTTCATTGCATTCCAATGTTCTAATCTAAGATGACTCATATACATGCTTATGGCTCCTACAATATGTGCAATATCCAGTTTCGTACATACCATGGCATACATTAAACTTCCTACAACTGAAACATATGGTATTTTGGACATTTTTTCTTCCTCTTTTTGTGTCTTAGGACACATCTCCTTAGTCAATTTCAAATGACTAGGCAACGGTGTGCTGACAGCTTTTGCATTCTCCATATGGAATCTCTGCAACACCTTTTCAACATAATCAACCTGAGATAGAGTCAATTTTCTGTTCTTCCTATCTCTGCAAATTTTTATACCAACGATTTGTTTTGTTATCTCGAAATCCTTCATAGCAAATGACTATGCTAACTGCTGTTTTAACTCTCTGATGTGATCCATGTTAGACTCCGCTATAAGCATATCATCAACATATAAATATAAAATAATGTAGCTGTCATTATCCAACCTCTTAAAATAAACACTGATCAGAATTATACTGGCTGTAGCATTGCTCATCCATAAAACTATCAAATTTTAAGTACCATTGCCGAAGTGTTTGTTTCAGGCCATACAAACTTTTTTTCAATCTACACACCAGTTTCTCCTTACTTTTGACATCAAATCTTTGGGGCTGTTCCATGTATATCTGCCCCTCCAAATCACTATAGAGAAAGATAGTTTTCACATCCAACTATTCTAAATGCAAATCTTCAGCAGCTACAATACTTAAAACAGTAAGAAAAGAAGTCATCTTAACAACCGGAGAAAAAATCTTATCAAAATCAATGCCCTTTTCCTGTGCAAATCCTTTTACAGCTAACTTGGGTTTAAATATTTTTTTACCTCCATCTTCCTCTTTCAGCCTATAAACCTATTTGTTTGGTAAAACTTTTTTACCTACAGGTAACTTACATAATTTTCAAGTCTGATTTTTCAGCAAGGAGTCCATTTCTTCTTTCATTGCAAGCTCCCATTGAACCTTTGTATCCACCTGCATAGTTTCATCATACCCTTCTGATTCACTAGCATCTGTTAATAAAATATAATACAAAGAGAGAGAAAACCTTTTAGAAGGTCTACTTAGCCTTGTTGATCATCTAACATTCACTAGAGTTTGTGGTATTTCTGGCTGCTATTGCGGAGCATGAGGAACCACTAGAACATCACTATTTGGAGTATCATCCAGCACCACATAATCATTTCTTTCTTCTCATGCTGCTGCAACTGATATTTGTACAACACCTTCTCATTGAATACATCTCTGCTTCTCACAATTTTTTGATTTTCAAAATTTCGAAGCCTATAACCAAATTTATCAATGTCATATCCAACGAAGGTACACTTTTTTGATTTTGCATCCAACTTAGTTCTATTTTTAGAATCTACATGTGTAAATGCTTCACATTTGAAGGTTTTGAAACAATAATAACTCACCTTCTTACTTGTCCATACTTCCTCTGGAATGGGTGAGTGTAGGATCATTATGGGCCAAACACTACCCCTAAGTGGCAATGTAAATGTGAAAAATAGACTTAAGTAATTTCATGTAAAAAATTGAATGAGTTATCTACACAATCTAGAAATAAGGTAGTAATAAAAGTTGTAATAAATTGAATGTAGTTTATGGACTACTATTTTTTTTTTGAAAATTTTAAAAATAGTCTGGCGAAAATTAGACATTTAAATGAAGCACTAATAAGATTTTTAGGAAAAAGTAAAAAGTAGGTGTCATTCCGGCCAACCTAAGTATGAGAAAAAGATACTATTTTTCCTCCATGATTTGGATTTAAGTAAAGGACACATGAATGGATGTGACATATTTTTTTGAATATTTTAAGTAAATAAATAATTATTTATGATTATTTTATGGTAACTTTTTAATAATATTAAAAATTAATTTTTCAGCCAAACTAACTTGGTCAAAAATATATGAAATTCAAAAATTTTAAATTTTAATGTATACCCAATAAATCCTAAAATGTGATGCATCTTTTAGATTTAAAAAATGATTAATATGTTGAAAGTTATGGATATTTTTTAATATGTATATCTATTAGGAAATCAGATATAGTGTATGTAGAAAAATTAATAATAATTACCTACTAAAATTATTATGAGCCATATATTACATTTTTAGAATCTTAATAGCGTCCTCTATAAACCCTTTTTATTTGATTAAATTTAGTTACAAAAAGTCTATCAACTTCAAGGATGAAGTTATGAAAAATTTCAAGATGACACTAAATAGGTGGATTTCAAGTTTCTTTGGCAAGTTTTGGGACTCCCACTTGCCTAAATATGAGGTAATCTTAAGGCATTTTTGGAGGAAATTCATATTTGAGTTAGAAATATTAACATTCTTTCCATCCAAATCTAAATATTAGTCTAAATGTTAGTTGTTTTTCATCCAACAAGTTTTTCTCTATTGCCACTGTTTGGCCCATGATGATCTCGCACTCACCTGAATACCATAGCTCAAAGGAATTGAAGGACCTCTATTAATTAAATATACAGTGGTGTTGACAGCCTTTGCCCACATGTTTAAAGGCAGCCAACATGCAATTTCATGGTCCTTGCATGCTCCATTATTGTCCTATTCAATCGTTCAGCCACTCCATTTTCCTGTGGAGTCCCTGGAACCATTTTCTGCCTACAAATTCCATTAAAGGAACAACAATCCTCAAATTCTTTGCTGCAGTACTCACCACCGTTATCAGATCTGAGACATTTTAATCTTTTACCCGTCTTATTCTCAACCAAGCTTCTTCATTTCTTAAATGTTTCAAATACATCAAATTTCTACTTAATGAAATAAATCTATACTTTTCTAGTTGCATCATCTATGAATGTAACATAATACTGAGAGCCACCAAGAGAAAATATCTGAGCTGGTCCCCATACATATGTATGCACAAACTCTAACTTTTCATCTTTTTTTGTTTTCCATCCTTGAGAAAACTGACTCTCTTTTGTTTGTCATACACACAACTTTCACAAAAATCCATATTAATACATTTTAGACCTGGTAAAACTTTCTTAGAATGAAGTACTTTCATATCTTTTTCACTTATATGCCCAAGTCTATTATGCCACAGTGTTGTCTCAGAATCTGTAGCAACTGTTTCAGTCTCTTCCTGCGAACCTGCAGCAACTGTTCCTAAATCTGTTTATTTTTATCTGCAAGAACTAAAGTAGATGGAATAATATGACCTGTACAAAGATATAAGGTGCATACTTTCACACTTTTTGCTTCTATTAAGGCACCTTTTGAAACCTTTCAATTTTTATCAGTAAATGTAACAATACAGCCTTCTTCAGCTAGCTGCCCTATTGAAATTAAAATTCGTACAGAGTCTTTGAACGTTCCTTACCTCTTATAGTAGCCAATGATTCTCATTCTGCAATTTAATTTTAATTATTCCCTTTCCAACAATCTGACATAGTTCATTATCTCCCAAATAAATCAGCCCAAAATCCCCTTGGACATAATCAAAAAAATAACTTCTATGGGGCGTAGCATGAAATGATGCCCTTGAATCTAAAACCCATGAATCATCAGCATTATCTAGGAAAAAAATAAAGCATCATCTTCAAATTTATTACTTAACACATTTGCCTCCTTATTTTCTTTCTGTTTGTCTCCTTCTTTATTCTTCTGAGACCAGCAATCTTTTTTCAGATGACTTAGTTTCCCACAGTACCAGCAATCCTTTTGTCATCTGGATTAGGATCTCTTGTCCTTTAATTTTCCTCGTGACTTCTCATGACCTTCAAAACCTTTTCCTCTCATTTGATCTACCCCTGATTTCTGTATTCAAAACACTACTTGATGTGGACCCTCCTGAGCTTTTCCATTGCATTTCCTCGCTAAGGATAACACCAACAATATCATCAAATTTTAAAGTATTTGAACCAGAGACAGAGTTACTTACAACCATTATCAAACTATTCCATCTTTCTGGCAAAGAACATAAAATCAAGAGAGCCCTCACCTCTTAATCAAATTTTACTTTTATAGAAGTTAACTGACTAACAATCATATTAAACTCATTTAAATGATCTGTCACAGATCCACCTTCAATTATTTTCAGATTAAACAAATGCTTCATGAGAAATACCTTATTTGAGGCTGAGGGTTTTTCATACAATTTAGCCAAAGCTTTCATCAATTCACTTATTGTCTTCGCTTCTATTATATTGAATGCCACAGATGGTGCCAGGGACAATCGAATGATTCCCAGTGCCTTTCTGTCCAGAAGTTCCTAATTCTCATCTGTCAATCCTGTTAGTTTCTTGGATACTCCTTCCAATGACCTCCAATAAATCCTTCTGATAGAGATAATCCTCCATCTGCATCTTCCATAACTGATAGTTTTGCTCATTGAATTTATCAACCCTCAATTTACTCTCATCTGCCATTATTCTCACTCAACTGTGAGACTTTCCTGCAGATGATAATTGAACACAACTTGCTTTGCTACCACTTGTTAGGGTTAGCCAACAGAAGATATCAATTAAATGCAAATAAAAATTAAATAGAGAAAATGAAAAATACATTAAAATAATAACAATGAAAGACAATTTTAACGTGGTTCACCTAAACTCAAGCTACATCCACCAGCAATTCCTGAAACTCAATACTACTGCAAAATGCTACAATAGATCTCAAACGAAACCCTAACCCTTAGCCGCTTTTATCAAGCTTATGTTGGTTACAAAAAATAGGGGTTTTTTTATGTCGGCCAATAGAAAAAATAACTCTTGACGCATTTGGGAGGAAACTACGCCGATAAAAGTGGAGAAAATTTAACCTTCAAGTTTGATTAGGCTCCATATAACAACAATAGACATGCACAATTGGATTTGATAACAAGGCTTCTAACCTCTCAAGTAGATTACAATCGACAGGAAAAATTATAAATCAAATATTTGCTTCAATAGAACATTGAGACAGAAATTAGAACCAAAGGAATCTGATTTCACTTGCTTGAATAGGTTAAAGATTCGATGTCGGGTTCAACTACGACACTCGTAAACTAGTCTCTCCCATCTCCTCTCCCCCATCAAAAGTTCCATCTGCTGAAGATTATTATGAGAGAAAAATCCCCCCAATATCTTCCAGAAGATTCCTCCCATTAAAGGCAATAAATTCTGCCTAAATCATTTTCTTACAATTTGCTATTTTTTTATCATTTACAACCAGATCAGACAATATTTTTTTTATCTTATTTATTTCCTTTACAACTAGACAAGAATTATTTTTATTCTTATTTATTTAGTATTTACTATATATGAGTTTTATGACAACTCATAAATATTATCTATTTTTATTGTCACTTAACGCAACATTTAATTATATTAATTAATTAATTTATTTATCTTTAACTAGCATTTACATTTATTATTATTTTTTTAATTATTTATTTCCATAAACTCAAATTCTCATAAAGATATTTATATATATTCATTTATTTAACAAAAATATTTTCATAACTAATAATATTATTTTAATGCAACAATTAACCAAATTAGCAATCAAACAATGCCAAACTAAATAACCCAAATGCCAAACAAATCTGACACTATGCATGATCGAAAAACATGACCACAATAACAACGACTGACTATCATGCCCATACAGATAACACTGCCTGGGTGCAAAATTGGATACTCATCCTTTTCAAAGATGATGGCTAACTAAGGGACCATATGTTATCTCCGTTCAACAGTTTCCATTGGGTTTAAAGCATGCTCAGACCTGTCAATTTAGGTGCAGTCGATGCCTAGTACCTGCAACCTGCAACACATAACACAGTCTATGCATAAGTATAATAAATATCAAATGATTACAGAGTGAAAGAGAATCGCAACATTGCGGGACGCTCACGAATGAGTGGTACGATATTGTCTCTTTTCATACCACACAATAATCAGATCATCCTATAATACAAAATTAGTCGCATAAAAATCAATTCTAACTTATAAAAATCATAGTAAGATTAATATCATAATCTTCTGAATGTAGAACAATGTCAGAGCATATGGATTATCAATGTCGCAACAAAGATTATCAATAAAACATTCTAATTGTCATATGAAACCACACATGAGGATAATCAGGAATGTCACCAACATGAATATAGCATCTACCAACATCATATAATGTACAATATCAACTATCTAATATACCATAAATATTCCTATTATTTTACCTTCATCTTCATGCTCCTTAGCCAGACTATCTGCACATCCAAGATGAGAATGGAGGGGCACTACATTTGAACTTTGGCATCCACTTAATTTGTTTGAGTTAATTGTGGATTCTTTTTTTTTTGTATGAAATGTGAGTGAACTACCTTTTCCATTCACTTATTAGATCTATTTACTATTTTTGTTTAGTGAAGTTTAAACTTTCACATTTACTTAGTGTGAATTGAAAATTGATATGTTGAATCATGTTTACTTTTGTGTGTGAGAGTGTTTGAATTAAATTTGGCATTCACTTTGTGTGAAGTGTGTTTGAATTTTATTCTGTGTGAGTGTGTGTAATTTTTTTTTATTATGTGTGTGTGCACGGACTTTCTTATTTTGTGTGTGAACTTTCACATTCACTATGTAAAGAGTATAGTAACTTTTGACAGTCACTACATGCTTGAATTTTGGCATGTTCGAACTTTAGTGTTTACCTTATTTATGTATGAAGTGTATGTTTTTAACAAACTATGTGTGGAATTATTGAACTTTGTGTGAAGATTGTGTTTTAACTTTAGCATTCACTTTGTGTGAAGAGTGTACTAACATTGACATTCACTTTATGTGCATGTTTGAACTTTATTATTTACTTTGTATATGTATAAAATATGTTTTTGATCAAACTATGTGTGAAGTGATTCAACTAACTTTGTGTGAAGAGATTCAACTAACTTTGTGTGAAGAGTGTGTTTTAACTTTGGCATTTACTTTGTGTGTGTTTTCTCTTTGGCACATTTGAAATTGAGTGTTTACTTCATATATGGTTGAACTAACTTTATGCATGAAACATGTTTGAACTTTGGCATGTGATCACTTTCTAAATGTGAAGTGTTTGATTTAAATTTGACATTCACTTTTGTGTGAATTAGGCATGGTCAAATTTAATTTTGACATTCACTTTGTGTGGTATGTGCATTTGGAATCTACCATGTTTTATAACTTTGGCACTCACTTTATGTGTTTGTTTGTACTTTGAAATATTTGATTTTAAACATTCATTTGAATGTTTGTACTAACATTGTGTGAATGAATTATGTTTGAACATTGACATATTCACTTTTTGTTTATGTAAATTGTGTCTGTTTGTGGGAGGGATTTAATAAGTTTCTAGAAAAGATTTTTTTTAATTTTTCAACCACATAAAAATAGAGGGAAAACCCAACAAATAAGATTTTCATATGCAACTAATCAATTATTATATTAATAAAATGACCACTTCTATTACAACATCATCTCCCAACCAATTTGAAATTATTTTTTAAATATAAATATGCTTTTTAAATTCTTTTTAATCATAAAATCAATTTCAAAAAAATATATTTTTAAATCTATCTAACTTAGATTCCCATTCCAATCTTCATGACCAAGTCAAAAAAGTTTCTTAAGCAATTGAACTTGAACCCACTCAAAATAGGTTAGTGTCACACCACAAACATAAATAAAGATAAAATTTATATTCTAAATAATAATGTTTTCGGTCATTATGATTGTTTTCATATAGTTTATACATTTACTTTGTTAAGAATATTTAAATTAAATTCCTTTTAAACCAAAAGATACTACCAAAGTTAAGAAATAAGAAAAGATTTGGGGCGAGGGCCCTAGCTCAATTGGCTAAAAATTTCTGTTGCGGTAACGAAGGTCACGAGGTCCATTCTCCCTTCGTCCCCGTGATACCGAAGGGCATGTCATGCCAGCGTCACCGATCACGTGAAAAAAGTTTACCAGGTGCACTGCAATTTATAAGGGGTCTACCCGATCCCTACAATCCAAAAAAAAGATTCTAACTAAAATGATTTCTATCAAACTATACATTCAATAGATATAAATTAATAAATTAATTGAAATTAAATTATAGTGCATAAGCACTTATTAAAATATACATAACCAACATTATAAAGACAAATAAATTTATTAAGGTTATCATGGAGTAACTTTAAACATTTATTTAATGATTTTAATAGATTTAATAAAATAATTAAATTAAATAGTTATTTCTTTTTTAAAGTTATTTAATTATTTAAATAAAATAAACCTTGCAAGATAATGAAATAAAAAATTAAATCTAAATTTTCATGTCTTTAAAACTATAACTATGAAACTAATAAATATTTAAATCTATTTAATTTAGTTATTAACTTGCATGAAAATTTTACATAAAATAGATAATTAGGTTCTATTTTAAGAAAAACTAATTAATAACAAATATTGAGCACTAATGGATCTATTTAAAAACTCATCATAAAACTAATGCACCAATTAATGATAAGAGTGGTAGAGGGCTAATTTTATAATGTAATAAAACATACCATTATGATATAATCAAAGAAAATCTCTAATTTTTATAGGTTTTGTGTTGTAATTTTCTTTTTCTTTTTCTTGATTTTTCCTAAATTCCCACTTTTTTTTAATCTTTTTTTTTTGTTTTTTCCTAATCTGTATTGCATATGCAATGAATATTATTATATTGTGTAGGTTTAAAAGTGCATTGAAGAAAAATACAAATGAAAGTTTAGAGTAGAAAACAACTATATATATATGCATAAATTAATTGACATCATAGGAGTTAAATTATAGTGAATAAACTACTTATTAAAATATACGTAACCAACATTATAAAGACATAAATAAATTTATTAAGGTTATCATGAAGTAACTTTACAGTCTACACAAATGATTTTAATAGATTTAATTAATGATTTTAATAGATTTAATAAAATAATTAAATTAAATAGTTATTTATTTTTTTAAGTTATTTAATCATTTAAATAAAATCAACCTTGTAAGATAATTAAATAAGAAATTAAATCTAAATATTCATGTCTTTTAAAACTAAAACTATGGAATTAATAAATATTTAAATCTATTTAATTTAGTTTATTAACTTGGAGCTAGGTGTATGAGATAATCCCTCCACAATTTGTTTGTGGCATCAAATTATTAAATTTTAAGCAAGGTCCAGTAAAATTTAAAATTTATATATTATTGTCTATTATTAATCACATCAAAAATTGATGTTAAAAAATAAATCTGAAGAAGAAAATAAATGAATGTTAACTTGGAAGAAGCCATCCTCCTCGCATGCCTAATGTGATTCACTTATTTGCTCCTATGGTTGCAAGTGACTCCTTAAAATGCAACCCTAATTTTTGGTTAATCTGAGATATACACCCTCTATATTTTCTTTTTCCTTCTTGTTGATCCCATTCACGCTCTCCTTCACCTCACCTCACATATTGCAGCACCAAAAAAATAATATGCAATAAAACGACAAATGAAATAAATGAAACACCATGAATTCTAAAGTAACCACCAAGAGAAATATTTTTTTTGGGTGTGTATTTACAAAATCAGTCATGGTAATTAAAACCACAAAGATTTTGGGCCTATTTTTAGGGAAAGTCTACCAAAAAAAATATTTTTTATTAGGACTACCAAATTGTTTTGGCAGTTACAAGATGTGTGCACATATAGAATGGCCTATCGACCAAAATATATGTCAGTGTTGTCCCACAATTCTAAATGTCTCATCATCAATAAATGAAAGAGACATTTACTTAGATCATTTGATGAAACAATTGACTAAATGATTAGTCTTTATACTTAGCAAGAGGCTATTGTTTTCCTTATCCAATGTTAAGGACATGCTATTGTTTTTTATATTTACGAAGAGACTATTCCTTTGGTTTTTTTAATTAGTGGCAACTCAATTTAGGTGAAAAGACCCAATACCTGAGATAGTTCCAATGGCTAAGATAGTATTTGTGCGTTTAAGGGCCAATATTGTTAAAAAATTAGCACTAGTAGTTGTGACTTTAAGGATGTTAATGTTGACTACAAGTACTAATCATAGAAGCAAATATCTGTAAAATATCCTGATATATTCTGATATATCTTATCTAGGCAAGGTTTCTGACATTTTCTTGAAAATATCATGAGCGTTTCAAAATATATTTGACCGTGACTTTGACTAAAATTTTCACTAATATATGCAAAATTATTGGTGATATAACACTAGTAATATCACAATAAATTATTATTTTTTCTATATAAGCATTAGACCTACAATTTTTTGATCATTCTTCTATGGAACTTTTATAGACGGGTTATACACCTTAAATGATGTAAGTAGTTGTTAAGATTTTCAAATGCCATTATTGTATAGCAGTTAGATTTGTTGCAAAGGGGTAATGGCAACTATTGTTGTTGTTATTTAAAAAATGAACGTAGTTATCTACAGTTGTGAAGAGACTTGGTATAGTTGGGTTTGAAAACCTTGTGAATAGGGAACATGACTATTGTTGTTGTGATTAGTGATTATCACAGTTGCCTTTGACAACAACAAACACTACTATCATTATTTATGATCCATGAGCATAGGCATTACTAGACCAAATTGTCAAATGATTATGCTATCATTTGACTTATTATTATTGCATCACATATGTTAGTGTTATTGTGGACTTGCTATTATTCATACTTATTGATGGATATTGTTGTCATTATTTCATTTGTAAAATAGTTGTATTGTTGAGGCAATTGTTTGGTAATTTTCATTGTTACATATTAGTTGTTAATAATGTTGTATGGGTTGAGATTGTTGTTTCTATCATTGTCTTTTGACATAACTATCCTTTTGTGATTAGTAATCTTCAGATCATCAATGGTTAGTAGTATTCTGTCATTATTGTGAACTGTACATTCTTGATCAGTATGGTGTTCAGTAGCATCCTTATTAGTATTGTGATCAATTAATATGGGCATCAATACTATTGTCAACATTATAAGAAATATTATTGATCAAAATGATTAATATGAAATGTTGTTAAGGTAGGACATTGCTATCCCAAAACGCTTGCCACTACTGTAAATTTAAGAGGTTTTTGAAGAGGTTAGGGAGATTGTTGTTGTGAATTGTAGTTACCATGGTGTGTATAGATTAATCTCTTGGACTTGATAATTAAGGAGAATGGTTGGGTTAACAAATCATATTTACATTAGTTATGTTCTATTGCATTAGAGTTCATTATCATTTTGGCAATCATTTATTAACATTATTAAAGAGATTTATATTACAATATCTATAATCAATGATCTCAAAATTAATGAGAGAAATCCATATTTCAAAATTCATGGTGTACACTCTTTTTTACTTTCATGCACTCACTTTCTATGCAATTAGTGTGGCTTTAAATGTAAAAAACAACAGTTTTTTTTTAAATTTTACTACATTTTTTGGGTCCTCAAATTTTTCCCAGTTTTTTTCCGATAATATCCTGAGAAATTGAAAATATCTTTATCTTTTGGGAAGCCAAGAAATTTGAGAACGATATTTTCTCATATGGTACTAATAATTGAATGAAATATGCCCTTTAGATCTAAAAAGCAATCAATCATGTGATGCCACATTAGCGCACCAACAAAACATGATTTAATGCACACCTATTGGTCCACGCTTTTTTTGGGAACTATTTGACACCTCAACAAAAAACATGCTGATGTGGCCCTAAAACCTTAGTTATAAGTAGGGGCCTTGCCAAGTAAGCTACTGTAAATTTTTTGGAGTGATTCAAAATTGCCACATATGATTTTGAGAGGCGTGAAGTTAGGGTGCTCAACTACTGAGTCCTCTCCCTTGCAATTTGTTTAATTTAATTTGGAAATTATAATCATTTTTTTAATCACATTTCTTGTTTTATATTTATGATTTAAAAAAAAAAAATTCTTTTAAAAAATTGTATTAAGTGGTTTGTTTTAACTTAAAAATAAAAATAAGTTTTTTTATTTTATATTCTATTGGTCAAGCATCATGGGTATGATATAAACCAATGATTTGGTGGTAGAATAAGCTTGGAAAAAATATTAAAAAAATGGGCATTACAAATAGTTCATCCAATTTTTACAATATAGAGATTATCTTATGATATGTGTGCATGTGTATTGTTAATGTGGAATATAACTCTCTGGATGAACTATTAACTCATGTGAGCTAAAAGAGGGTCTTTTGAAATGATGGACTTGGGGGATTTTTACAATAAAAGATTTTCTATTCCATATTTCTTGTTGGTTTGGTTTGCGTCACATGTACAAGAGTTTAATGTTTCTTGTAGTAGTGTCTTAGTTTATAGGAGAAAAAAATAAAGGCTTCTAGGTTGCCACAATTTTGCATACACATATCATGATGCCCATTGACATGCTAAGTTAATTTTTTTATGTATTTTTCCAATGATTATGTTTTAACTTATCTACTTATATCAAGGTTAGTATTTTATTTTAGTTTCTTTACTTTAGTATCCTTATAATGCAAGCTTGTAAAAAAAATTGTGCTTGTCTACCCTTGATATTTTGTTTGTGGTGGTTGAATGCTATGCAACTAAATTTTTTAAATTTCTTTTCCTAGTCCTTGTTGTTGATGAAAGAGTTGTTGCCATGTGGTGTACACCATCTTTTTTTTTAAAATTTTTTTTATATTGATTATATTGAAAAACAAAAAACCATACACAGTACTAACAATAACAAGCATTTAATGGCTAAGCCCTACAAGTAGAAACAACTTAACTAGAAATAAAATATCGCCTAGAACCACTTAACCAACATAAAAATAGTTTGAAAGAGGTTATTCTTGACATAAACAATCGACCAAATTACAAGAACATAAAACATAATCATTCTAGATTTGTTCCTTAATTATTAAAGGGTTACTATCTTGTGCTTTGCATAAGATAGTTTGTTAGTTTGTATGCGTTACTAGTTTGTCAAATTTTTTAATGTTGTTAGCAACAACAACAAAATGCAAAATCTTCATATCTACTAACCTCTTTTCATATCTAGTTCCTTTCTTGGCTACCCTCTTTTTCCTTTTCTTTTGTTAAACCCTTCTCCTCCATCATTTCCCTATTTTTCATTATCATTCTCTATTTTTCATCTCTCCTCATTATTATTGTTATTATTGTTTCCTCTCTTCCCACAAATCTTTTATACCTTGTCATTTCTATTTGGTTTTATTTTCCCTCCATTTTTTAAAATTTCATTTTATTAAATGTAGACTTTGACTTTCTTCCTTATTTAACCCTTCATATTCCATTAGACAACCCCCTTTCTTGGCAATTTGAGCATTATAAAGTTTGGGTTAGTTTATGTAGTTTTCACTTTTATCATCTTGATGATGAGTAAAAAAAATACATTTGAAACATTGATGCTAAAAATATTTACACAATTTTCTCCAAAAAATTAATATCTTTTTTGTGATTTTCAAATGATTGAAGGGACATAAAGCGATTAATAAACTTTATGTTTTAAATTTATTTTTTAAAAATATCTAATGAATTTGTATTAGTCAACCAAATCAATAACTATGGAATGAGTGGCACTTATAAAGAGATTTTAAAAAGTGATTCAATTTACTCCACATTCTTTGTATCTTATTATATTTGATATTAATGGAATGATATGTTTGTAGGTTGTACCTCTTAATTTTGCAAATAGGTGTAACAACTCTAGTTGCTCCACTCTGAAGCAAACATAGGGCTTTTTATAGATTTGGGGGTCATATTTTTCAATATGGAACCAATAAGATGTCATGGTACGCTCTTCATTGACCCTATTGCCCAATTACAAGCCACTAACTTGGCTTACAACTTTCGATTACTCTTTATGTGACATTAATTAATCAAATATATTTATTGACATATTACAATAATTAGTTGTATTTAAGGTAATTTTAAAATGTACTTAGAGTAACTAAATGGACCATTTTAAAGTTATATTTCTATTTAAAAAAATTTATTTAATTCTATTTTAGAATTAAATGAATTATTAAAAGTGTGTATGATTATACAAGGACATGCAAAAAGTATCTTGAATTATGATTAGTGAAAAGAGGTAGAATATTCTCATTCAAGTGATTCCATAATAAATGGGCTAAAAAATATGTAAAGAATAATTATTAAGTTTTAAAAGAAAAAATAAATTTTAGAAGTTAGAGGCTTTAGGGATTGTTAGGTTTTCAAAGTTTTGTAAAAAATCAATAGATTTGTGTTATTTTATTTGTAATTATTCACATTATGTGAATAAAATGTAGTTTTTTATATGATGAAATTTAGTTTGCTCAAGATTAGAGGTGATAATCATTATTTTACAAAATTTAATTTTTAGTTTGTCAAATAAAATTTAATCACATTAAATATATTAATTGTATCTTATATTTTTTCTCTCCTTCCTACTTTATAATACAATGTAAGGCTTTGAAATGTTAATATTTGTATTCCTTGTATGAGAAAAGTGTACAAATATGGTTCATACAAGTAGTTGATGACCAATTCAACCAAAATTAGCTCCTAGGGAGCATAATCTAGACTAATAGATAAAATAACTATGCATAATCCATACTCCAAAACTAGCATATAAGTAAAGCAATATAACAAAATATGTAGGAGTCAAGTAATTTTGAATATAAAAAAAGAGGCACTTAGCCCTAAACTAAGTAGGAGCCAAAAAACATCACTGAAGACAACTTATCACTTCTTATTTGTTTTATCAACCCTCCTGATCAATTATGTATTTAATAAAGTGATGAATTTGACTTTGAAATTTATTAATTCTAAAATCAACATACTTACTCAACCACCATTTTGGATGAGCTCTAATAGGGACAACAATGTATGAGGTAGAAACATAATCAAAGTCATCACTATTAGAAGGACTATCATAAGCAACCTTGATAGAAACTGGAAGCTCTTCATCACCATGTGTATTCTCTTTTCTAGTTGACTTGGAGCCTCTATGCACACCAATAGGGGTGAATCTAGTTAGGAAACTAGAGACATTTGAGCCACCAACCTACACAGGCAACCCATCTTCTCCATGCAAAACCTCTTGAGCACTAGTAGTCAAGTTATGAACCATTTCATCAGATTGTGAATTAAGAAAAGGACTATCTTGGAAAAATTTCTTCACATGTCTTCCTAGCTTCTATGGATCTACAAACAAACATACAAAGTAGTGAAAATGGCGACTTCTCTTGAGAAGTCAATGAACAATCTTCTAAATTACTTTGAAAAACATTCTTATTCCTCTCGATCCAAATAAACCATATCATTTTAGAAGAACAAGCCAACCATGGGTGATCCCACAATAGTGGGTTACACTTTTTTGCCAAACTTGACATTGAAATCAACATTTTGAACTAAATCTTCACTTTCTGACACCTATAGCCACTAAACCATTAGGAATTTGAAGATGATGCGAACTAGTGATTTGTAAGATTTTATCTGTAGATTCTAAAAATATTTTTAAAAAAAAAAATTTGGAGTTAAATTGTAAAATTTTTTTGTGTCTCCTTTGACAACTAGTTTTTAATAATAGACAACATTTTTTTAAAGTGATGTGTATTCCATAACACAACCTTTTTTTTCTACAAAGGATAAAATTTTGATTCTTTTGAATTTAGATTGGTAACACCGATATTTAGGGCATGCATTTGGTTTCATAATGTTTTGTTGAATATTTTTTTTAATTAAGTTTTGGAGTCAAACCAATTATAATTTAGACATAGGTGTATTCCATAAAACATAACTTTTTCTGTATGTATTAAAATTCAATTTTTTTTTGTTGAAACAAGGACATCAATACCTAGGGCATACATATTTTTAAGAATATTTTTTTACTAATTTACTAATTTTCCATGTGTGTAGAACAAAGAACTTGGTGTTCGATGAAGAACCTATGTTTAGTAAAACTAAAAAAAATCAATCATAATAAAATCAAAATATATCGAAACTATACTCGTTGGAAAGCTCGTTTTGAGGATTGCGATCCTCCAATTTGGTTTGGCAAGGTGAATCCATTTGAACCTTCAACTGGGCTTCGGAAGCCAAAATTTTGCAAAAGAAAAGGGAAGGGAAGGAGGGAAGGTGTCTAGTGGGGGTCTTCGTTTGAAGATCCCTTCGAAAGAAGGTGAGTGACATCCTTCATTCGAAGTATATACTCCTTCGAATGAAGGTCCAAAGATGGTGCATACATCCCTGTAATGACCACCTTTGAACGAAGGTTCCTTGCATTAAAAAATAATTAAATTTTTTAACCACTGACCTTCGTTCGAAGGTGCTGCCGACTTGTTTTTTTTAAATGTTTTAATTTTTTCGTATTGGATATAAATAGGATGTTTTTTTTTCATTTTTACAAATCAATGTAACAAGATCCCTTCGAAAGAAGGTGAGTGACATCCTTCATTCAAAGTATATACTTCTTCAAACGAAGGTCCAAACATGGTGCATACATCCCCGTAACGACCACCTTCGAACGAAGGTTCCTTGTATTAAAAAATAATTAAATTTTTTAACCACTGACCTTGTTCCGAAGGCACTGCCGACTTGGTTTTTTTAAATGTTTTAATTTTTTCGTATTGGATATAAATAGGATGTTTTTTTTTTTTCATTTTTACAAATCAATGTAACAAGATAAATTCACATTTTTTTTCTGCAAGGGAGGAGGAAATCTTTGAGAGAAGAATTTTTAAGTCATATTTTACAAAGAAGGAGATGGGAAACAAAAAGACAAGACAAAATAAGACTACATGAAAGTATTCCGCAGAAACTATAGAAAGATTAAATGAAGAAAGATCGCAAAAATATCATAAACAAAAACAAGGTATGCATATATTTTCTTTTCTATTTTTAATCTAGGTCATTTTATTTATGCTTAAATATATACATGTATTGATGAATTAGGTAGTAGGATGTCATTTAATTTAGGTCACTTGATTTATGCTTAAATATATATGCATTGATTTCATGTAGCTAGGATGTCATTTAGTTTAAGTAATTCCTCATTCTTGGCTATAATCCCCACCCCTCTACCTAGAGATAACTACATGCCTCTCTCTCTCTCTCTCAAGTTGCCCATTCTCTTTACCTCTACCTCTCCCTCACTGGGGACTCCTTAGCTATCTCTCTCCCTCTCTAACTCTCCATATCCCTCTCCCTCTCTCTAACCTTCTCTTTCTTCTTCCTTTTATACTATTTTTCTCACCTCTATCTTTAACAAGTGGGTTATGTGTTAGTAAACCTAGAAAGTGTGTCATGCTTCTAATTTCCAAATATTACCAAAAGGAACCTTTGGCTTGTGGTAGCTTAGATTTTGTCACCATATTTTATAGTTGAACCTCTTTAACTTAGCTACTAGATTAATTATCTGGTCAGCTAGAACTCCATTTAGAGCCAAAGGTTAGTCCTTAAAATTCTAGTGTCATCCTTCTTTTCATTAGTTAGTTCTCTAGAAAAAATTGTATAGGAAAATTTTCTTCTTGTGCTCATCTTGAATGGAGATGATAGTACCTGTTGCACTAACTTGGAGAGATCTATTTCTTTTATCTCGTTTGATTTTCTTTGAATTCAAATTGAGCTTAATGAACTACACTACCTTGAATCGATGGTGGGGTTTTTCTTCGCTTTAACCTTAGGCCTATTTTGCTACATTATGTTGCTACTTATATAAGTCCTATCTTTTCTTTACAAGTATTCTTATTTCATTTTGATCTTAAATATATTCCAACGAAGGATTGTGTGCTTTGTTAAATCATTCAAGGCTCTAAGAGCTATCTTACCATATTATGTATAGGAGATTTCATATATATTAAATTGTACATCTTACTTCAACAATATTTGTGCATGCTTACACACTTATCCTAAATGGTATAACTACCTATGTATCTTGTACTCATATTTGTCACTTGTGTGCATGAGTCCATATATATCACTTGTGGTCATAAATATTAGTTATTACATGTACATATATTAATTTTTATGGCAATTTGATATGGAGGCTCTTTAAAATATATCAAGACTTGGAACTAAATTATAAGTTTTTTTTAATATGTATTTCCTTAATGTGTGATACAGAAATCGGAGCAAATGTTGTTGAAGAACACATAGTTGATGTTAGCCCAAAGGAGGCCCAAGTGCAAACAATGGATGTTGGAGAGGGGTTAGGATCGCTTCCTTTGACTGGTATGGATGAGCATATTAATCTAGCTAAAGAGGTGAAGAGAAAAATTTCTTATAGAAATTTAGATCATTTACTTAAAATGGATATTGAGAAATTGAAACATTATGCTGGCAACCTAGACGTACTGATAGGAGGTCAATGAATAAAACTATAAAGGAAATAATTGCTCATTTTGATAATCTTGATACACTTGGGCGAACCCAATTGTTATCAATTGTACTTCTTAGTAAGGAGCTAAATGGATGTAGATTTGTCATTGAAAAAGGGGAAAGGTTCACACCTAGAAAAATATATTGTTGAAAATGTTAAAGAAGGTTTGGCTTCCATTGGGAAACAATCTTGATCTGCGGATAAGTCCATTTCAATAAGAGTGATGTTAACAAGTATTTTAAGTGAAAAAAATTCCAAAAAAGACAATTGTCTTCAATTTCAATTGAGATTGGTTTCAGTAGAAAGACAGTAACAAAATATGTGAAAAGGAGAAAATTATTGGATGATAGTACCTTAGAAGGTAATTGGGCAATAATGTGTAGAGCTCCTTGATCTGACATGATTCAAGATGTTGTTAGGAACTTGATCTCAACCTTTTGGAATGATAATACTCGTGCTTCATCAAATAGTAGAGATGTTATGAAACACATAATTGGGCCCAATAGTTATGAACTACATACAAAACATTGGTTAGACATAACACAACATGAGATGTATGTGAACTTTTGTAATTCAAATCCTCATATAAAGATTGGGCAAACAATGTTTGAAAGGTTAAGGCCATATTATGTGAAGACAAACAAGGTTTTTGAAACTTGTTGTTGTCGTTATCACATTGAATTTGATCTCTACTATCAGGTATTTCGAAAGATTAGAGAAGACAATGATGGTTTTGTAAATGCACCTCCTAGATGGGCAAGTTAGTTCATAGCATCCATTTTATGTGATAAATCAGATGATGATAATTGAACTAGTCAAATAAACTACATAAAAGGCCTTTGTGAAACATGTGGAAATTTGGCTAAAATGCCTTTGAGAAAGGAAGATATCAACCCAATGAAGTTGGTAAATTGCTAGAGTTACAAGTACATAAAGTTTCAAACAAAAAATAGGAAAGAATCCACACGGTTAGATTATGTAGAAGAGGAGATACCTATTGGAACATTTATGGAAACTTTTTGTAAATTGATACAACCATACATACATCATGCTTTTTTTGCTAAGTGGCAAGCACAACAGTTTCAAACATTAAGAGATACTTTCCCACTTGGAATAGTTTTAGCAAGAGTCAACTTTGCAGAAAATTACTCTTTTATACACCAAAAAGAGATTTAATCACAATATTACTTTTCAGAGCAAATCACTATTATGGTGCATGTGTGTTATCAACATGCACAATTGGATTTAAGCTTGCAACACAACATTCCTCTCTCTGATGTAGGTGTGTATGTTGATGTTGTTCCACAACTTCCAAAAATTAGACACTAGTTATCATTGATGTTGGTGAGACATATCAGTCATCTTGTAGAGATTTGGTTCAACATGGCCATCCTAATGCAACTATAGCTTAGTATAAATAAGGTTTTGTAAGTATAATTCAACACATAATTGTCTATTTCAAACAGTTTAATTTTGCGTGTAGATTGTGTCATCTACTATTTTTTTTTTAAAAATATGTACTTACAAAACCTTATATTTATACCTCTGTAGTTGCATTAAGATGGCCACATTGAACCAATTCTCTACACTTGATGACTAATATGTCTCACCAACATCATTGATAGTGTCTACTTTGGAATTTGTAGAACAAATGTATCAATGTATACACACCTACATTAGAGTAGATAGTGATGTTGTGTTGCACTCACCTATCAACATACAATTTCTTGCTTCTGATGTGTTGAGCTCACTTATCCCTGCTGATTTAAGCTCGCAACACATCCCTCCCTCTGATCTAGGTGTGTATGTTGATGTTGTTCCACAACTTCCAAAACTTAGACACTAGTTATCACTGATGTTGGTGAGACATATCAGTGATCTTGTAGAGAATTGGTTCAACATGGCCATCCTAATGCAACTATAGCTCGATATAAATAAGGTTTTGTAAGTATAATTCAACACATAATTGTCTATTTCAAACAATTTAATTTTCATGTAGACTGTGTCATCTACTAATTTTTTTAAAAATATGTACTTACAAAGCCTTATATTTATACCTCTATCGTTGCATTAGGATGGCCATGTTGAACCAATTCTCTACACTTGATGACTGATATGTCTCACCAACATCATTGATAGTTTCTACTTTGGACTGTGGAACAAATGTATCAACATACACACCTACATCAGAGTAGATAGGGATGTTGTGTTGCGCTCACCTATCAACATACAATTTCTTCTCTGATGTAGGTGTGTATATTGATGTTGTTCCACAACTTCCAAAGTAGACACTAGTTATCACTGATGTTGGTGAGACATATCAGTCATCTTGTAGAGAATTGGTTCAACATGGCCATCCTAACCTATCTCCTTCCTAACCATTAGCTTCCTTTTATCCCTTTTGTTTGACTACTTAGACACAATAGGCTATATGCTAGAGTAGTTTTTTGTTCTATATCATTTAGTTAGTTCAGTGTTAGGTATAGAACACATGAGAAAGCTACCCTTATCTAGAGGTTTTGACATAGTTATTCAAAGAAAATGTTGATGTGTAGGTTCCATATCTATTGGATCTTCTCAAACTGTGCCAATAAAAATAGTAAGCACAATAAATTCACATTTTTGTTCTATCTAGTAAGTGAGGGCTATGTATTTAGTCTGTATAGTTGAATCAATTAATTGAAGTATCTATTTTTTTGTGTTTTTGCACTCGCTAGCTTAGGTTTCTTGTTACAAGGAGTCAAAGCTCACTTTATTTTTAGGTGTCCAATGTATTATGAGATATGTGATAGGTTTTACTACTTCTGAACTAAAGAGAAATTTATGGCTCTCACTAAGATCTTATTCATTATGAGGATCAAAGATACATGTACAGTTGTATTCATTAGAGACATGACCCAACATAATTTTGCATTAGATTAAGAGCTCATAACTTGAATTATGATTTTTCTTTTGAATTTTTTTTGTTAAAATACATTTTTCTTGCAACTTCCCATTAACCTAGATTTTCGTTACTACAAATGGACATTATTTTAATATAAATTTCAAATTTCAAAATTTTCATACACATTGTAGTAATCTAGTAGACATTTTTTTATTTTCCTATCAGATGATTAAAGTCAGGAAATATTTATAGGATAGCCTTTAAAGGCATTAAACTTTCAAAGTCAACCTTTTATCCTTAAAGCATATGTTAGGCATGCACATAATACTACATTTGATAAATGATACCTTGATCATAAGTTCTCTATTTTATTGTTGAATATAAAGTTGTGAAGAAATAAATATATTTTATTTATGCTTTAGATAAATAATATAGGCTACTAAATAAATGCACCTAGAATTAAACACAATTAACCTAGATTAAATCAAATTTGGGTTGATAAATTCTTTTCATATATATAACAAGGTTGCAAGTGCAATTGTAGCAATATATCTCTTCACATAATACTTGGCATGTGCAATAGACCATAATACTTATTCTATACAATCTCCTCATCAGAAAATGCAATCAATGGCATGACATAGAAGGAGAGGAAGATCCACTTTACCTACACATGAGATCTATTCAAGGGTTTTCACTAAAACCAAGTGTTGTTGTTCCCTTAATTATATTTAATGATCTATGTTTTAACAAGACACAATTTGGCAAAGTAGATAACATGTAGTTCAAAACAACACAACTAGTGCTAGTTGCATCTCACTCCACTTTACCTACATGTGAGATCTATTCATGGGTTTTAATTAAAGCCTTGATGTTGATCCCTTAATATATTTAATGATATATTTTGATGAAATAGAATTTGGCAAAGTGTAAGTAGATAGATTAAAGCTACCCAAACTATCAATGAATTTTGAATTGAGTTAGGAGGTATAAATAATATGTGACCTATGTATAAAAAGAATACGAGTATGAAACTAAGACTAATCATCCTAAGAATAATAAAGAGAACATTAATATTGTGTTTAAATGTAGTGGATCTATTTAATAAAAGAATTAGGAATTTAATAATTATTGGTAAGGAATTGTTGAGGATGGCATACAACTTTATATCAATTTAAAAAAATAGAAATTGAGATATTTATTACCAAGTGGCAAGTAGATGTGTTGGTGCTCCAAAATATATACTAAATCTCTAGAGAATGCACATCAATATAAATGCAAGGAACTTAGGGCAGTTTAGACTAACAAGTAAGACTCGTGATCATGCTACAAGTGGTTTTGACAACCTAACAAGAGAAAACAACACTTCTAGACTTTTAGCTTTGCTATGCCAAAGAGGGTATTCCTAGAGATATTTATAGGACAATCAAAGAGAAATAAAGAGAAAATGGTTAGATAGATTAGCTATGCCCTTTGCACTATGAGATACTCCAAATATTTTTCATTAAACACCCCTTACATTGGCTTATTGGTCTTACAAATCAAAGATCTCTTATCACTAGATTAATATATCAACTTACACATGCAACTAAAGATGCAAAAATAATTTATATCCCCAAATGTAAAACCCTTTATAGTCCATACTTCATATGTAACTTGGAAATCCAAAACATGAATAACTCTTTAAAGGTAGATTAAAATGTAGGCTCTTAAGAGATAAGGTAATGGTAACTGTCAAATGAGTCTATGCATGCTGGTAGGATCTAATATACAACAATTTTATGAGGACAAAGAATGATATTCAATATTCAACATGACTAATTTACCAAAGAGGACCAATGTTTTACTTCATTGGCAATAGAGTCAAGTCTTGAATAAATAAGTAAATACTTTTTTAAATATGAGCTTAAGATAAAGATACGAATTGATAGAAATAGAGAACTAGTATTACATTCAAGATCCCATCTGTCTAGTTACAATTTCATTTAAATGCAATTGAAAGAGTCAAGAAACTTCACATAACTAGACATTATTTAATCATCCATAAATGAATAATTAATCTCATAAGCTAATTTTAAAAGGAATTCTAAAAGAATATCAAAATATTTTACAAGTGTTGTGATAATTAACTAATAAAAATAAGAACAAGCTAGAAAATATAGTAGGACTAGGGATGATTTTATCATCCCCTAAAATTCCTTGACAAATATGGAGACATTTAGATCATGGAAGGGATTTGCTTTTAACAGTGGGTACCTTCTCCATATTTTACAAAATAAGGAATAACACAAGAATTTAAAATTGAATTATAACATTTAACACCAAAGATTATGATAAACAGAGGAAAACCTATAAAAATTTGGCCCATAAGGTCCAAATGTTGTAACAATCTAGAATATGACCTAAAAGATCATCCAACCCAATTGGATAGATAAAACTTACATTTATACCTAATGATTTTACCATAGATCTACTACAATAATAACACATATTCCAATCTAAATATTAAATTTTTTAAACAATGGGTGATTAGGATAAAGTCAATACATAAATTATACAACTTTAAGGTCTTATATATGTTTTGAAATGGCAAGAAATGTTTTTTTTAGTGGGTATTATAGTAGGATTCTTATTGAGAAGTTTAGTTTGATACTTTTAAACTTGCTATATGGTTGCTACCTATTTATGAATAATTTGAGAATGAAAATGTGATTTAGTGTGGTCACAAGCCTTTATTGAATTAAAGACTTATGAAGAGTTCCTTCTTAAATACTCATTGTAGGTGGTTGGGTTGTGATAAACCATTCCAAATTAATAGTTGTTTAGGTTAAATCCCTCAAAGGTTGAGTTAACACTTGTTATGAGCCTTGTTGAAGTCTTGGACTTGTCTTGTGTGGAACCCACATTGGCTCATGAGATAATTATTATATAAAATTGATTGAATTCACATTTGTCACCCTTAGTGCTATGAGGCAATTAGTATGATTGAGTTGTGGTTAACATTTCATTGCAATCACAATGATGTTGCACACTTAAAGCACTCTTGGGGTCATGAGGATTGATCTAATTCTCAAACATTTAGAAATTCCTAAAGACTCATTTCCAAGTTATTTATCATTGCAACCTTTTACTACAACATATAGATGCTAATCACTCAACATGTATTTGTTTCATCATGATATAATTTGACTATATGTTTATGTATGGTTCACTAGGTTCTAGTGGTTAACCCTATCTAGGTAATTGATATGTCAATTGAACTAGTCCTAGCCAAAGTAAAATCATAAGACACTTTAATGTAGCATTAGATTTGACCAACATCATCACCATCATTATCATCGATATAACATTATTAATAACAATTGCATGTCTACATGTTAGAATTTTTTGGAAATGGATTTATATATATCTTTAAATTACTTTTAGTAAGTGCCACCAATGGATTTCTATTGTCATATAACATGAAATAATTAAAATAAGATTAGGGATTTTGATACCTATCACCTATTAAGCTAAACATGATACATCTAAACTGCATACAATAGTTACAAATTTTGAACTAGTTCTTTGCCTTCAGGTGCAAAAAGAGAGATTGGTTGTGTGGCTACATATGTCTCATTGCAATGAATATAAGTAATTCTCTTGTAATTTGTTAAGTAACATAAGAGGCATGATTTCATAAATAATAAATGAGCTTTTTTTACAAAGTTGTGAGCTATTGAATGGAATCTCTCTTTTAGCTATAGTCATTCATAGTTGCATAGAGTTCAAGAGTAGTTTTCATGGCAAATAGATTCTTTTTTTCATAACATGGATCTCTATTATCTGTTATCCAAATAGAGAGAACAAGTTATATGGTTGAGAAGGTGGCATGAAAAACTCTAGTTTGGAAAACTAGGGTTTGACAATGAACTAAATTTAACTACTCAAGAATTCAACAACGCAATGGAATTTTTCATTGCATATAACCTGTGTATATGTAAATGAGAAACAACAAATATTCTATGAGAAACTGTGGACATATATAGTGAAACGATAGGCTTATATGAGCATATATCAATAGGTGTGCACCTGGAAGGATGCTGTAATGCTGATGTGGGGCCTTGTCGTAGCCTTTTTCATTGTCCCCTTCGACTCCTTCGAACGCTTTGTCGCCTTTGTCCGCCAACGTGAACATTGTCGCTCTCAAATGACATAAAAAACCGTCATTTGAGAGTTTTAACCTTTTTATTAAAAATAAAATAAAATAATACCTTCGATCGAAGAGGGTCTTCAATCAAAGGTATTATTTTATTGTTTTAATTTGGCACCCAAAGACCTTCAAATTGAGACCCCCTTTGAATGAAGGCCTTATTATTTTAAGATTTAAAAACGCTGATAGGATCTTCAAATGAAGGTGCCTGCTATAGTTTTTTTGGCACCTTCAATTTTTCTTTGTCCACAAAAGTGTAACCCACTATTGTGGGATGACCCGGGGGCCATAACATGGACAAAATTTGGTCAAGGAAACACTATTTCTAGTAAAATAAATGACTATATCCATCTAATCAATTTCAATTTTATTAGAACAAGCAAGCTAAGAAGTCAAAAATCAACCCCAAACCATTCTAGCATAAGGACAATCATAAATTAACCACACACAAGACATAATTTAGATTAATAAGAATGACAATGAACCCCCACAAGAAGGTTTTGATGCACCAATAGCCAATAAAAAAGACATTTTTGGTTTCAAAACACCAAATCACACCCTTTTAAATCTCTTAGCCCAAACATCAACTAGATCAAACAACCCCCATAGAGAATTGATTTTGCAAAGCCATTGGTTAGAGAAGGATAATGGAGAATAAATATATTTGGTAGAAGCATTCAATAGTTTACCACCTCCAACCTAACTCATAGTGGGCCACAACTCTTCAAACCAAAAAACCTTGTTCTTGTACCTCTCAATCCTAAATCTTTTCAACAAAGTATGAGTTCTCTTATGCTCCTTATGAATGTGAAACCTGTCTTGGAGAAATTCCAATGGAAGTAATCCCTCCTTCATTGAAATGTAGTCAAAAGTATTTAGCCCTTTTGCATTCCAAGATTTTTGCTAAACAACCTCTAGTACAAGCCAAACTAGTATTTTTATGTTCAAAACACTACCAAATAGGTTCAAATTCCAAGATTTTCCCTTTATTACTTGAAATGACCTCAAACCCTTTACCAAAATCCCTCACAATAACCTAAGCCTTCCATATAGAATTAAAAAATAGGGGAATCATAATGTTTCATCTTAAACTTGTAGAAAAGAATATCTCACATGTGTATCCTAGATCAGTAAGGATACTTGTTTGGAGTGCTATTGATAAAATTATGTCTAAACAATCATTTCCAAGTTAATCTTTAGTAACAATCCTAAGAAACCACTAAACAACAAGAGTAACCCCTTGGACGAACATGTTTTTTTGGCAGCCCATTCCCCAATCTCCTTTGGTTTTGTACATGGATCCCAAGCAATTGTAAGCCTTTCTTATTGCCCTTTCCATCTGACCACAAAAATTTTTAATCACCTTATTCATTTGGTTCACATAAGAGAATTAAACTAGCCAACAAGAGGAGAAACATATAGTATTGGAGGAAAAAACATTTATGACAAATTTGAATTTTTTCCACAAGAGAGAGAAGATGTCATTGCCACTTTGAAGGATGGATTAAGAGAAAAAGGAATCTCTAGATATCTGATCAATAATAAGGACCACACCAACTCCACCTTTTATCAACTAGACACCTAGTAGAAGTCTCTTCCTATCTTAGTATATTGGACTCGGGTAAGTGCAAAAAGATGGGGGGCCAAAAAGTGGCCACATTGTTTTGAAAAAAAAATAATGCATAACGTGAGCATGTAATGCGCTCGCGTTATGGTTTGGTAATGACGAGCCTAAGGCTCGTCAAAACCACACCATAACGCACTTGCGTTATAACGCGAGCGTGTTATTACTTCTTATAAATAAAAAAAAGCTTCGCTTCACTTCACTTCATTTCATTTCTTTTTCCTCCTATATACCTGCAGCTTGCAAACCCTAGGAAGCGCGCTTGCATTTTGGAAATCTCAATTCAACACAAAAGTCTTTGCAATTCGTAGCCAAAATGATGCCACGACGTCGAGCACGCCAAAGGAGTGAGTTTTATTTGTTTGAATTTGTTTCTAAATAGGTAGGTTTGAGTTGATTTTTGATGTAAATTTCATTAATTGTCAGGAAATGTTAATGCACCTCCTCCTCCTCCTCAAAATCCACAAAATCCTATGGAACAACAACCTCCACCATCCATTCCTTGACATGCCCCTGGAACACAAGAAAATATAATGAGGCAAATTGAAAATAACAAAAAAGAAATTGAAGATATAATTGCAAGGTTGAAAGACCCTTCCACTTCAACCTTGCATAGGTCCACACTTGTTGAATCTCTTGAATCTATGTTATCAAATGTAGATTCAATTAGCAAGCAAATATCTAGCTGGACAGATAAGAGGAGAGAGTTTAGAGACTATTATGCAGACAAACTATCATACTCAGATGTGAAAAAATTACAAATTACAAAATTAGACTTGTGTTCGATTTTCACAAACCCACAAACAAATCAACCTCCACCCATTACATGCAAGAGGTGCCCTATCCATTGGTACAACAACCAAGTGATAAGGGACAATTTTGGGTAGAGGTGGTGGATGGTTTTTGACCATCCTCCATGCAATAATAACGAGGTCCCGCAATACTTTTTGAGGAAACTCTACTTCGAGTTTGTCCTCAATAAAGTGCTAAACTATTTTGATATGCGGGACTTCCAGGGTAGAGGTGGGGGGTCAGGACAAGATAGACCAGGGGCATGTGTTGACCCACAATGGGCAGTGAGATGAGTAATCAGCAATCCAGCCCATGAGCATGTTTCTATCCCTTCTATTGTGAAGGAGAGTGTTGAGGTTGATACACTTCAGTCCATTAGTGCCTTGACCCAGAGCATCATAGAGTATGCCAGTCCTGCAGCACAGAGTGGGTTGGGAGATAGTGCGAGGAGTAGGGTCCCACCCCATGCTTGTTAGGCTTGCGGGTCAGCCTGTGGTTATGACCCCATGGATAGTCAGGATGCAGGTGCACAGGCTACATTTGTAGCTGAGCAGATGGTGATGACAGATACCCTCCTGAGTGAGACTTTCGGTCTTGATACTCAAGTAAATATTAGCAAGTTTATTGAATTTAATTTATTAAATTTTATTTTTGAAATGCAAGATTAACTAATTTAGTTTGATGATTTTAATAAAATTTTAGGGTCATAGCGTTGATGCAGTTTTCAGTGGTTCTCCACCTGTATATTACATTAGATCATCTACTGTTAGGGTATGTAACTAGTAAACAATTATAAATATTACATGTGAATAGCATCGTTATATGAATGGTATTCTAATATCTAATTTTGGATGTTGAATAGGTTAATATTAGAGATTTCACGGCAACACCTGCCAGCGGTGGTAGACTTGAAAGCTTCACGGAGGTAATAAAATAAATAGTTTAGAATGAATTGTACTTACTAGATTTTTGTATGTGACTTGTGTGCTTTATTGTGTGTACTTCCATGTTGAGATGAACACGTGTGTATGTTAGGAGCCATGATTTGCATCACTATTATAGTTTTCGTAATTGAATAATGTTGTTTTATTTCCAGATGATGCAGCCTGCGGAGACACCTCTCGATGTTCATAGGGCAATGGAGCATGGTGTGACCTCTGCGATTCATAGCTCCATGGCATTGACAGGGGTATGAGGCATATTAGTAAATTTCAATTTACATTCATTGTTATAGTTGTTTATTTTTGAAAAATTAAAAGATTATTGATTTGAAGTTTAATTTCTATCTAGATGGTTTCTACAGGACATGACATCACAATGGCCTATTCCTGCTACTGAGGTAAGTGAGGAGACAGATTATATGGTAGCGGTAAGTGATTATTTTGTTAAATGTTTCATTTTTTATAACATGTAATTTCTATATATTAATGTCTATTATTTTTATTGTAACAACTAAGGATGCATGAAGAACTAAATAGGAGGAACAACCCTCGGGTTCGTAGTAGACCACCCACATGCGCGTCTCCATTCCCTAGAAGATCAAAGGCTGCCCGTGATCTATTCTCTTCACCAGCCAGAGGGGAATGACTTTTTATTGTGTTCCTTTGTTATATGCCTATATGGCATTTGTGGACATATAGTTTGTATTGCATATAGTTGACATTGTATGTCTATATGACATTCTTGTAAGCCTATATGGCTATTTTGTATATATGTTATACTTATATCAACAGATATTGATGTATGCCTATATGGATATTTGGTTAATACAAATCTTTTTAATTGATGGCGTCCATCCTTGCATTATAAATCCATGTTTGAATGGATATTTGTAGATGGCTACTTCAAATATTTAAAGTCCAATTGTATTACATAGGATGTTTGTTGATCCAATAAGCTAGCTATTGTTATTCAAGTATCACCTAAACCTCATTTTGGAACTAAAAGATAAAAGTTGTATTTAAAAAAAAATGAATCATCATGTTGAACAAAAAATATTAATATTCTTTATGAGTAGCATACAATGTCAACTATATGCAATACAATAAAATGAATCATCATGTTATTCTTTATGTTTGAGATCCTAAAAATGACTAAGTCTGGTAGCTTGATATCCTGAAACACTAAAAATTGACTAAGTCTGAAATCTGGTGGATCCTCCAAATTCTATAATCTACATGTTAAATCTAGTGGATTCGAGACCTATCTCAAACATCCTGAAAGGTATATTGAAATATATTTAAAGTCTATTCAATATACCTTATCCTCTAGGACTTACACTTCTAGGCACAAAATTGCTCTAGGGAGTTAGGCACGCTTTCCCACCTCTGCAGACTTAAATCAGCGCCTAAGATTGAGACCTTAAAGTGCGCCTAGAGAAGAAAACAAACCTTTGATCATACCAAGTTATGGTGCCTTGAATGGAATTGATACAAATGACCTTAAGCATTGAAAATTTGACAAGGAAAACACATTATGAGTTTAGGCACCCTTCATGCTTCATATCACCAATTTTGGTGCCTTGGCAACATAGTAGATGAATAACACCTCAAAATGAGCGCCTAAGGGTGATGTAGTCATACAAGGGTGCAAACAAGTGTTAAAAGCCTTAAAATATCAAGGAATAATCCAAAGTCAAGTAAGGCGCATTTTCACACCTTGATCATCATCTAAAGCACCTTGCAAAGGAGGTCTTGAGCAAAATAAACCTTAGGCAATTTCTTGCTTCTACAATCAAATTTGAGCGCCTAAGGAGTGGATTGGTGATAGACATCACTTTGAGCACCTTAAAAGTGTTTAAAGGTTTAAATTGCTGAATGACAGCACCTAAAGGTCTTAGAACCATCTAGAATAAGGAATTGAAGAATGAGTTAACCACTTTGAGCGCCTTGAAGGAGAGAAGTATGTATATGAAGATTGATTGAATGTTTGGAGTTTAGGCACACTTTCCTTGTCATCTAATCACACATTGGCACCTAGGAAGAGTTGACATGAAATAATCCTTTGAGTGGACTCCTTGATGAGATCTCTCCCATTGTTTAAACTTGTTGAAATGTTAAAAGCTAAGTCAAATGGATTCTAGGCGCTCTTTGCCTTCAGAATGACCTTGAATTGGTGCCTAACCATAACAAGAGAGTTTAAATCCATTCAATATGGTGCCTTGTAAGAGGAGAGCTTAAGAGCATGAGACTAGATGGCATTTAAGAGTCAAGATCATCAAAATCCAAAGAAATGGGCTAAGTAAGCTAAGGCACCTTTTCTTGTCATTCAATACCTCCATGAGTGCCTAGATTGAAATTGCATCCAAGGACATCTAAGAGTAGGCGCCTAGAGGGGAAAAGTCATCCTAAGACCTTCATAATTATTTAAAGCATAAAAAATGCCAAGTATAAAGCTTCATGATGTTGGGCGCTCTTTCACCTCCATATAGATCTAGATTGGTGCCTTAGATAAAGTATCACAAATCTATATCATTGAGTAAGTTCCAAGAGAGAAAGGCTTACGTCAAGCATGTTTAATCATTCAAGGTTTTACAAATAATGAATAGAGCCTAAATTGATGCTAGGTGCCTCCTCTTGTCTCTACTATCTAGTGTTGGCACCTTCATGTAATTTCCCACCATCATGAGTGCCTAGATCTAGGAAGATCATCCAATTGTGCCTAGGAATAAGATACAAGTCCAAGACCTCAAATTTAAGCACCTAGAAGTGTGATGGATTAAAGAAGCTACATTGGTGCCTAAGGGTAAGTTGTATCTAATGACATCACCTAATTGAGCGCCTAGGAGGTATAAAGCTTAACATTGAGATGAGGACAAGTGCTTAGTAAAGGAGAGTTTCTCAAACATTTAAACATGTGAATGAAGTCATAGAAATGAACTAAGTCATCTAGGCACCATTTTCCCCTTGTGTACCCTTACATTTGCACCTAAGAAGAAGTTTCTTTAGTTCATTGGAGTGTTTGAGTATTGAGGATTTCTTAACAATGCTTTGCAACTTTACATTGCCTCCTTCTGACGATTTTTGGGGCAGCAGAAAACTTTTCACCACGGGCAAACACCTTAGAGATATAAAAAATTGAGGTTATTGTAGAGGCACTCTATGTGATTGCGTTTCCTCAGATGGAATATTTCTAAGTGACACAGTTTTTGAGTAACATCTCGTCAAAGATTGTTGCCTTTTTGCACTTTGGACTCTTCAAGGATATCGTCGGTACAATGTAGCTTAGATTGTTTCGACATGTTTGGGTGAAAAATAGGACCATGCCTAGCATAAATGTACCCATCCGGATGTGTTGGAATAGTCAGTTTGGTCACATTAGGAGAAAAATGAAAGTTACACCCCTTTACAACTTTACACTACCTCCTTTTGACAATTTTTGGGACAGCAGAAAACCTTTCACCATGGGCAAACACCTTAGAGATATAAAAAACTGAGAGAGGTTATTGTAGAGGCACTCTATGTGATCGCGTTGCCTTAGACAAAATGTTTCTAAGTGACATGGTTTTCGAGTAACATCTCGTCAAAGATTGCTTCCTTTTTGCACTTTAGACTCTTCAGGGATATCGTCGGTACAATGTAGCTCAGACTGTTTCAACATGTTTGGGTTAAAAATAGGACCATGCCTAGCATAAATGTACCTATTCGGATGCGTTGGAACAGTCAGTTTAGTTGCATCAGGAGCAGGATGAAAGTTACACCCCTTTGCAACTTTACATTGCCTCCTGACAATTTTTGGGGCAGCAGAAAACCTTTCACCACAGGCAAATGCCTCAGAGATATAAAAAATTGAGAGAGGTTATTGTAGAGGCACTCTACATGATAATTTTGCCTCAAACAAAATGTTTTTAAGTGACACAGTTTTCAAGTAACATCTCGTCAAAGATTGCTGCCTTTTTGCGATTTGGACTCTTCAGGGATATCGTCGGTACAATGTAGCTCGGACTGTTTCGACATGTTTGGGTGAATAAAAGACCATGCCTAGCGTAAATGTATCCATCCAAATGCATTGGAATAGTCAGTTTGGTCGCATCAGGAGCAGGATGAAAGTTACACCCCTTTGCAACTTTACACTGCCTCCTTCTGACGATTTTTGGGGCAGTAGAAAACCTTTCACCACGGGCAAATGCCTCAGAGATATAAAAAACTAAGAGAGGTTATTGTAGAGGCACTCTACATGATCACGTTTCCTCAGATGAAATGTTTCTAAGTGACAAGGTTTTCGAGTAGCATCTTGTCATAGATTGTTGCATTTTTGCACTTTGGACTCTTCAGGGATATCGTCGGTACAATGTAGCTCAGACTGTTTCAACATGTTTGGGTGAAAAAAAGGACCATGACTAGCGTAAATGTACCCATCCAGATGCGTTGGAATAGTTAGTTTGGTTGCATCGGGAGCAGGATGAAAGTTACACCCCTTTGCAACTTTACACTACCTCCCTTTGACAATTTTTGGGGCAGCAGAAAACCTTTCACCACGGGCAAATACCTCAGAGATATAAAAAACTGAGAGAGGTTATTATAGAAGCACTCTACATGATTGCATTTCCTTAAACAAATTTTTTTTAAGTGACACAATTTTTGAGTAACATCTCATCAAAGATTGCTGCCTTTTTGCACTTTGGACTCTTCAGGGATATTGTCAGTACAATGCAGCTCAGACTATTTCGACATGTTTGGGTGAAAAAAAAGACCATGTCTAGCATAAATGTACCCATCTAGATGTATTGGAATAGTTAGTTTGGTCGCATCAGGAGTAGGATGAAAGTTACACCCTTTTGCAACTTTACACTGCCTCCTTTTGATAATTTTTAGGGCAGCAGAAAACCTTTCACCACGGGCAAATGCCTCAGAGATATAAAAAACTAAGAGAGGTTATTGTAGAGGCACTCTACATGATCGTGTTGCCTTAGATGGAATGTTTGTAAGTGACACAATTTTTGAGGAACATCTCGTCAAAGATTGTTGCCTTTTTACACTTTGGACTCTTCAGGGATATCGTCAGTACAATGTAGCTCAGACTGTTTCGACATGTTTGGGTGAAAAAATAGAACAATGCCTAGCCTAAACGTACCCATCTAGACGCGTTAGAACAATCAATTTGGTCGCATCAGGAGCAGGACACCAAAAATACATAACATGATGATGTAAAAATGTGTATATATGTAAAAATGCAGTAGGAAATAAAAACAGACAAACCTTACAAATTAATGTGCACACTTACAACTCAATGTAGCATGACTTTACAAAATTAATGTGAATACTTACAAATTAATCCAATGAACCATCTGGGTCTGCTCTACTCTTTATTGTGTCAAGTATTATTTCATGGTCAGACTCACGCACCTTCCACAAGATTTTGTTCAAAGGTCTACCCTGATACTTTATCAACTGAACATTGGATGCCACGACAAGGTTCGAGTAATGAAGAATCTTTTGATGCATGTCAAAGTCTTGAAACAGCCAAACATTAACACTCTTATGTGGGTACCTTCTAAGCCATGTTCCAATAATAACCACTGAGCCTGTAGGGTATTTGATATTTTCTCCATTTGTAACGGGGGCCTCCAATTTTTTTTGGCCTCAACATAGCGACATAAGTAATAATCTGTTCCCTCTTCATTATCTTCATTTGTAATAACTTCATATACGTGCCCTACATTGATATGTGTAGCAAATTAGATGAAATTAGTCAACATTACAAAAACACTACAAAGTAAGATGCCATTATCTGGTTGAACTAGATGAAAGTAGATGCATATACGTGCCCTATATTACCTGGTTGAACTAAATCTGATATGTGGTCAAAGTCAACTGATGATTCCATCTGTGTTAGTTCCAGTGTCGTCGGGGGTTGATACGTGTCAAGTGGGCTAAGATAACTTAACTGCCATTCGTCAACCCACTCCTTTGACTCGCACTAATCCCAGGCTTGAATTGTACGGGAAGAACAAAAGCATGACATCTTTTGCGTATGGATACTCCATGAACCTACAATTGAGCTTCTGAAAGAGTGCATCTCATTTGATCCTATCAGTGTACAACAGTCCTCATATGGTGCAATGTTAGTATCATCTATGAACCAAAAAAATCTACAAACTAAAGACTTACCTTCATTACCTGGACCCATCGAAGCATTACACCACTCAACAATCAATTTTGCATCTATCAACTTTGCATTGTCTTTATACTTTAACTCTTCTCGTGCTATGGCTCTTTTGATACATGCTCCTACACCATCATGCTCCCCCTTTCCATGCCCGGCCTCACAAAAGTTCCACATATGCTGAATACCTGTAAAATTATGCCTCCTACTCATCCAATAGAAATTTTGCAAGTTTTTGAATTGTGACACATAGTTATCCGACCATATGATATGCTGACTGAACGATATGCCCCTTCTAGCCAAATCATTGTAGAACACCTGAAAGCAACCTTGCACGAACTTTGTAGAATGCATACGATCATCACTAATATAGAAATTATACTCCCTTATGATCTTTCTGTCATCCTCTGTACTATCATTCAAAAGAATGAATGCGATGTGCACAAATATAGAAACCTGTGTGGAGTTGTAATATTGTGATTGCACCTCACGCTGTGGCTGTAGACTGTAGTTCTCTACAAAGTTGATGACTGAAACAATGCTACCAATCAAAAATGTGTCCTTGCATAACTTGAATTTCAAGTCCAACCATCAAGCTTTATGGGCATGTCTTGCATACTCATACACTATGCTATCACGAAATATAGGCATAAACTGATACACTGGAATCTTTACAATAACCAATTCACACCTCTTTGCTTCTTTACCATCTTTTGTATTGTATGCCACTGTTTTATACTTGCCAAACTCTCTAGTTCGTTTCTAACCGCATGTGTTCTTTCCATATGTTCACATATTGGCAACTATTGCAAGCCACCATAATGATGACATGTCCAAACATAATTTCTTGTAGAATATTTGACCTTCCTCTCTTTCACATAAAATTCTTGATATGATGTCTCTTGAAGATGTTGGTGGGGCACATATGGCACAACCTTGCAAAACATTGTTAGTATGCATATCTAAACATATAGACCTATAAGCATCAAAATGGTTAGAAAATTCAATATGTAATCTACAACAACAAGTAGTGTGTGTGTGATTTATCTTGACATAGAAAGGTTTTAGCATTTCAAAATATCTTTGACAAATTTTAATTTGAGGATACTTCTCTAGAAATTTACCATAAAACTGTGTTTGAGTCTCATCCAAAAAATGCTTTGGATGTGGCTCATGGTTCTAATTACCGATTCTCCTTACCACATCCCTTTGATTCAGAGATACCCTTGTGTAATTCTTCCAAAAGTCTTCAATTAGTGATCTCAATGCTTCAACAATTGGTTTATCTTTTCATGGTAGTCTCCCCGAGAATGCCCATAATTCATTGGCATTAGTGTCCTCAATTCTTTGGCATCTTCCAACGGCTCTTGATAAAGTTTTCTTATTAATTATCAATTCTTGACTCGTCTTTCTAATGAGACGAGCTTTCCTTGTTTGACTACTTACTATAGTCGATGTAATCACACGTCGTGTTGCATTACTATCTTTTGTGCGTGAGGTGTTACCCACACTCTCATACGCACTCATTAGATTTTTGACAATAGATTTTTCACTTGAAGCCTCTAATGTTCTCAACCCAAGAATCTTCATGATGGACCTATACTTTATACTTCACATCATTTCAATGAATAGTTAACATCTTGCAGTCTCATTTAACTTTTTAAAGAACAATCTCCAAATCTTATGAGCATATCTTCTACAAGTACGTTTTGGAATCTTACCTTCCATTGGCTGCAAAATATTCTCATCAATATGAATCAAATACTTTGGCTTTCTATGCAAAATTCTAGGTGGTGTTAAGTTAGGTAAATTCATCTCAACATTAGGAATGTCATCAATATTTAAATGAGATGGGCTAGATGGCCTACCTTCGATCAAAGATGGAATAAATGACATACCTTGAGGTTGAGGTGGGAACGATGGCATACCTCCTTCATCACATGTGAGTGATGATGTACTCTCAACTTGAGATGTGGTAGATGGTGTCCCTACATGTTGACTTGCAGTAGAGGATGTGTCTCCAACTATGGTATTCAAATCTCTCGTAGCACAAAGTTTTTGCATTCGTTCTCTTTGTGTCGCCAATACCATATGTCTTTGTGATGGTTGTGGTTCCTCTTCAATTGGCATGTCTTCATTTATCATGTCTAATTTCCTCTTCTCACGAAGTTCCCTCATAGCCACTACTTTCTTTGCATTCTTAGCTTCTATCTCTTCCTGTGTTGGTTTAATTCTTGATCGTTTCCTCGGCATGACAGAAAATTTGTCTGTAGCATGATAAAGAGACCAATATTACTTCCTAAGAAATGAATACAAGATAATAGTGGGATTGTATTTTTATTATGTTGTAAGGATTTATTCTTGTTCTGTTTAAACATCATGGTATGTTAAGGTCTGTTTATTACACATAATTATTAAAGAGCCCAAGTGTAGAAAATATACATGCCATCATGTGAGATTGTAGGCTGCTTTCTTGATTGGGAATGTGTCTATTTTAAACATGTATGATAAAGCATGATAAAGTAATTCAAATAGAATTAAGGAAAATGTAAAGAACATGCATGTAAAGACTTGACATACCTAAAAAATGAAGATTCAAATGGAGAGAGTACCCAATTATGTAGTGTTTTTTTCTTTTTGCATCAAACTCCTCAATAATTTGAGTTTTTCACCACTTGCTTCCTTTTCAATGTTAAATTGAATAACACTCAAATATAATTACTAACAACAATACTATTAACCAATCTATAATGTTAAATTCCTAAAATTGAATCACAATTAACATTGCAAACTACAAAAATTGAAACTTGAATAGATATATATCAAACTTGGTGTGAAAACTATGTTATTTCCTCCTTCTCAAGTTGGCAAAGCAGAAAAGGTGGTGGAAAGATCATGCAAAGGTGGTATAATGTGTCAAATGTGCATGTGAACTTCCCAACAACATGAAAGCACTTTTTTTTGTCAGAGCACGTGCATAATCAGTATGAAAATAGAGCATGTGGGCCTCGACCACGGGGATCAACACTTTTTTTACTGTTTCTATTGAAGGACAAAATGTGAGTGCGTTATAACGTGCTCGCATTTTGTCCTGCTATAGATTGATCCATAAATATTTTACCTATCTCACCTTTAATAGCACCTTTACAATATCTCACCTCTAGTTCCATTAGCTCATGTTCTATATGTCACTTATCTCTCCCCCTCAACTCTCTACCTCTCCCCTCTCTATGTCTCTCAATTGCTCCTTGTCTACCTTAACCCTAATCCCTCAACCCTCGAACCTCAACCCTCAATGTCAAACCCTAATCCCTCAACCCTTAACTCTGATTCCTCAACCCTCAACCCTATCCCTAAACCCTAAACCCTAAAGCCTCAACCCTCAACCCTCAACGTCAAATCCTAATCCCTCAACCCTTCACTCTAATCCCTCAACCCTAAACCCTATCCCTAAACCTTCAACACTATACCTTAAACCCTAATCCCTCAACCTTCAACCCTAAACCTTATCCCTAAACCCTAATCCCTCAACCCTAATCCATCATCCCTCAACTCTAATCCCTCATCCCTAAACCCCAAACGCTATCCCTATTCCTAAACCCTCAATGGGCTCGATACTATACCTTAAACCCTAATCCCTTATCCCTAAACCCTCCAACCCTATCCCTAATCCCTTATCCCTCAACCCTCAACCCTAAACCTTATCCCTACTTTAACCCTAATCCCTCGACCCTCAACCCTATCCTAAAACCCTTAACCCTCGAACCTCAATGTACTCAACCCTCAACGTCAAACCCTAATCCCACAACCCTTAACTCTGATCCCTCAACCCTCAACCCTATCCCTAAACCCTAAACCCTAAACCCTAATCCCTTAACCCTAAACCCTAATCCCTCAACCCTCAATGTCAAATCCTAATCCCTTGACCCTTCACTTTAATCCATCAACCCTAAACCCTATCCCTAAACCCTCAACACTATACCTTAAACCCTAATCCCTCAACCCTCAACCCTAAACCTTATCCCTAAACCCTAATCCCTCAACCCTCAACCCTAAACTGTCATCCCTCAACTCTAATCCCTCATCCCTAAACCCTAAATACTATCCCTATTCCTAAACTCTCAACAGGCTCGATACTATATCTTAAACCCTAATCCCTTATCCCTAAACCCTCCAGCCCTATCCCTAATCCTTATACCCTTGACACTCTACTTTAACCCTAATCCCTCTACCCTCAACCCTATCCCGAAACCCTTAACCCTTGAACCTTAATGTACTCAACCCTCAACGTCAAACCCTAATCCCTCAACCCTTAACTTTGATCCCTCGACCCTCAACCCTATCCCTAAACCCTAAACCCTAAAGCCTTAACCCTTAACCCTCAACGTCAAATCCTAATCCCTTAACCCTTCACTCTAATCCCTCAACCCTAAACCCTATCCCTAAACCCTCAACACTATACCTTAAACCCTAATCCCTCAACCCTCAACCCTAAACCTTATCCCTAAACCCTAATCCCTCAATCCTCAACCCTAATCCGTCATTCCTCAACTCTAATCCCTCATCCCTAAACCCTAAATGCTATCCCTATTCCTAGACCCTCAATGGGCTCAATACTATACCTTAAACCCTAATCCCTTATCCCTAAACCCTCCAACCCTATCCCAAATCCTTATACCCTTGACACTCTACTTTAACCCTAATCCCTCGAACCTCAACCCTATCCTAAAACCCTTAACCCTTGAACCTCAATGTACTCAACCCTCAACATCAAACCCTAATCCCTCGACCCTTAACTCTGATCCATCGACCCTTAACCCTTAAAACTTGAACCCTAAAACCTATCCCTACACGCTCGACACTCGACACTATATCTTAAACCCTAATCCCTTAACCCTCATCCCTAAAGCCTCAACCCTAAATCCTTAAACCTTCAACCCTAAACCCTATCCCTAATCCCTCTACCCTCGACACTCTTATTTAACCCTAATCCCTTGACCATTAACCCTATCCCTCAACCTCAACCCTCAACCCTCAACTCTCAACATTAAACCCTAATTCATCAACCCTAAACCCTAATCCCTCAAACCTAAACCCTATCCCTAAACCATCAACCCTCAACACTATACCTTAAACCCTAATCCCTATCCCTCAACCCTTAACCCTTTAAACTTAAACCCTATCCCTACACCCTCAACACTTGACACTATATCTTAAGCCTTAAACCCTCATCCCCAAAGCCTCAACCCTCAATCCTTAAACTTTCAACCCTAAACCCTATCCCTAATCCCTCTACCCTCGACACTCTAACCCTAACTTTGACACTTAAATGCTAATCTGTTAACCCTAATCCCTATTCCTAAACCCTCAACCCTCAACACTATACCTTAAACCCTAATCCATCAACCCTAAAACCTAATTCCTCAACCCTCAACCCTAAACACTATTAATAAACCCTCAACCCTCGACACTATACCTTAAACCCTAATCTCTCAACCCTCAACCCTAATCCCTCATCCCTAAACCCTAAACACTATCCCTATTCCTAAACCCTCAACCCTCAACACTATACCTTAAACCCTAATCCCTTATCCCTAAACCCTAAACCCTATCCCTCAACCCTTAGCCCTAAAAAATTAAACCCTAAAACCTATCCATAAACCCTTGATGCTCAACACTATATTTTAAACCCCAATCCCTTAACCCTCAGCCCTAAAGCCTTAACCCTCAATCGTTAAACCTTCAACCCTAAACCCTATCCCTAATCCCTCTGCCCTCAACACTCTACTTTAACCCTAATCCCTTGACCATCAACACTATCCCTAAACCCTCAACCCTCAACCCTCAACTCTTAATATTAAACCCTAATCCATCAACCCTAAACCCTATTCCCCCAACCCTCAACCCTCAACACTATACCTTAAACCATAATCCCTCAACCCTAAACCCTAATCCCTCAACCCTAAACCCTATCCCTAATCCCTATACCCTCGACACTCTTATTTAACCCTAATCCCTTGACCATTAACCCTATCCCTCAACCTCAACCCTCAACCCTCAACCCTCAACCCTCAACCCTCAACTCTCAACATTAAACCCTAATTCATCAACCCTAAACCCTAATCCCTCAAACCTAAACCCTATCCCTAAACCATCAACACTCAACACTATACCTTAAACCCTAATCCCTATCCCTCAACCCTTAACCCTTAAAACTTAAACCCTATCCCTACACCCTCAACACTTGACGCTATATCTTAAGCCTTAAACCCTCATCCCTAAAGCCTCAACCCTCAATCCTTAAACCTTCAACCCTAAACCCTATCCCTAATCCCTCTACCCTTGACACTCTAACCTTAACCTCGACACTTAAACACTAATCCGTCAACGCTAAACCCTAATATGTTAACCCTAAACCCTATCCCTAAACCCTCAACCCTCAACACTATACCTTAAACCCTAATCCATCAACCCTAAAACCTAATCCCTCAACCCTCAACCCTAAACACTATCAATAAACCCTCAACCCTCGACACTATACCTTAAACCCTAATCCCTCAACCCTCAACCCTAATCCCTCATCCCTAAACCCTAAACACTATCCCTATTCCTAAACCCTCAACCCTCGAAACTATACCTTAAACCCTAATCCCTTATCCCTAAACCCTAAACCCTATCCCTCAACCCTTAACCCTAAAAAATTAAACCCTAAAACCTATCCATAAACCCTCAATGCTCAACACTATTTTAAACCCCAATCCCTTAAGCCTCAGCCCTAAAGCCTCAACCCTCAATTGTTAAACCTTCAACCCTAAACCCTATCCCTAATCCATCTACCCTCAACACTCTACTTTAACCCTAATCCCTTGACCATCAAGCCTATCCCTAAACCCTCAACTCTCAACATTAAACCCTAATCTGTCAACCCTAAACCCTAATCCCTCAACCCTAAACCCTATCCCTAAACCCTCAATCCTCAACACTATACCTTAAACCATAATCCCTCAACCCTCAACCCTAAACCCTAAACCCTATCCCTAAACCCAACAAAACTGCTTTGCCTTATGTTAGGTTGTTAAACCCATCATTTTTGACACTCTTCTCTTAAAGATGTTTGAGTTGCCAGAATATGTCAGAAAAATGGCTATGAACTTTTTTAATGTTAGCAATGTTATATGGAATATTTTTCTGGCCCATCTGGGGTTTATTATGCCAATAGGTGTACACACTATGAGAAAAGCTTTGCGTATGGTACATCCACAGTGACTAATTAACAAGTGAAATCAGAAGGATGATCATTATGAGAAAAGCTTTGCATTGGGGTACATCTATGTTTCTTGCTGTCCACCCCACACTTAGGGGAGGTATATTGTTATGAAATAGGCAAATAATCTCCCATTGTTTACTGGCTCTATCCACAGAACTACTAAACTATACCTTAAACCCTAATCCCTCAACCCTAAACTTTCAACCCTAAACCCTATCCCTAATCCCTCTACCCTCAACACTCTACCTTAACCCTAATCCCTCGACCCTTAACCCTAAACACTATCCCTAAAGCCTTAGCCCTAAACATTAATCCCTCAAGGTCCTAAACTTTAATCCCTTATCACTAAACTCTAAATCCTATCCCTAAACGCTCAACCCTCAACCTTAAACCTTAATCACTCAATCTTTATCCACCCCTCTCCTCCCCTATCTAGTTCACTCCCATCTCTACCCTCCTCTACCCTCGACACTATACATACATACATATAGGCATACATAGATACATACATACATATAGGCATACATACATACATACATACATACATATAGGCATACATACATACATACATACATACATACATATAGACATACATACATACATACATGATTAATAGCCTTGAACATTAAAAAAATTAAGGGGAACATAACGCGAGCGCGTTATAACGCGCTCGCGTTATTTCAAACATGACAAACAACACAAACTTTTGCGGAAAAGGAAAAATGCAAAGCAAAAAATAACGCGAGCGCGTTATAGCGCGCTTGCGTTATGTTTTTCTTTGGGAATCCCAAGCCTTGGGCTTGGGCTTTGCTTTGGATTTCCAACCCAAAGGCTTGGAGTGCCTTTTCAACATCCACATATGTGTTTTTCCATATTCTTCAAGATTTCACATAATTTCGTTCATGCTAACCCTCAGATTTGCACGTGTTTCAAGGTCAAACAAATCAAACACCTGGGTAATGTTAGGCTTTCTATTAGCTATTTCACGATGTGATTTTTTTCACATTTTAACAATGTTAAGCCTTTCATCTTTAATTTCTTTTGTTTGTGTGTCCGTTTTTGGGCAAAAACCACTGTTTGGTCTTTTTTTCATTGTAAATTAACTATTCATTGAAATTACAAAAAAATTACATATTTAGAAACTAGACTCCATTCTACAAATATTAAAAAAAGAAAAAAATGATTTTCAATTAGTTTTCAAACTTTATAGGGGTAGCACGGCCAAAATTCTTTTTTTTAGGATGTGTCCACTTTAAAAATTAGTAAAAAATCAAATATTCATCAAAAAATTATCAGAAAAATTGGGCATAAACTACATGCTATTATCTAATTTCTCACTAAAGCGATTTTAAAAATACCAAAAAAAAGTTGACCTTTTGAGGGAGCCACAAAACATGCTATGTTATGTTTTTTTGACAGAAACAACACCAACTTCTGTGGCTCCCTCTTTTGAACCCCTTAATCTATGCCATTTTTTAAGAAAAAATAGTAGTTTAGAAAGTAGACTCAGAGCACTACGAACATTGTTTTGGTTGCATCTCCAAAGTTTTAGTGTAACTATGCTCAATTTCTCATCCAAGGCTAGTATTTCCTGATTTCAGAAAAAAAGTGGCCACTTAAGACCCCTTTTTGGCCCCCCATTCTCTTGCACTTACCCACTCGTGGAAAATTATTTTTGAATGAGAAGCAAGAAAATACAGCTCTAACTTCCTATTAAGGTGTAGAAAATTTTCTTCATCCATCTTTGAAAAAGGTCTATATCATCAGAAAATTAGAGTTCCAATAGAGAGCCCTCATTAAATAGAGCATGCCTTTTCATAGTTGGTCCCAAAGATCCGTCTCTCAACTTAATGTGAATTGCTTCAACAATAATAACAATAATGAGGGGGCAAGTGGGAAACCTTGCCTAATGGACCTTTGCAAAGGGAAAGAAGAAGAGAGTTTCAAGCCATTAACACAAACTTGTGCCAAGGCATCCTTGAAAAGCACACTAGCATACCTACAGGTAGTCTCTCCAAACCTCAAGGATTTCAAATAAGAAGGATGAAGGGTTTTTCAATATAGTCATAATCCTTTCTAAATTCAATAAGAGCCATACAAAAATTATTTATTCATCCCCTCCCAACTAGTTAGAACATTATCCAAAATATATCTCCTTTTAAAAAACCTTGTTTGAGTAGGAAAATTATTAGGGGAAAAATCTTTTTCTCTCATAGTTAGCACCTTGTAAAATTTTTATATAAAGCATTTAACAAGTTTATAAGTCACCAATACATTATCTAGGAGGTATCTCATTCCTTGGGTAATAGTTTAATCACACTTTTATTAATATCATTGCCCAAAGAACCAACAAAGATTGGTTCTTTATACACTTTAAAAAAATAATGGCAAATCCAATCCTTGTTTGCTTTGTATAATTCCATAGGAAATCCATTAAAACTAGGAGCCTTTTCATTGCTCATAGAATTGATCACATCCTTTATCTCATCAACATAATGTTACATAGGAAAAGAGAGCCTAATACATTATATACTAACTAGACCAACCTCTCATATCCAACATTAGAACACAAGATGACCAAGACTTTTACACTTGGCTACAGTCCTCAAAGTAGAGCCAAATGGTCTGGGGCTTGTCTTCTTTTTGTTGAAATAGATGAGAATGAATTAATGAGGCTAGATCGAGGGTTTCTATGATGAAATATGATAAAATAGAACTTACTGACCAATCAGGGCTGAAAACCCAGAAACTGGGATCTGAACTAAGCAGAGCAAGGCTATCGAGGGTCACTACCAGAAATTTAGCCCACATTTGGAGAACTAGGGTGCCTAAGCGCTAGTGTCCTAGGGTTTTGGGCTACCAAAAGTTTGAGACACTTTCGACACTTGTACTTTCATCTTTCTATCACTTATTTTTGTCAGATCTTCCATCTTTGGCCTGCACACATAAAAGAGGGAAAATGGTGGTGTTGTATAGAGGCTTTCCTTTGTCAAACCTCTATGTAAGTGTTCCCACTTCCACAACAACAAGGATTAGATCAAGAGTGTGTGCCCTAGGTAGGCAAAGATAGATCTAAATAAATCAAAGACAAATGTAAACAAACATGAAGGAAAGATGTTACCATGAACATGAAACCCTTGATGGGATGATGTCACTATCAAATCACCACAAGGAGAGAATGAAGGAGGAAGGAGCTTCCTTGAAGATCTATAACAAGGGTTAGTATACAACAATAAACTGTAGAAACAAAGATCTTGTAGATAAGAGCTTGTTAGAGAGAATCATTACAAGGAGAGTCATTAGCTAAAATGTCATTAGATCATTCAGAGTAAATGATTGAGAGAGAGACATGTTTATAAATGCATTATAATTACTTTCCAAGGGCCCATATGAAATAAGGTCGACATATTCAAATTTAGAGGGATTGAAGAGGCAGGACACTAGAGCTCGGGTGCTAGTGTCTTGGACCTATTTTTCCTCAAAGTGTCCACCATAAAGGGGGCTAAATCATGAGCTCAAATCAAGTCCTAAAGTGGGTATGTCTCAAATAGGGCTAGAAACACAAGTTACACATGTAAATGCTAAGTCTAGTGTGAAGTTGTAAGAGGTATACAATTTTTGATAGTACACAAATGCTTTTATCTAGGATATTAGCATGATATTAGCATCCTTATAGTTATGCTTATAGGGAAGAATCTTAGAAACAATGTCTTTAGCTTTGAAAAGGTCATTGTAAAATGAGTGAAAAGCTTTCTTGATTTCATAATCATCTTTCACTAACACCCCTCCAATATCAATGATTGGAATTTTTTCTCTGTTATGTTTGACCTTCAATTTTTTTTTAAGAACCTAGTATCTTTGTCCTCCAAATGGAGCTAGGTTAAATTTGAGATCAATTTAACTCTTTTAGCTTTATAAAACTGGTTACATATAGTTTTTTGTTTTACTACCATGCCATGTTTTTGGAGGTATTTATCAAAAGGAACAATTTGAAGTTTGCATTCAACCCCAATAATGTCTTCTTGTAATATTCTACACCATTTAACCCTCTTCTTATCTTTATCTCTACCAAAGATTCTCATTTTTTCAAATGCAAACATTTCCTTGTTTCACCTAGAAATCTAAGAACCTTGAAAGAACTTTGTTAATTCAAGCTCCAAATGTTAAACAAGGTATTGTTGCAAGAAGGATCTTTTAAATGAGTAATATTGAACTTGTAGAGACCTTTAAAATTTGGAGTTTGGGAGGGAAGGACAATGAAAAAATTCCATCTCAAAGGGGTGGTGATTAGACAAAGTAGAGGGGATAACCTTTATGTCATGCCCACATTTTCCTTGTGGTCACAACACACATCGCACGTGTCATAACCACATCTGTCAGGTGGTTGTGACACGAGATATGAAAAACTTTTCTCACACTGTCCTAAAAACCCCTTTCGCATGCGTACGCATGCTCAACGGTGTTCTCTCATGGCGAAACACTATACTCTTCGGCGGAATACAAGTACAATGGCGTGCAACCAGAAGCATAAAGATCAACAAGAGGGTCTATACAATGCTGCTAACGTCATTGCAAGAGTGAGATTACCAAAGTTCTTAAATCAAACCCTCGGCAATTTTCGGTAGCAGAATGCCTTACGGCGTTAGTGGGAATTACGCTGCACCCATTTACGCACGTGGTTCGCTGATAGAAGAACCACTCCCCACGACGCCTTGTTCCGACTAAACCGGCTAGTGATCTCCCTATTTAGTCATTTTTCAGCCAGGCACGGTTGTCTGTCTCCTCTCTTGTTTCCTGAAACATACCCCTCCTATGACTTAGCATTTTCAACAAGGCGGTTTGGTTGCCCTCTCTTCCCTTTCCACAAGTTCTTAAGTTGGATTATATCTTTATCGCCCTTACCTTAACTATCTCTTAGTTCATTTAGTGTGTTTATATTTCGGTCTCTCTCTCTCTTTCATTTTCTATACTTTCTTTATGTGCATCCTGTCCTTTCTTCGTGATTTACGTCAATCAGGGTTATCACCGCAGTTATTGTTGATATTGAACCAAATTTCAGGATGATCTAGGTCACAAGGGCTGGTTTACTATTTCGCTGGACTCGGTCTCCTAATCTTCCCCGATCTAGGTTCCTCCTCTTCGTGAATACTTAGTCAACTTGTTCCTAAGCACAATTGACAGAAGGGTCCGTCAACTTAGTTCTCTTATCCCGTGTGAGAAATGTCGCGCATTTTCTCCTCTGTGTTTTCCAATGTTAGTTTTTTTTTTTTTTCTTCGGAACCTCTTACAGATTTACATATGAGATCGTTTGCTACAGTTGAGATTAATATGGCCACATGGATAGTCAGTGGTGGCTTCTTAAGTTTATTTCCAGTGTTCTTTTGAACAAGTGATCTGTAATTTTCCTCTTCATTTTCCGGGTGTTTGATATTACGTTGATAGTTGAAACTTCCGAGAAACTCTTTCTAGAGTATCACTGATTATTCTTTAACTCTCTTTTACATTATAATTTTATTTTCTCTTGTTTATAATTACTGTTGTTACTCTTACTATTAATGACTATTAATACACTGATTGTGACCCGTATAACGTTGTAAATAGATGTAGGAGGCTCTCCACTTTATAAAACCCTGATCCTGGAAATATCACTTCTTTGGTTGTTGTGTTCAACACTTAATAAAACAAAACTGACTGTGAAAATATAATTTGTTATTTTATTTTTATATATCCAGGAGCCATATTTTATTAAGATTTAAAATGAGGGTCCACTAAAATTGCTCATAAAACTCTTTTCATAAATATATATATATATATATATATATATATATATATATATATATATATATATATATATATATATATTTTAATGTCCATGTATTGACGAACTTGTTCTTTTAGTTAATTAATAAACTCCACGTAATCTTTTTATATATAAATAGATATAGAAATATATATATATATATATTAATTATTTCATATTAAATTGCTATATACATAGGCATATATAGTATCTATATATGCCTATATAAATGGCAACTTAATATGTGCTAATTCAAATAAAATCCAACTTATGTGTTAGGGCCCAAAGCCCTAACACTTAACCCCATTTTTTTTTGTTTTATTTTCCAGAAAGCGGAGGAGATGGGCGGCGGTGGCCGCAGCCAGCGGAGGAGCAGGGTCTGCGGTGGCCGCAACCAGCGGAGGATCGCAGCAGAGGAGGCGCAGATGTGGGTTTAAGCCACAGGCCGCGGCAATAGTGGCCGCGCTGAGCGGCGAGTGGGAAGCGGGGGTCTCGGTGGAGGGGGTAGGCCTGTATTGGCCGCGGGAGTCATAAGGGGAAGGGGGGGATGTGGAGTGGGGCGGAGCCCCACCCACATCCCACGATGTGGGGTGTGGGTGGGGCTCCGCCCCACTCCACACCTCCATTTATATGCTAAGGCCTGCGGTGGGGATTTCTCCCCACCGCCTGCCCATTAAAAAAAATGCGACTGTGTTTTTGTTATCCGCGGCTTCACATCCACTTCGACAGTCATTTCTTATGGTGTTTTTTTTTTTGTTGCTAATATATAATATATAATATATAATATATATATATATATATATATATATTTATTCATATATATATATATATACACCAAATTCAGTCTCATAAGAACACAATTTATTCAGTACTGATAATTAATTAAACTGATATATGTATATATATTTATATATATATATAAATATATAGATATATATTTATGTATATATATATACATATATTCTTATATGTATATATCTAATTCACAATTCTCTCAAATTCACTACTTTATTCATTTTCTCCAAATCAACCTTTTATAATGATAATGTCATAACAATTATATATAAATATATATATATATCCCAATTTCACTTAAGTGATAGAAACGGTAACTAGCTATTCCCTTATTCTAAGTATAATTTTCCATTTTCATAAACATTTAAGACTTCGTAAATTTACAAACAGAATATATATTTACATGCTAGATTTCCTCTAATCCTTCTAATTAACAGAATCCATGAGAATAGCTCAAATATTTAAAACTGTCTTTTCCATTTTAACATTGAACTATAAAGAAAATTAGCATTTCAATTAGTGAAGCAATTCCAAACTTTCAAATGTAAACAACTCAGATTAAATTGCAAAAACGAACTTGTTTCTTTCAGTAATACTTGAAACACAAAAATTGCTATTGAACAAAGTTTGCAAACATCAACTTAAAATTTAAGCACATTCATATTACAGCTTCTCAATCATGATTACCAACTTCCCAGATATGAACTTTCTCCTCCCAAACAGTATACCACTGAAACTTATGACAACCAATAAAAGTCCAATAATAACAAGATCAGGGAGGTGATTTTATTCACTCCCAGAATATCATTAATTTACAACAATAACAAGAGAGGTGTTCTCTCTTCGTCTCTATGAAATGAACCAGGCCTAATTCTCATGACAAGAAGATGAACTGTTTCTTCATAAATAGCCAACCAGAAGCTCCAAGAGAAAAACCTGCGTATCAAAGACAAACAAAGAAGAAAATACCACTCGTCTAGCTCTCCTCCCTACCGTAGACCCGCAAGAGGGTCACCCCCGAGCTAGGGAGACCATACTCACACCTGGGTACTCAAACACTCCACTTCACAACAGAAACAACAACAATCCCAAAGCACACATACACCCGTGGGTATTTTACACAATACGGAAACTCAACTACAGTGAGTTTCATAAGGGGCAGGAGAGTGGATACACTCGACTTCAGAGTGTCACCCTGACAGATAAATGAACTAATATAAATTTCTCTTGGTCTCAACCAAGTGTGATCACAATTTGTAAGAAATCTGTATATGACTCTCAAGTCAAAAATACAGTCACAGATACATGCCCTCAAGGCTTTCAACATCCCAAAAGATGGAAACAGGTATGCACCCGAGGAGGATCTCTCCTCCCCTACCCCAAACTTGATGAGCATTTCTCCCAAGTGGGAGACGCTCTGTCAAACACCCGACAAGAACCCCACAGAAAACAAATTTAAACACATATTTCACACACATTTCATACACATTTCAGTTCTACCAAAACAAAGGTAAAATTCAGACCAACCTTGCAAAGCCCTCATAGAATGAAGTTGTTGCAGAGTCCACAGAGTTCACTTCCAAGCTTAGCCACCAACTCCCTCTCTCTTCTCTATCTTCCAAACTGACTTCTCTATTTTTGGTAAGGCCAAAATGAAAGATTTTCCCCAAAATTCAACTAACTCCCTCTCATCCCAAAATTTGAAAATAAATAACCCAAAATTCTCTTTCTTTCTAATTTTGAGAAATGGGGAAGTGACACTTGTCACCTCCTCACCCTTCCCAAAAATCACTATTCTGTCCAGGTGGCTTATGTCACTCTCCATTCCCAAGGGTACTCCTTATTCCTTTCATGTGACTCCACTTTCTCATGGGAGAAATAAAAAAAAGAGTTAAATGAGAACAAGACAGGTGACCCATGCCTCTTTCTCCTTTCTTCACATGGATGTCCCCATAGTACATGGGGGTATCTTACTAAAGAAGAGGCAACTTTCACTAATGGATGGCATCTCTTATCTAGGGAAAAGTAGAGGGGATGGGTTGAGTGTTGGTACAACCCATCATGTCCCCTCCTACCTCCAATTTTCGCCACTTAACTTCAGGGGAAGGTTAAGTTGACTAGATGGAGGTTACTCAAGGGTTACCCATGCCAAATGGGCCCCTGGACCCATGGGGTAGAATCCAGGGTCAATTTTAACCCATACAAGACACCCCAGGTCAAGGTAAAGCACAAGAAAAAGGGCCTCATAATTTAAATAAAAATAGAAATTTCAAATTCAATCTCTTTACAACACTTACTTATAAAAATAATGTTACATGAGGGTAACCTAACCCACTCGACCATACGAAAGACCACATTACATCATGACATCAAACACAAAGAGATCTTGGTTCCTCGTGGAACCAGATCGGCTTAACAGGGAATAACAATTAACAAGGTGTGGAATGATCTCCGAAATCTGTGGTTTGATTAGTAGTCCCTGCACACTCAATTACAAGATCAGTAACCACATAAATTCATCATAGCTGAAGCAACTTAAATAACACATGCATTCTCATGCCTTAGTACAATTTAACATAATTAAAAATCATATTACAATTTTCCATCATCCCTAATTCATTTTTCTGAAAAGTAACTTATCCAAACATCACCCAATTAGTTTTTCCGAAAACATAATAAAGTTAAATAGTCTGACAAATTTTGGGAACTGCTATCCCACAAATATGAAAGTAACAATAACAGTACTGTAAATAGTCATAACAACAGTAGTAAAAAGGACGGTCCTCACATCCTCTCCCCCTAAGACGGTACTTCCTCCTGGAAGTCGTCAAAAAGGTGAGGATACAGGGTCTTCAATCTCTCTGCATCTTCCCATGTTGCAGTGACTTCGTCGTATAAGTCCCATTGGACTCTAACCTGGTCCAGCTCTCGACCTCGAAGGGCCAGCGTCCGACGAGCCAATATGCGAATTGGCTCCAACGCCAGTTGTCCGTCTGCCTCTACCTGAAGAGCACTCCAATCCAACACATGAGATAAGTCAGAAATATATTGACGTAAAACTGATACATGAAATACATCGTGGATACGTGACAGGCTAGGTGGCAAGGCTAGACGATAGGCTACTGGTCGTATCCGCTCCAAGATTTCGAAAGGTCCTACAAATCGTGGTGCGAGTTTAGAGCCTTTTCCGTAACGGATTGGACTTTTGTGCGGCCGCACTCTCAAAAATACTCTTTCCCCCACAGAGAAGCTTCGGTCTGTCCTCTTAGCATCGGCATACTTTTTCTGCCTGTCTTGTGCTTCCAGAAGTCTCTGTCTTATCTGTTTAACTTGCAGTTCCATATTCTGAACTATCTCTGGGCCGATGACTGTTCTGTCCTCTATACGATCCCAACTCAAAGGTGTTTTGCATGGTCTGCCATATAATGCCTGGAAAGGAGGCATACCCAACGAGCTATGATGCCCATTATTGTAGGCAAACTCAACTAGATACAGGTACTCCTCCCATCTAGACTGGTGGTCCATCACATACATGCGAAGCATGTCTTCTAACACCTGGTTAACTCTCTCTGTTTGTCCGTCGGTTTCCGGATGATATGCGGAACTGAAGTTGAGCTGTGTGCCCAACGCCTGATGTAAGGCTTTCCAGAATGATGAAGTGAATACGGAGTCTCTGTCAGATATAATGCGGTGAGGTACCCCATGAAGTCTAACAATCTGATCGAGAAACACCTTTGCCACTGATGGTGCATTGTATGTTGTACATATTGGTGAAAAATGCGCCACTTTGGTCAGCTTGTCAACTGTCACCATAATAGCATCATGGCGACGTGATGACATAGGTAGACCAACGATAAAATCCATAGAAATGGTATCCCATTTCCATTCAGGTATCTCGTGAGGGTACAACAGTCCCGCTGGATGCTGATGCTCGGCCTTGACCCTCTGACATTCCAGGCAACGAGCAACAAATTTGGCAATGTCACGCCTCATCCCAGCCCAATGATAAAGCTGTCGTAAGTTAGCATGCATTTTCTTCACTCCTGGGTGTGCTGCGTAGGGTGCTCTATGAGCCTCTGATAGGATTACTGTACGAAGGTTACCCGCATGGGGTACATAGATGCGTTGCCGATGTCGAAGCATACCATCAGAATCAAGGGTATATCCTGTAAATTTGCCCTCAAGGGCCTTCTGATTTAGTACTGCCTGCTGCACTTCTAGAAACCATTCGTCCTCCGGCAGATGCTGTAAGATGCGATCCTTCAAGTCCATCTTCAGGGTCAGGGTCTGGATCTCGTGGCGTCTTCGACTCAAAGCATCAGCGACCACGTTCTCCTTCCCTTTGATATAATGGACATCGAAGTCATATTCGCATAGGAATTCCATCCAACGCCGTTGGCGGGCGTTCAAATTAGGCTGTGTAAAAATATACTGCAAACTATGATGGTCTGAATGGAGTTCAAAGCGTCGCCCTAAGAGAAAGTGTCTCCAGCGAACCAAGGCATGAACAACAGCTGCAAGCTCTAAGTCGTGCGTAGGATAGTTTAACTCATGTGTCTTTAGTTTCCGCGATTCGTATGCGATCGCTCGACCATCCTGCATAAGCACGGCTCCCAAACCTTCTAATGATGCATCTGTGCAAACTACAAACTCCTCTGAAGGATCTGGTACTGCTAAAATAGGAGCGCTCGTAAGACGCTCTTTGAGGTCTCCAAAAGCCTTTTCACACTGCTCGGTCCAAGTGAAACCCTTCCCTTTTCGCTGAAGGGAAGTGATGGGATGTGCTATCCTGGAGAAACCTTCGACAAACCGACGATAATACCCGGCTAACCCCATAAAGCTTCTGACCTCTGTCACGTTCGTGGGTGCCGGCCACTCCTGGATTGCTCTAATTTTAGATGGATCTACGGAGATGCCATCACCTGATAAAATGTGTCCCAAATACTGCACCTCTGTCCTGAAGAAGGCACACTTCGCCATGTTGCCATAAAGTTGCTGCCCTCGTAATTTCTGCAACACTTGACGCAAGTGCTCTACATGCTCCTCCTCAGTTCGTGAATAAATCAGAATGTCGTCTAGAAATATGATCACGAATCGGTCTAGGTATGTACGGAACACCCCGTTCATGAGACTCATGAATACTGCAGGAGCGTTCGTCAACCCGAAAGGTACCACTGTGAATTCATAATGGCCATATCTGGTTCGAAAAGCAGTTTTATGAATATCTGACTCCGTGATGCGCAATTGATGATACCCAGATTTTAGATCGATTTTCGAGAACACTCTGGCTCCCTGCATCTGATCAAAAAGGTCGTCAATCCTAGGTAGAGGATAACGATTCTTCACCGTCACCTTGTTCAACTGCCTGTAGTCCATGCATAGACGAAGAGATCCATCCTTCTTCTTCACGAAGATCACTGGTGCGCCCCATGGTGAAACGCTAGGTCGGATGTGTCCCTTCTCAAGTAATTCTTCCAACTGCAGCTTAAGTTCTATGAGTTCATGGGTCGTCATTCTATAAGGTGCGCGGGATATCGGCTCTGCACCTGGCACTAAGTCGATGTGGAAGTCCACTTCTCTACGTGGAGGCATACCAGGTAATTCTGGCGGGAATACATCGGCAAACTCTCTAAGGATAGGGTGATCATCTAAAGTAGCCTCAGGTTCATCCTCTGCTCTATCACTGACTGTGATGGCAAACATCTGACATCCCTTCCGCATACAGCGCTTAAGCTGTTGTGCGGATATCATACGAACCGCCGTGGGCTTTTGAATGCCCACTATCTCAACCGACGAACCATGATCGTCTAAACAGCTAATCGTTCTCTGGCGACAATCAAGCTTGGCTCTATGTGCCGCAAGCCAATCCATACCCAGAACTACTCCGTAAGACCCTAATGGCATAATCCTAAGGTCGCATGTTGTGGTGAAGGGTCCCAATGTGATCTCACAGTCTTTAACCAAGGTATCTACTGACATCCTGGCCCCTGAGGCCAACTCAACTTCCCACCTAATGTCTTGCCTAGAAGCCACCAGCCTGCAACGCTCCACTAACGATGTAGACAAAAAAGAGTCAGTAGCTCCTGAGTCAAAAAGGATCGAGATGGGAAAGTCTCTAATCGTACCTGCTGCCTCGATGACAGAAGCCTGGAAATCAGCTTGGCGGTTATCAATCGCTGCAAACATGTGGTGAGATCTGCCCACGTCACCTACGGTCTGCTCGAACCCTCCTGATCGGGGCTGACCCCCTGCAGTAAATCCCTGCGGACACTCTCTAGCCAGATGCCCTGCCCCACCACATACATAACATGGTCCTCTAACCTGTAACTGCCCTGACTGTGTTCTGCCCGATTGTTGTTGCCCGGTCCGTCCGGTGGATCCCTGTGAGCCTCTGTAAGACTGCTGGGACCTTGCGGGTCCTGCCGATGAACCCTGCTGTCTCTGATCCCTGCGTGGACCCTGCTGCTGCCATCCACGGTTCTGTCCTCCCTGTCCCCTCTGTTGAAATTTGGATTTTTGCTGATGTTGCTGTTGTTGTGGAGGCCTAGGAGGTAATGATGAAGGATTATATCCTCCTCTCTGTGTTGTGTTTTGAGGCCTTCGAAAATTTTGCTGTTGTTGGGGATTCCGTTCCTGGTACTGTGGGCGTGAATTCTGTCCTCGTCCCTGAATTTCCTCTGATATAAGGGCCTTTTCAACAGCCTCGCTCATGGTTTGGGGATTTGCCATACGAACTGGTCCTGCTATCCCGTGATTTAGCCCCCTGATGAATTTGTGTATTAAGATTTTCTCATCATGGAGGTATTCCGCGTAACGAGAAAGCTCTATAAATCAGCTCTCATACTGAGTAACGGTGAGTCCCCTCTGCTGTAGGTCATGAAACTCATCGATTCTGCGCTGTCTATAATGTTCGGACAAATACCGCGCATTGAAGCGCTCAATGAAGGTGTCCCATGTGAGTGTATCCACGGAGAGTCGGCGCTTGCACTCCTCTGTGCGCCACCAGGTGGCTGCTGCATCCCTAAGAAGATGAACTGCCACTCGTGCTTTCGTGTTGCTCTCATACGGTCGCAATGCGAAACACCTGTCTAAGCTAATTAGCCAAGCCTCGGCCACAGCTCCCTCTGTAGCTCCTGCGAAGGTGGGTGGGTTGAGCCTCAGTAGATCTCTGATAGGGTCCCCTCTGTCTCTAAGTCTCCCAAGTGGCTCTTCCACACCATCCTCATATACTCCCTGCTGAACCTGTTCTTGTCTCAAAAGTCTCGGAGGACTCCTGCTCCGTGCTTGGGAGGCCGACCCTACCTCCTCTACTGTTGTGTCAGGAATCTCAACGAAGGGCTCCACACGTATCACCTCTAGTGGATCAACGCGGGGCTCCATACGTGGCTCAATACGTGACTCGGCACGTGGCTCCTCTCGCGGAGCAACATGAGGCTCTATACGTGGCTCAGGAATCACTGGTGGTAACCTGTCTAGCATAGTCTGTAGTGCCTGTAAGATCTGTGGACCTATATCCGCTACTGGTGTCGCCTGTGGTACTAGTGGTGCTTGTGGCACAGGTGGTGCAGGTGGTGCTGCTGAATCTGCGGGTGCCAGTCCCTCGGCTGAGGAATCGCTGTGCACCTCGACTGACGCTGTGTGGCGTGATCGTGCTCGTCGAACACGTCGGGGAGGCATCCTACAAAACAAGGTAGAAACTAATTAGCCAAAGTTGTGGAATAATAACGTGCCCAAATACGCCCAGTGTTTACAAACCGGGCTCTGATACCAAATGTCATGCCCACATTTTCCTTGTGGTCACAACACACATCGCACGTGTCATAACCACATCTGTCAGGTGGTTGTGACACGAGATATGAAAAACTTTTCTCACACTGTCCTAAAAACCCCTTTCGCATGCGTACGCATGCTCAACGATGTTCTCTCATGGCGAAACACTATACTCTTCAGCAGAATACAAGTACAATGGCGTGCAACCAGAAGCATAAAGATCAAAAAGAGGGTCTATACAATGCTGCTAACGTCATTGCAAGAGTGAGATTACCAAAGTTCTTAAATCAAACCCTCGGCAATTTTCGGTAGCAGAATGCCTTACGGCGTTAGTGGGAATTACGCTGCACCCATTTACGCACGTGGTTCGCTGATAGAAGAACCACTCCCCACGACGCCTTGTTCCGACTAAACCGGCTAGTGATCTCCCTATTTAGTCATTTTTCAGCCAGGCACGGTTGTCTGTCTCCTCTCTTGTTTCCTGAAACATACCCCTCCTATGACTTAGCATTTTCAACAAGGCGGTTTGGTTGCCCTCTCTTCCCTTTCCACAAGTTCTTAAGTTGGATTATATCTTTATCGCCCTTACCTTAACTATCTCTTAGTTCATTTAGTGTGTTTATATTTCGGTCTCTCTCTCTCTTTCATTTTCTATACTTTCTTTATGTGCATCCTGTCCTTTCTTCGTGATTTACGTCAATCAGGGTTATCACCGCAGTTATTGTTGATATTGAACCAAATTTCAGGATGATCTAGGTCACAAGGGCTGGTTTACTATTTCGCTGGACTCGGTCTCCTAATCTTCCCCGATCTAGGTTCCTCCTCTTCGTGAATACTTAGTCAACTTGTTCCTAAGCACAATTGACAGAAGGGTCCGTCAACTTAGTTCTCTTATCCCGTGTGAGAAATGTCGCGCATTTTCTCCTCTGTGTTTTCCAATGTTAGTTTTTTTTTTTTTTCTTCGGAACCTCTTACAGATTTACATATGAGATCGTTTGCTACAGTTGAGATTAATATGGCCACATGGATAGTCAGTGGTGGCTTCTTAAGTTTATTTCCAGTGTTCTTTTGAACAAGTGATCTGTAATTTTCCTCTTCATTTTCCGGGTGTTTGATATTACGTTGATAGTTGAAACTTCCGAGAAACTCTTTCTAGAGTATCACTGATTATTCTTTAACTCTCTTTTACATTATAATTTTATTTTCTCTTGTTTATAATTACTGTTGTTACTCTTACTATTAATGACTATTAATACACTGATTGTGACCCGTATAACGTTGTAAATAGATGTAGGAGGCTCTCCACTTTATAAAACCCTGATCCTGGAAATATCACTTCTTTGGTTGTTGTGTTCAACACTTAATAAAACAAAACTGACTGTGAAAATATAATTTGTTATTTTATTTTTATATATCCAGGAGCCATATTTTATTAAGATTTAAAATGAGGGTCCACTAAAATTGCTCATAAAACTCTTTTCATAAATCTATATATATATATTTTAATGTCCATGTATTGACGAACTTGTTCTTTTAGTTAATTAATAAACTCCACGTAATCTTTTTATATATAAATAGATATAGAAATATATATATATATATATTAATTATTTCATATTAAATTGCTATATACATAGGCATATATAGTATCTATATATGCCTATATAAATGGCAACTTAATATGTGCTAATTCAAATAAAATCCAACTTATGTGTTAGGGCCCAAAGCCCTAACACTTAACCCCATTTTTTTTTGTTTTATTTTCCAGACAGCGGAGGAGATGGGCGGCGGTGGCCGCAGCCAGCGGAGGAGCAGGGTCTGCGGTGGCCGCAACCAGTGGAGGATCGCAGCAGAGGAGGCGCGGATGTGGGTTTAAGCCACAGGCCGCGGCAATAGTGGCCGCGCTGAGCGGCGAGTGGGAAGCGGGGGTCTCGGTGGAGGGGGTAGGCCTGTATTGGCCGCGGGAGTCATAAGGGGAAGGGGGGGATGTGGAGTGGGGCGGAGCCCCACCCACATCCCACGATGTGGGGTGTGGGTGGGGCTCCGCCCCACTCCACACCTCCATTTATATGCTAAGGTCTGCGGTGGGGATTTCTCCCCACCGCCCGCCCATTAAAAAAAATGCGACTGTGTTTTTGTTATCCGCGGCTTCACATCCACTTCGACAGTCATTTCTTATGGTGTTTTTTTTTTGTTGCTAATATATAATATATAATATATAATATATATATATATATATTTTTTTTTTTATTCATATATATATATATATATATACACCAAATTCAGTCTCATAAGAACACAATTTATTCAATACTGATAATTAATTAAACTGATATATGTATATATATTTATATATATATATATAAATATATAGATATATATTTATGTATATATATATACATATATTCTTATATGTATATATCTAATTCACAATTCTCTCAAATTCACTACTTTATTCATTTTCTCCAAATCAACCTTTTATAATGATAATGTCATAACAATTATATATAAATATATATATATATCCCAATTTCACTTAAGTGATAGAAATGGTAACTAGCTATTCCCTTATTCTAAGTATAATTTTCCATTTTCATAAACATTTAAGACTTCGTAAATTTACAAACAGAATATATATTTACATGCTAGATTTCCTCTAATCCTTCTAATTAACAGAATCCATGAGAATAGCTCAAATATTTAAAACTGTCTTTTCCATTTTAACATTGAACTATAAAGAAAATTAGCATTTCAATTAGTGAAGCAATTCCAAACTTTCAAATGTAAACAACTCAGATTAAATTGCAAAAACGAACTTGTTTCTTTCAGTAATACTTGAAACACAAAAATTGCTATTGAACAAAGTTTGCAAACATCAACTTAAAATTTAAGCACATTCATATTACAGCTTCTCAATCATGATTACCAACTTCCCAGATATGAACTTTCTCCTCCCAAACAGTATACCACTGAAACTTATGACAACCAATAAAAGTCCAATAATAACAAGATCAGGGAGGTGATTTTATTCACTCCCAGAATATCATTAATTTACAACAATAACAAGAGAGGTGTTCTCTCTTCGTCTCTATGAAATGAACCAGGCCTAATTCTCATGACAAGAAGATGAACTGTTTCTTCATAAATAGCCAACCAGAAGCTCCAAGAGAAAAACCTGCGTATCAAAGACAAACAAAGAAGAAAATACCACTCGTCTAGCTCTCCTCCCTACCGTAGACCCGCAAGAGGGTCACCCCCGAGCTAGGGAGACCATACTCACACCTGGGTACTCAAACACTCCACTTCACAACAAAAACAACAACAATCCCAAAGCACACATACACCCGTGGGTATTTTACACAATACGGAAACTCAACTACAGTGAGTTTCATAAGGGGCAGGAGAGTGGATACACTCGACTTCAGAGTGTCACCCTGACAGATAAATGAACTAATATAAATTTCTCTTGGTCTCAACCAAGTGTGATCACAATTTGTAAGAAATCTGTATATGACTCTCAAGTCAAAAATACAGTCACAGATACATGCCCTCAAGGCTTTCAACATCCCAAAAGATGGAAACAGGTATGCACCCGAGGAGGATCTCTCCTCCCCTACCCCAAACTTGATGAGCATTTCTCCCAAGTGGGAGACGCTCTGTCAAACACCCGACAAGAACCCCACAGAAAACAAATTTAAACACATATTTCACACACATTTCATACACATTTCAGTTCTACCAAAACAAAGGTAAAATTCAGACCAACCTTGCAAAGCCCTCCTGGAATGAAGTTGTTGCAGAGTCCACAGAGTTCACTTCCAAGCTTAGCCACCAACTCCCTCTCTCTTCTCTATCTTCCAAACTGACTTCTCTATTTTTGGTAAGGCCAAAATGAAAGATTTTCCCCAAAATTCAACTAACTCCCTCTCATCCCAAAATTTGAAAATAAATAACCCAAAATTCTCTTTCTTTCTAATTTTGAGAAATGGGGAAGTGACACTTGTCACCTCCTCACCCTTCCCAAAAATCACTATTCTGTCCAGGTGGCTTATGTCACTCTCCATTCCCAAGGGTACTCCTTATTCCTTTCATGTGACTCCACTTTCTCATGGGAGAAATAAAAAAAAGAGTTAAATGAGAACAAGACAGGTGACCCATGCCTCTTTCTCCTTTCTTCACATGGATGTCCCCATAGTACATGGGGGTATCTTACTAAAGAAGAGGCAACTTTCACTAATGGATGGCATCTCTTATCTAGGGAAAAGTAGAGGGGATGGGTTGAGTGTTGGTACAACCCATCATGTCCCCTCCTACCTCCAATTTTCGCCACTTAACTTCAGGGGAAGGTTAAGTTGACTAGATGGAGGTTACTCAAGGGTTACCCATGCCAAATGGGCCCCTGGACCCATGGGGTAGAACCCAGGGTCAATTTTAACCCATACAAGACACCCCAGGTCAAGGTAAAGCACAAGAAAAAGGGCCTCATAATTTAAATAAAAATAGAAATTTCAAATTCAATCTCTTTACAACACTTACTTATAAAAATAATGTTACATGAGGGTAACCTAACCCACTCGACCATACGAAAGACCACATTACATCATGACATCAAACACAAAGAGATCTTGGTTCCTCGTGGAACCAGATCGGCTTAACAGGGAATAACATTTAACAAGGTGTGGAATGATCTCCGAAATCTGTGGTTTGATTAGTAGTCCCTGCACACTCAATTACAAGATCAGTAACCACATAAATTCATCATAGCCGAAGCAACTTAAATAACACATGCATTCTCATGCCTTAGTACAATTTAACATAATTAAAAATCATATTACAATTTTCCATCATCCCTAATTCATTTTTCTGAAAAGTAACTTATCCAAACATCACCCAATTAGTTTTTCCGAAAACATAATAAAGTTAAATAGTCTGACAAATTTCGGGAACTGCTATCCCACAAATATGAAAGTAACAATAACAGTACTGTAAATAGTCATAACAACAGTAGTAAAAAGGACGGTCCTCACACTTTAAAACATTATTGTCAAGCACATGGGATATTCTAAAGAATGATTTATCCACAAGAAATTAGTCCAGCCATGAGAACACTCTTTTAGAACCTTTCTAAAAATTGCTCCAAGCAAACCATATGCTTTTGTTATTAGGTTTATACCTAGCTAAAGGGTCAACCTGGTTTCTCCTCCTTTTGAATTTAGACTAGAAATTAAACTATTCATTTCCCTTCCATCAAAATTTCAACCACCCACATTATCATCTTTAGCTTCCTCCATATTAAAATCTACACCAACAACCCAAGGAATATCCTTAAGACTAGTGGCCATCCAATTCCAAATACCCATCCTTTTTCTATAATGATTTGGGTCATACACAAAGAAAATTCCAAAAGCCTTATCATGTAAGGCCATCTCAATCCAAACAAATCTGATGCAAGGAGAAACTTCCAAGGTAATTATATTGTAAAAATATTTAAATGCATTTTTCTATATTATTTTGTGTTCTAGTCTTCGATGAAAAAATTATGAGAAATATTTTTTTATTATTTTTTCTGCAACATTTTAAATCAATTCACACATATAATTATATGTATATATAATATATATACATATACATTATACATATATTTTTAATCTTTTAGAACACTTAAAATATAGATGCATGTATTTTTTTTTCATATCTAGGACAACATTTCAAGTGAATTATATCTCCATTTTCCTTAACAATGAATGTATCTACAAATAAACCCCTTTGTTTACTAAAAGAATACACTTCTATTTTTTAATACATGTACAATTATAGTTGAACAAAAGAAAACCTTCCAAATGCAATATATATTTTTCTTTTACAAAGATTTATATAAAAATTATTATTTTTATACAATAGACATATAAGTAGGTCTCATATTTTCACAAGTCCTACATACATAAGGAATAAATAAATAAACCTCTTTTATAAATAAGTCTATAGCTTAAATATGCACAAATAGAGAAAGACATTACACATCCTCACATCGAAGATTTTACAATAGCCTTTTATCTTCAAAAAGGGATTCCAAACACCCATGTAAATCCTTCATAAAAAACACAAGTTTGTCATCTTTTGAAATTTTACACACTTGCAAAACAAAGCTTTGTATCCAATCCAATGGAGGTCTACTCAGTTTTGAACCATAGGGTTTGCTCACAAACCCACCCCAAGCTAGTAGGTTCTCATAGAAACTAATTTTCACAACATAACAAGGGAATACATACACAAAACACATCTATAATCTTAAACATCACATATGAATCTTGCAAGATTCATATAGATAGGGGAGAAGAGGGGATCACTCTAAACTTGGGGAATATAATATCAATACCACAACTCATCTAAGCATCACTATAAAACATTCTCCACAACAATATTACCCTTCTCCTCTCACAACCAACACCATAACAAATCTTTCTTCCATAATCACTATCATGAAAAAACGCTCCTTTTATAACTAACATTCTCCACAACATCTACCATCTCCTTCCATATCTGACACAACACACCCAACACAACACATCCAACATATAACACATCTAACATATAACACATGAAATCACATAAGACAACTAATTCCTTCACAAGAAATGCATAAATTTATATCTCATGAAAAATACATAAGGCAACCAATTCCAAAATTCTTTCACATGGAATACAAATTTTCTCCAAGAAAGAATCCATAGCTCACCCAACCCTACACATAGGTGTCTGTTAACCACAAAGTGGATTATCCACACCCAACATTACAATCCCTTCCCAATTATAAATACAAATACAATAGCCCAACACTCAACAAAGAAAATCACAAGGATCAAGTCCATATATAAAACACATAACAATAATAATAACATATTCAGCTTTTATATTTTACAAAGAAATATATGACTTCTACCTCTAATGGCTTCCAAAATTAGTAAATATTGTTGAAGATACTTAAAGAGACTCCTCTCCAAGCTTTCTCTCTTCCAAGATTCAAGCTCTCAAGACTCCACTCTCTCTCTCAATAAAAAAACAATAATGCCAAAATAACACCCACAAAATCAACAAGAGGGATATAAATAATAAAGCCACACTTAGTAATGAAGGATTAGATACACCAAGTCAATCTAGTCAAACTTTTTTCCAAGGGACTTTGGAGGATCAAATCTTGTCTAAATCTTAAAATTTATATCCCAGTAAGTACCCATCCCAAAGGTATTCACTCTAGGGACTTATTTTCACTTAATTAATAAAGAAAAAGATACTTTATGACCTTTTAAAGTTCCTTCTAAGATCAAATCTGATGCAAGGCATCCCTGGTTCAAAAGAAATCTTGCATCAACCAAAAACATTTTTATCAACCAAAAACATTTTCATCAACCAAAAACATTTGCATTTTAGTTTGTTTCCAATTCAGTTTGTTTCTTTTCCAGTTCAGTTCATGTAATTCAATCAGTAGCAGTTTCTGTATTTTGGCCTGCATTCTACCGCAATTGCATTTCACATCTTACAGAGCTAGACTTAGCATCTAGATTCATCCATCTACATCATATCTAGAATTCAAAGCATTTGGATTAGTTGCAGAAATATATCACTATCAGAAGATCAACCGTTTTCTCAGAACAAAGCATCCTGACAGTCTCAGACACATCAACTGAAGGAGAAGACTTGCAGAGCATTCCTCAACTTGTGGAGCCTAATGACACATCATTAAATGATCTTTGGTTCATGGCTGACCTTCCCCAAGATCTGCACATCATTCCATACATTTGTGGAGGTGTTCTACATGATTAGGTTCGACCTATCCATGTACACACGTTACAGCTCTTCATTGGAGTTTGTGATTTTCCTTGGCCGACATGGAGGAATCTTTTGTATCAAAGATGATATATATTGATGTAATAGATGCCTAGGAAAGGAGTTATGACCAGGAGCATAAGTTCATAGTTTGGAGTTTACACGAAGGACCTTCAATGTTATATCTTGTGCATGTTTTGATATTCTATAATTAGGCCTATGAGCCCTAATTGTAAGCCTGCATGATGCCGACTAGATTGTATTTGAATTCTATTAGATACTAAATGACTAAATCTGTGTTTGTTTCATATCTTTGAGTTGTTTCTGTTGTGTTTGCTATTGCTGCATAGTCTAGACAGTTCATTCTGTGAACCCTCCTACCGTGACTGCACCAAGTGGTATCAGAGTGGAAGTTCAAATCTTTAGGAGCGAATTGAACGAAGTTGGTGAAGGAATTTTGTACGATCTTTCTATGGACAAATTACCAAATTGAGGTAGGTTACTTGTGTCGCAACCAATCAATGATTGTGAGGCAATTGTCACCTTGTAGCTCGATCGCCGAACTTGAGGCAGTTTGCACTTGATCCTAGGAAGAATGTCATCGAGGAGAGTTGTTTCCATTGGAACAATGGCTGGAAGAATGGATGACATGATGCAAATGATGAAAATGATGTGAATTCAATTAGATGTTGTTGAGGAAGATAGGCGAAGAGGATTGACACCAAGACCTAATGTTGAAAGTGATGATGAAGAGGAATTTCAATCTGTTGAACAAATTGCCAAAACCCTAGAAGGTGATGAAGAAGAAGAATCAGATCAAGTGAAGATGTTGCGAGCTATTTCAAAGATTGGAAAGATACCTAGAGTTGATGTGCCTAACTATATTGGTAATTTGAATCCTGAAGAATTGATTGACTAGATAAATGACATGGAAGAAAACCTTGAATATGAAGAGATTAAAGATCCAGAGAAAGTGAAATTTGTGAAGACAAAATTGAAAGGACATACTGCTATATGGTGGAAAGAAGTTTAGTTGGAAATAAATAGAAGAAGAAAAGAAAAGATTATGAAATGGGATAGGATGGTGACAAAATTGAAGAATCAATTCATACCTGCTGACTATGAGTTGGAGTTGTTGAAAAGATTGCAGAACCTGAGACAAAAGGAGAAATATGTTAAGGAGTATACTGAAGAATTTCATAAGATGATTATAAGAGGACATAGTGAAGCAAGGAAGGAGCAAGTGGCCAGATACATCAATGGACTGAGATTGAACATTCGAGAAGAACTAAGCTTGGTAAGGATGACATATTTGGAAGAAGCATACCAGTTTTCCCTGAAAGTGGAGGAAAAGCTAAATAAAAGACATGATCAGAGACAAAGAGGTAGAGGATGTTGATAACTGAGAGGGGGGGGTGAATCAGTTATCTTAATTATTTCTACTTTCTGAACTTTCTTAATAATTAGTGCTGCATCAAACAAGCAAACATAACCATGAAATGGAAATACACATGACACAATATTTTTGATGTGGAAACCCTGTTAAGGGAGAAAACCATGGGGTGATTAACCCAAGATTGTATTCTCTATTAGAAGAATAGGATTACAAAATGGCACTTGCCAATTAGGGCTCACTGCCCGAGCACACTACTCATAAGAGGCACACTGCTTACAAGAGACACACTATCTACAATTTATAAAGAGTGTAATACAATACTTGAACTGATAAGGAGCATCAACATATGCTAGAGTTCAGTTCCGGTTAGGCTCTGTATACTGATCTGCTACACTTCATCTTTCCTCTTCTTTTGAGCTGTTCTTCTTTCACATACTGGATCTTCCTTTCTACTTTTATTCGGCTCTACTGCTTTTCTTCACACATCACAAAACCCCAAAACTCCTTTCACAACTAAATCCATCTTGTATATATATGCGCATAAGTGATTTCATCACCTTTCTAGTCGGCACCTAGAATAGTCAATATTTTCCACAAACTCTGATCTGTCGGATGAATCCTTGCTTACCAAGTAATGCGGATCAAGGATATACTTGTAGAAGTCATCAATCATGTCGGCCAATCATAACTTATGCCTTAAGAATCTTTACCATCATTAGTAACACATTCAGAATAATGTCTGATGTTCTGCCAGTCAGTTCTTCCTCTATTCACACTGTCACTTGGGAACCCGACACTCAAGCATTTATATCTCTTTATCCTTTCCACACCGGAGGCTCAAACCTTGGAATCTATCAGTTAAGATACTCCTCTTGACTTCCCCAAATCCGTACTTCACTGAGATACTTCTACTGAGAGATCCAGACCTGTCTGTCGGACCTTACTGACTATTCTGTTCTTGCTTACTGGACCTCAACACTTCTTCAATCTGACTTCTGGTGAGGACTTATCATGCATTGCGGATGTGTGGGATAACCTTTGTTGCCATCAATGACAACAATCATGAATCCATATAGTGTCTCTTGCCAACAATCTGCCCCTTTGGCATTGATGGCAACACTTAGTGAAAAATGACTTAGTGTTTACACTATGCTCCCCCTTGGCTGATGCTCTATTTTTATATACATTTTTCGGAGCTCCCCCTTAGTTGGATTCCTCATTTTTCACTGCTCCTCACTCCCCCTTTGACATCAATGGCAAAGGGTAGGGTCCGCATACCAAAATTTTCAAAATCTTGTCTGCATAAGTATATACATATGGAATACTTACATATACTGAAGTATGTCTGCAAAAGTTGTTTTCAATTGAATGAATTTGGTAGCCCAACTTTGCTTCATTCTATCCAAAATTGATATATGACTGCTCAATAGGAATGCAAATGCATCTGCCCTTTTTAGATCTGTTGGATCATTTGTCTAGGCTGTGATTTGAGCTTCTTTTATGGCCTCATGCATGGCCTCTAACTTAGGGACAATTATCCCTCTGAGCTCACTCAACCTACTGATTCTATTTTTCTTTTCTTTCTCCAGCTTCTTGATTTCATTCAAGACTGCAATAGTCTGACATTCTTGATTTATTATGGAGGATGAGAGAGGATCAAAGTTCTTTGATAGATTTGTCAGTTTGTCCTCCTATTCTTTTACTTTCTTCTCACTGTCCAATGTTGCTTTGGACCATGATAAACAAAATTTGTATATTTCTCCGCCATCTTTAAGAGCATTTTCTAAGCTCTTTATCCCAATATTCATATTTCTCCTATCATTAATTATCAACCCTTGTACCTCTGATAATCTTTTTGCTAGAAATTCCTTCCGGACCTTATCTTCTGCTGACTTCTCTAGGGAATCAAAATGTGTGCTAACACTATTTACTAGAGCTTTGAGATTACCGGATGAGGTGGCTGTGTGATCCTTCTGAAATGATGGCATAATCTTTTCTAGCACTCCGGAAGCAGCTTCTATCAACTCACAGTCTTCCATGTGAGACTTTAAGAGTTTTTCTTTAGCCTTTGCATTAGCAAATGAAGCTATCTTCATTGTCTATACCGAAAAAAGAGAATCAAAATTAAATGGTCCTTGTAGAAGCTCCGGTTCATCAATCTCCATTGTTTCTTTGTTCAGGAAATCTTAGATAGTTTTTGTAGTGTGCCGGAGACAGATTTTTCTTTTCTTCTGCGGTCACAGAATTGTCTTTTTGAGCTTTCTCTCCTTCCACAACCTTTGGACTGTTATCTTCTTTTTCCTTCACCTCTGCTTCTTTCTCCTTTATTCCTTCGACTGACATAAGCTCTTGTGGCTTTTGTCTTTGTTCTTTTCTCTCCTTTGCCAGATGATTTTGCTTCTGATTTTGAAGTATTTGAGCCTTTGGCGGTGGTAGGTGTAGAACTCTTTGATGATCTGGTCCGGGTGGAAGATTTTACAGGAACACTTTCCTCATTTTTCTTTTCTGCCTTCTTCTTCTCTTCCTCAGCCCTTTCCATCTTTTTCCTGTTGGCATCAAGTGCCTCCTTTGAGATGCCAAAGTCTTTGGCAACATCTTCTACTTCTTTTCTCACTTTCCTCTTAATCTCTGTCTGCCTTAGCTCTGTATGAATTTTCACACTTAGTTCTTCAAAGGTTCCAAATCTTTCTGCCTTTGGGTCCTTTGGCTGACTGAGCATGTGTTGAACATGCAGTTCTACAATTTGTTCAACTTCATACCCCATAGGCATGATCCAGACTGTCCTTGGCTCTACTGCCTCCATTAGGCATTGATCAGTGTCTATCATGAAGCACACTATATCCTTGTATTTCTCAACTACTGATTTAGGGATTCTTTCTATGATTTGCATTGTATTTTGAGAGTGCTTGAAGTAACCCCATAGAGCTATATTTTGTGCTTTGTCATCACCAAGTCTATGCAAATAATCTCTAATTTGGATAGCTACTGGTCTATCATTCTCCCATACCCAGCCACTAGATCCAGGAAGCTCATTCATAAAGTAGAAGAATAAGCACAATATTAATCCACCATACTTGAATGAATTCTTTTTATCTTTCTTTATTTTCTATAGATTCTACAAGAGTTGGTTCAAAAGGAGCTGACAAAGATCGTAGTCTGCATCCTTTCTTAGCATTTCATAAGCAGTGTAGATGGCCATTCCAGGTACTGAATTTTCCCTGCTAGAATGATATATTTTATATCCAATGATCATGGAGGCAAACTTGACATCTGGATCAGAGATGTCATCTACTGTCATTGCTCTTTTGTCAAACTTGGATCCAGTAGCCTCACTCACAGTTTGATTCTTCACAGATTTAAGAACAGGAATCCCATCGGATGAGTGTAATCCGGTAACTGCCCTGATGGCATCTTTTGTGATTTTGAATGGTCCATTTAACCACATGAAGTTGTCATGTATTCTACTCAAAATTTACCTAACCCATTCATCCTCAGTAAAATAGGGGAAATGTATGCATTGTGCAAAGTGCTTATTCCAGAGGCCCTTGCATTGGGGTTTGAGCTCAAATGAATCATTTAACAGTTGTTTGTGATAGATATTTCTTAGTTTGAATTCCCCAAACTCTTCAATATTTGCATGTACGTAAACCCTAATATCTTCTGTGTGCAAAACACCATGCGGAACACTAGAGAAGGCTACTAGGGGATCTACCTCCAAGGATTTGTATGGATGTTTCTTAAATTTGGAGCGAGGTCTATCAGAAATTTTTACTATATTCGGACTAGCCATCATCAAAGAATCTTACTGAGGGATATCAAGAACGAAGAATACCTTTTACGCTATTTAGGGCACATGATGAAATCCAGATTGAGCTGTATGAGGAATCATCTTGATCTTTGGGAGAGGTTGTTGCAGAGCTCCTTTTCTCTCTTCTTTGCATGTGAGTGTACAAATGATGAGTGAATGAACTCTTTTATTTCTGAGAAGCCCTAATTTTCATTCGGTAATAAATGCGCAACCTAATTCATTCCGGTTTGCCTTGTTTGTCTTATTCGGAGACAAAACCTTTTCGGATCACTGAGACAGATTTCAAAGGATTTCGAAGTTATTCTAGGAGATTAGTGATAATCTATCTTCCTTTCATTAGTCATTTGATCTGTTTGCAGATCAAGACACCATAGTTTGAATCATACCAGACCGAACTTGTAAGGAATCTATTTTTACCAGAAGACTATTTTACCGGATCAATTTGGAAGGATTAGATTCTTCAAATCTTCTTGCGGATCTCTCAAATCTTTACCATACCCCTTTTAGATGTTTCTTGTATGACCCCTTTTAATCCACAGCTCTCCTTGTGCCAGTTCTGGCACCAATTGACTGGCTGGGGGAACAAGGTTTTCTTTGTGTCTCCCCCTGAGCCAGAGCTCACTTTTTAATTTCTGGAAGGAATATCAGCACCAGAGTCTGGTGTGGATCCATCCCCTACATTCTCTATGCTTATCTTCACCCAAAGCTTGTTCATCTCACTTTGAACTTCATCCGCATTTACTTTTTGTTTTCCCTTATCTTGATTTTGATTATAATATACCAGACCTCTTTTATCCTGATTCTTACTTCTACAGAATTTTGCTATATGACCGGATCTATTGCAAATTTGGCAAACAACATTTCTTTGCATTTTTTATTGATATCCTCTTAATCTGCATTGATTAGCCATATGACCCATTCTATTGCATGCAAAGCATCTACCATTGAATGAATTGTTCATTTGCATATTTCTGCATTCATGAGATTTGTGACCATACCTTTTGCAGTTGAAGCACTGTCTGGAGAAGGATGTATTAGTCTGATTCATTCTCCTTCTGCACTAATTAGCTTTATGACCAAAGTTATTGCAGTTGTGGCAGTATCCATTGAAGGATGGATATCTTTGAGCATTAGGCTGCCTTACCGGAGGACTTATAGGCCTGTTCCTTGGATTTTTTGATCTAAAATTCTTCTGACCAGATCCAGAGCTTTCTCCTTTCTCATATCCCAAACCACACTTGTCATCTACCCTCTTTTGGCTTTCAAGAAGAACTTCAAGTTGGGCAAAACTTATCTTGAATTTCTCTTTATATTCATTTGCTGTTTGAAGATCCCTTTTGAGAGAGACAATTTGATCCTCAAGTTTTTCTTCATTATCTTTAGCATCTTCAAGATCAGATTCAAGATGTCTGATAATTCTATCCATCTTGTGGCAATCTTCTAATTTCTCCTTGAGAGATTGTCTTAGATTATCTTTAGTTTTTATTTTCTCTTCAATCTCTTGGGTAAACTTTATAACTCCTGATTCCATTTCATGTCTTACCATAATGATTTCTTTTGATAACTTTTCACATAACTTAGTTTTCTCCTTTAGATCTTCATTTGTATCATTGGCTTCACTTTGATTTGCTAATTGCTGAAGTAGCTCCTTTCTCTTTTTCATAGAGAGACTTAATTTGTCTTTTAGTTCTCTCATGAAATCATTAGCCTGTTTGAGTCTTTCCTTTAACTCATTGACTTCAGATTTTGACTGTTCAAGATCATCAAGGGCAGTCTTGAGTTGCTCTCTTAAACCATATGCATCCATTTAAATTCCCAGATCTTCCTCAAGCTGTTAGACTTCTATTAGGAGGAACTTGGCTCTGATACCAATTGTTGATAACTGAGAGGGGGGGTGGATCAGTTATCTTAATTATTTCTACTTTCTGAACTTTCTTAATAATTAGTGCTGCATTAAACAAGCAAACATAACCATGCAATGGAAATACACATGACACAATATTTTTGATGTGGAAACCCTGTTAAGGGAGAAAACCACGGGGTGATTAACCCAAGATTGTATTCTCTGTTAGAAGAATAGGATTACAAAATGGCACTTGCCAATTAGGGCTCACTGCCCGAGCACACTGCTCACAAGAGGCACATTGCCTACAAGAGACACACTATCTACAATTTATAGAGTGTAATACAATACTTTAACTAATAAGGAGCATCAACATATGCTGGAGTTTAGTTTCGGTTAGGCTCTATATACTAATCTGCTGCACTTCATCTTTCCTCTTCTTTTGAGCTGTTCTTCTTTCACATACTGGATCTTCCTTTCTGCTTTTATTCAGCTCTACTGCTTTTCTTCACACATCACAAAACCCCACAACTCCTTTCACATCTAAATCCATCTTGTATATATATGCGCACAAGTGATTTCATCACCTTTCTAGTCGGCACCCAGAATAGTCAATATTTTTCACAAACTCTGATCTGTCGGCTGAATCCTTGCTTACCAAGTAATGTGGATCAAGGATATACTTGTAGAAGTCATCAATCATGTCGACCAATCATAACTTATGCCTTAAGAATCTTTACCATCATTAGTAACACATCCAAAATAATGTCTAATGTTCTGCCAGTCAGTTCTTCCTCTGTTCACACTGTCACTTGGGAACCTGACACTCAAGCATTCATATCTCTTTATCCTTTCCACACCGGAGGCTCAAACCTTGGAATCTATCAGTCAAGATACTCCTCTTGACTTCCCCAAATCCACACTTCACTGAGATACTTCTACTGAGAGATCCGGACCTGTCTGTCGAACCTTACTGACTGTTCTATTCTTGCTTACTGGACCTCAACACTTCTTCAATCTGACTTCCGGTGAGGACTTATCATGCATTGTGGATGTGTGGGATAACCTTTGTTGCCATCAATGACAACAAGCATGAATCCATATAGTGTCTCTTGCCAACAGAGGAGGTAAATTTCAAAGAAGTAGAACATTTTCTAGAGGAGACAGAACACACTCGGAGTAGAACAAGTTTGACAACACATTCAAGAAGGAGGACATAGATACTAATGCATACCAGAGCAATGACATAAATTTTCATCATAGACGTAACTACAATTCATACCGGAATGAAGGATATAGAAGAGAGGGAAGAGTATTCGATAAGAGACCATTCAGAGGCACTTGTTTCAAGTGTGGAGGTGAAGGACATAGAGCATTTGAGTGTAATCAGGGTAGTACAAGCAAGAGGACATAGAATAGTGGAAGAGCAGCCTATGTGGAAGAAGAACCTATTGGATCATCAAGTTCAGTTGGTAAACTGGAGAAAGGGGAATCACTTGTGATGAGGAGAGCACTATTTCAAGTAGAAATAAATGAGGAACCACTGCAGAGGAAAAGTTTGTTCAGAACCAGATGCAAATTTGGAAGTAAGTGTTGTAAAGTTGTAATTGATAGTGGTAGTTCAGATAACCTAGTTTCAGAGGAGATGGTGACTAAGCTGAAGTTGGAAAGATTGAAACACCCTAAACCCTATCAAATAGCATGGATTCAGGATGATCATAAGGTACTAGTGAGTGAACAATGTTTGGTGAAATTTCATATTGGATCTTATCATGACGAAGTCTTGTGTGATATTATGCCTATGGATGTTTGTCATATCTTGTTGGGTAGACCTTGGCCATATGATAGAAAAGCTATACATGATGGGAGAAAGAATACATACACTATAACAACAAATGGAAAGAGAATTACTTTGATTCCTTTGGAGGATGATCCTAAGAGTGAAGTATGTGGAAATACTAGAATTTGTTTGGTAGATGGAAGAAACTTTATGGATGGTTTGAGACATGAGAATATGTGTTATGCTTTGATTCCTAAGAAGCCTGAAGCATTGGAGAAGGAGACTGAAGAATCACAACTGGAGGAGATAAGTGGGTTGCTAATAGAGTATGAAGGCATCATATCAGATAATGTACCCGAAGGATTACCACCTATAAGGAGTATCAATCATCACATGGATCTTATACCTAGAGCTAGTTTGCCTAAGAAAGCAACACACAGAATGACACCGACAGAGAATGAAGAATTGAATAGGAAAATATAAGAGTTGTTAAGGAAAGGGTTGATCAGAGAAAGCTTGAGTCCTTGTGCAGTACCTGTAGTGCTAGCGCCTAAGAAGGATGGAGAATGGTGAATGTGTACAGACTCTAGAGCAATAAACAAGATCATAGTTAAGTATAGATTTCCTTTACCTAGAATGGATGATATCATGGATTGTTTGAGTGGAGCAAGATATTTCACAAAGATAGATTTGAAGAGTGGATACCATCAGATTAGAATTAGAGAAGGAGATGAATGGAAGACTACTTTTAAGACAAATGAAGGACTGTATGAGTGGTTAGTGATGCCTTTTGGATTGACAAATGCACCGAGTACTTTCATGAGATTGATGAATGAAGTCTTGAAGAAATTCTTGAGTAAGTTTGTGATTGTATATTTGGATGACAGTCTAATTTTTAGTAAGACAAAAGAACATTTGTGGCATATTAGACAAGTTTTGTAGAGCTTGAGAGAAGAGAAATTGCCGATAAACATCAAGAAATGTAGTTTCATGAAAGAAGAATTGGTATATTTGTGACTTGTGATTTGTATGGAAGGATTGAAGATGGACCCTAAGAAAGTAAGAGCAATTGTTGAATAGCCTACATCAGAGAGAATTGGAGAGGTTAGATCATTTCATCGATTGGCTAGTTTCTACCAAAAGTTCATCAAAAATTTTAGTTCAGTATGCAACCCTATGACAGAGACAATGAGAACTGAAAGGAAGGACTTTAAGTGGACATCGGGAGCAGATAAAAGTTTTGAATTATTGAAGCAGAAAGTGATAGAGCAACCTATTTTGGCATTGCCAGATTTCAATAAGGTATTTCAAGTCGATTGTGATGCAAGTGGAAATGCGATTGGAGCAGTATTAAGTCAAGAAGGTAGACCTATAGCATATTTTAGTGAGAAGTTGAATGATGCAAGGAGAAGATATTCAGTTTATGATCAAGAGTTCTATGCCATAATTCAAGCCTTGAAGAAGCGGAGACATTACTTGTTGCCTAAGGAGTTTGTGTTGTATACAGATCATCAAGCTTTGTAGTATTTGAACAGTCAAGGTAAGTTGAATCAAAGACATATGAGATGGGTAGATTTCATGTAGAGTTACACTTTTGTGTTGAAGCATAGGAGTGGAAAATCAAACAAAGTTGTTGATGCATTGAGTAGAAGAAGAAACTTGTTGATAGAGATGAGAGTTGAAGTGTTGGATTTTGATGAATTGAAGCATATGTATGAGGGAGACACTAATTTTGTAGAACCTTGGAAAGCATGTAAGGAACCTATTGTGACAGATAGGAGTAAGTGGTTGGATTATTTCATTCAAGAAGATATGTTGTTAAGAGGAAATCAGTTATGCATACCTAGAAGTTTAATGAGAGATAACTTGATCAAGGAGAAATATAGTGGAGAATTGGTAGGACATTTTGGCATTGATAAGACAGTGGCTTTGGTAAGTGAAAACTACTTTTGGCCTCAGATACATAAGGATGTTAGGAAATTTGTGCAAATTTGTAGAGTTTGTCAAGTTACAAAAGGAAGTAGTTAGAATACTAGACTGTATAAACCTTTGACAGTACCGGAGAGACCTTGGGAAGACATAAACATGGATTTTGTAATGGGATTGCCAAAGACACAGAGAGGACATGATTCAATATTTGTAGTGGTTGATAGATTTTTGAAGATGGATCATTTTATACCTTGTAAGAAGACAACTGATGCAATGCATGTAGCTAACATATTTTTCAAGGAGATCGTGAGATTGCATGGATTACCTAAGAGCATAGTTTCAGAGAGAGACACCAGATTTCTTGGATATTTTTGGAAGACACTTTGGAAGAAGATGAAGACAGATTTGAAGTTCATTACAAATTTTCATCCACAGATTGATGGATAGATAGAGGTAGTGAATAGGAGTTTGGGAAACTTGTTGAGATGTTTGGTTGGAGAGAAAGAGAGAAGTTGGGATTTGATTCTTTCACAAGCAGAGTTTCCATACAATAATTCAATAAATAGCAGCACTAGAAGAACACCTTTTGAGATTGTTACTGGAGTGAATCCTAGAGGAGTTGCAGAATTGAGAAATAACCGTTTGGAAGAAAAGAGAAGTGCAGAAGCAGAAGAATTCATAGAACATATGAAGACAATGCATGATCAAGTGAAGCAGCATTTGGAGGCTATGAATAGTCAGCATAAGAAAAAGGTAGATGAAAAGAGAAGACATAAGGAATTTGAAGTTGGGGATGAAGTGATGGTGTACTTGAGAAAAGAAAGATTTCTAGTTGACACTTATAACAAGTTAAAGATGAAGAAGTTTGGAGGTCTTGTAAGATACTCAGAAAATTTGATTCAGGAAATGCATATGAAGTGGAGTTACTAGAGACATTGGGTATATCACCTATTTTCAACATTGTAGACCTATATCAATATCATGAAGCAGATTTCAGTGACAGCCATGAAGAAGACTTGAAGAAGCAATTACCACAACAAGCACCGGAGCAGATTGAAGACATCTTGGATAGCTGAGTTGGCCACAGCACTAGAGGAAGATAATATAAAGAATATCTTGTGAAGTGGAAAGGTAGATTGGAAGAAGAATCATCATGGATTTCTCAGGCTAAGGTGGACCATCTTGGTTCTCCCCTAGCCCCGGCCAAGTGAGCGACTCACTTTTTCAATAACCCTGGATGTCTGATGCAGGAGCATCCCTAGTTCAAGAGAAATCTTGCATCAACCAAAAACATTTGCATTTTAGTTTGTTTCCAATTCAGTTTGTTTCTTTTCCAGTTTAGTTCATGAAATTCAATCATTAGCAGTTTCTATCTTTTTGTCCGTATTCTACTGCAGTTGCATTTCACATCTTGTGGAGCTGGACTTAGCATCTAGATTCATCCATCTACATCATATCTAGAATTTAGATCATTTGGATGAGTTACAAGAAAGATATCGCTATCATAAGATTGACCATTTTCTCAGAACAGAGCATCCTGACAGTCTCAGACACATCAGCTAAAGGAGAAGACTTACAGAGCATTCCTTGACTTGTGGAGCCTAATGACACATCATTCAATGATCTTTGTTTTATGGCCAACCTTCCCTGAGATCCACACATCATTCCATACATTTGCAGAGGTGTTCTACATGATTAGGTCCAACCTATCTGTGTACACATGTTACAGCTCTTTATTTGAGTTTGTGATCTTCCTTGGCTGACACGGAGGAATATTTTGTACCAAAGATGATATATATTAATGTAATAGATGCCTAGGAAAGGAGTTGTGATTAGAAGCATAAGTTCATAGTTTGGATTTTTCATGAAGGAGCTTCAATGTTATATCTTGTGCATGTTCTGATATTCTGTAATCAGGCATGTGAGCCCTAATTGTAAGCCCGCATGATGCCAGCCAGATTGTATTTGAATTCTATTAGATACTGAATGACTGAATCTATGTTTGTTTCATATCTTTGAGTTGTTTCTATTGTGTTTTCTCTTGGTACATGGTCTGGACAGTTCATTCTATGAACCCTCCTACCATGACTACACCGAAATCTAAGGTTTTTCACAAGGATGGCTCACAACACAAGATTCCCACACATATAACCTCATAACAAAATAACAAAAAATAAATTTAAATAAAAAATTTCACATTTATAAAAAATTTCACAAATAAATACCTTAGTTCATGCATGGGTTAAGGTGAATGTATCACTAGGGAATGACAACAAAGGTTTCTAGAAGACCTCCAAAGTTTTTCCATTGGCCATGAAAATCACTTACACACTTACAACCAAGTATTGATAGATTCCACATAATAACCACAACAACAATAATAATGTTTTTAAAATCTAGATCACATGCTATAGATAATTATCACTATTCAATAATAATCACAATTTAAATTCAACTAACATGTAATTACACAAACACAATTCACATTTATCATATAATAATATTTTATAATTTTCTTTCCAATTTTCACCATGATCAAACATCCACATTTAGATTACTACTACCAATCCAAAATTATATTATTATTAATATTCATTATAATATAATTGAGATCAAATCACGATATTAGAAAGGAAATGTGATACTCTATTTAACCATTCACATAAATAAAATAAATAAACTATAATCATCATGACAATGATCTCATGAAAATTAAATTATTTTAAGCTCATAGTGTCGATATCCATACAATTCATGATCATAATCAAATCAAAACATATATGTGTAACTCCTTGAGTACTAATATCCAATCTAAGCCTATTAAGTGTGAATAAAATTGCAAGGCAAGGGTGGGCCTCACATATGTACACATGAAGCTCTTTGATAGTTTGTGACCAACATGTATGCTCATCATAATAGTTGATATACTCATTTGTATTTGAATCATATACATGATCCAAGCCATTATTAAATCATCAACACCAACATCAACTTCATGAGGCACCTCATGTGACAAACCAAATTCCTCAATTTGCTTCTTTATTTTAAGATCTTCATTGCAACTTGTTGAAACAAAACCCATTATTGAAAGCAAGGTTGCAATAGATTTCTTGTTCATTCTTATCTATTTGCAAAACAAACATTTAGGCCCTATTCAAAACACACATGTTTAGAAGTGACATGCTCCTCCATTAGATTAGAACCAAAGCCCTCATGATGATTATTAGTTGCATAAGCCATTGTATTCAAGCTAAGCTCTAAAGAATAAGAAAAAATGAAAACATCATGACCATGAGTGCTAGAATTAGATACATTTGGATTAGAAACCTAATTTGAATCCATAATTAAATCATCAAAAAGGAAGGAGAATGTACAAGGTACATCAAGAAATGAGCCATGTTTTTGTCCGTTAGCCTCTTTAAAGTGCATACTTACAACATGGTCTTCAAGAGCATCACCATTACAAGACACATCCTCAAATTGATCATTTCAAACTAATGAATCACCAGTATCTGTAGACACTTAAAATTGTCCTTGTCTTGACCATCCCCTAGTTGACATGACCTTGTAATATTTTGCCCTATGACCTAGGTCATCCCACTTAATCACATTTCCAATTAATTAAATAAATCACATTTATTTAATTAATTTCCCCTTGTCACAGGTCTCACATAATTCAAATTAAAAATTTGAACTAAATCCCTCACCTCTCACCACATTGCAACATGTGTCACATGTTACATCTTCCACTTAACCCTTGCACATGTCAAACTAATTTAAATAATCTTTTATTTAAATTAGGTCTCATTTATCCTCCATCGCACACTTGTCACATGACTACAATCCCTCTTGAAGTGGAAAAACCCAAATCAACCCTATTCTATCTCAACCATTCATATCATTCAACATAACTCTCAATCCTGTCCATCCATTCAAATTGGCCTTTTTTTTAAAGCTGGCCTCTCACAAGTCATTTTCATGATCAAGTTTTCAAGCATTGATATGCTACCAAAATCAGTCTAGAATTATAATACAATCAAGCCCTTGCATACCGTTATGCTGCTGAAATCTTGAGCAACCAACAATCCCCCATTATCAACCCTTCAAAATATTGCATTCTCATGCGAGGTTGAGAAGAGCCATGGAGATCAATCAACACTCTAGTTTGAATCTGGTTTGCATTTGAGTTGTTTATTTGCATTTTCATTCTAGTTTGTGCTTCATGGTAATAGTTAGGGTTTGATTTTCTACAATTTTAATTTCTGTCCTAGATTTTTCCCTAACGACAAATTGTTGAACCCGACGCGAACATGCCCAATTAGATCTAATCATTAGTTCTTGCAGGTTTTTGTTGCAAAAATTTGCATTCTTCTAACCCTAGTTTGTCAAGTTTTGCAAAGGATTTGTTGCAGGTGGCGTCCTAGGCCAAATCCGACCTCACCATCGCATCTGGGAGGCTCGAGAAACAATAATTGACATAAACTTTGATATATTTTTGTTAATAAAAAAAATTGAATTTTTTTTTACTTTGGCCCCTATTGCAGGACCGTACTGTACGGACCCATATGACCTGCGCAGGGGCATTGTGATAGATTTCTAGGTTCAACTTTTTTTTTGCATTCTGTGATTTTGGTGGCAGATATTATATCATTCCAAGTTTATATGGTGGTTGCAGATTTTAAAATGTTTAAACCCTAAGCTTGACCCTCCAATTTTGCCACTACTTCATACATCCTCTGTTTCAACCTTCGTAGGCCCACGCCATCATTCTTCACTCACAAGACCTTCCCCGCCGCTCACAAATCTCCGCTTAGAAACCCTCAACCACTTATCTGCCTAGTCGCCACCCATCTCAAACTTAGGTCACCATTCTGCAGCAGCACCAGTAGCCACTCGCCTCCAACCACCACCATAGAATAGCCCAATCACCACTTTAGACCTCGAAAGCCTTCACATTCGATCGACGTTTCCTTGGCTCAGTCGACGCCCTCAAAATCTATCGCCATCCCTTTGTTGATGACCAGTCCACAAAACCATACCCAATAGCTATGTCGCCACAATCGAAACCCTAATTTGGTCATTGATACCTATCCGTTGCTTGGTCACCACCCACGGCCTAGTCGAAGCCTCCCCTGTTGTCGATCCTAAACCGCCTACGCCTTCGACACTGTTAGCATTTCATGAAACCCTAACTGCTACGGAAATTTAACTTTAATAGTTGATATTTGTGTTTAAGTTTAATATAAAGAGTTTAGGGTTTTAACATTCAAGGTTAATATTTAGTGTTTAGGATATGAGCGCTTAACACTTAAACATTAAACTTTAAGCTTCTGGTTTAAGACTTTTTTTTAAATTTTTGCATTGATCCAACCACTGGTCATATTAACGACCAGGGGCCAATTCAACCCTAACTACCAAGATTTAGCCCTTTGGTGTAACCATAGCACGTGATCAAGAATTATCTTAACTAACAATGGCTAACATTAACAGTCAGACTGCCTTTTGCCTTCTACATGCCAAAGGAGGCTAATTTATTCTTTTTATCATAACTTTCACATACGGAGGCCAAATCGCACAAACAAATACTCATTGGAAAGAGGACTCTGTCAACTTCATAGATGAGCATGAATTATTAGGTGACTATACTATTTTGATTCCTTTTTTCGCATTCAAAGTCAAACTTCATTTAAAACGTCAAATGCTCATATCTCTTGCATTTTGATCCTTTTTTCGTGAATTTTTTAAAAAAGTGCATAGAATTTCCTAAGGAATCTGTTCATGCAATTTATTCTGCTATATTTAGTCATTTTCATCAGATATTTATTAGATTCCTTATTTTCTCATAGCATCATTCTTTGCAAGTTTACTTGTTTCAATTTCATTCTGGTGACTTGCAGGTGATCTATTCCTTCTAATCCTTCCTCACAGAAACAATAGATTGGAAGCAAAATAATTAGGTGCATTCCTTCTAATCCTTGATTTCTCATAATCATTATTTGTCTCACATTTCTATTTGGGCTCATAAAACAAACATTTGTCTTCATCACACATCAAAATTGGGCATAAAACGAATGAGTGTCTTCTATTCACATTTTGACTTGGGCATAAAAAGAACTAGTGCTTAAATTGTTTGGTGAATTTGATTGTGATTAGGGGTGTGTATGCTCTTCTCATGCGCTTCATGTGATCTTGAGAATCAAAGACACTTCTCATCCATTCATTTTCACACCACACATTTTGATTTCTTAAGGGCAATTTACAAGTGCGAGTGTGAATCAAGTAACAGCTCACTTGATTCACTTTTGTATACCCTTCTTAGAAGGCCTGCTTGGAGACACACCACTCCAAGGGACGACCTCAATCGAGGCTGAATCGAAAGACACCCTCTATGGGAGTCAAAATCTTGTCACTCTTGGCTAAGCCCCAAAGAACTTTATACCTTTGGGAAGTGAAGGTGAAGGGTGGGTTACCCCTTTCTCCCTAATGTGTGGCAAGATTTCTCTTTCATGTCATTTCCCTAGTCAACCTTGTGCTACCTAGCTTAAGACATAATTGGCCATACCCCACTATACTAATTCTAGGGCTTGTTGAAGTGTCTTCCACGTGTGCTTGTTTAACCATCATCACATTCTTCAAATTTCAAATTCAAACTTGCTTATGTGTCTTGCACGAGTGATTCATGTTTGTACATGTGTGATCATTCATTTGAACATTGCCAAACCAAGCTTTAAACACCAAACCCATAAAGATAAGTCATTCTAAATAAACTTTCAATCCATTTGAATCTAATCATTTTCATCCTAATCACCCTTCTAGCCACTTCATATCCTAATCATATCCAAGTCATCATAATTCAAACCCTAATCATTCCTTGTCACCTTCTTCCTAATCAATTCCAAATTATCCCTAATCATTACACATCATCATTATCTTTATTTTAATCAAATCAACTTCATTCTAATCATCATCATAATCACATCTGAATCATCCAATCAATCCTATCCTAATCATTCCTAATCACATTCCAATCATATCTACATCATTCAACCTTCATCCTCGTCATTACCCTAATCACTCATTCATAATCATTCCACATCATCCTAATCATCCTAATCCAATCACTTTCATCCTAATCGATCCTAATCATTCCTAATCTCTAATCACTTCATTTCACTTCATTCTACATCAACCTAGTCCTAGTCAACACTTGCCAAAATTGTCCTAGTCATAAACACGTCCAATCATAATCCTAAGCCCAAGATCATAGTTCAAGGGGGCTATCTCTCTAGTGCAAACAATGAGATAAATCATAAGCCCAAAATCATAGTCCAAGGGGCCATCTCTCTAGTGTAAATCATAAGCAAGACCTAAGCCTAAAATCACAATTTAAGGAGGCTACCCCTCTAATTCAAACAATGAAACAAAACCAAAATCTAAAATCATACTTCAAGGGGCCCCTCCTACCACTTTCAATAATGACATGAACTATGTTGCATACCTTGAAGAACAAATTGACATGCACAAGATTAAACACATGTGTGACACCATGCCCACATTCGAAAACAAAGTCCTAGCATCCAAACTCCAAAACCTCCTTCAAACACTTCACCAAGTACCCGAACCCTTCAATCAACAAACCATACACCAGCTTCAAGCCCTCTTTCAAAATTTCCAACAAATCAAATCACCACAAATCCAACACCTCCTGATCTAAGCCCAACAATTCACGGCTACTTGTCAAATCCAACAACCACATCATCCTCTATCCATTCATTATCAACCAATGCCACCTCAACTTTATGTGTCATCCCCTTCCACCTCATACCAATCTAATTCATCCATATGCCAAGTCAATACCACTCCAACCAATCCAACTTCTTACCATGTCAATGCCACATCAACCTATCAAGTCATTCCACAACAAGCACATGAGAGCCTAAGTCCACCTTTGCAACAAGATCAAATGCCTTTGAATTTTGATGCCACCTTTGACTAGGGAAATATCAACTAGCCCATGCAAGCCATTCACTAACTCCATGTCCTAAGTTTAAACATGTTACAAAAGTAAACATGTGGAGTCATCCAAATCCACCACTTCATCCAATCCATTTGATCCTTCATCCAATCAAAATCCAAACCCTAAGACAACACCCTCCATCCCTTTTATCCCTCCACCATGGGAACTTTCAACTCCTAATCCTAATCATGAGTCCACGTCATCTACCCTCATTATCCATCCACTATATTGTCCTTCCACACATGCCCTTGCAAAGGATGCAATCCATTGGTTACTAGCTAGGAACAACTTATCCCCATGTCAAACGCCCATTCATGATCCTATCAATGAACCTTCAAATGTCGTGCTTATTTTGTTGGAATTGTTTGTCGTTGTGCCAAAAGCTCAAGCTTTCAATGCTTGCTACAAATGCCAGACTTAACCTAGATCCACATGAGACTCACTACCATGTCACGAATCTCGAGGTCAGTGTTGAATGCCTCACTGACAAGGGGGCAACTCACTGCCAACAATCCCCCCTCAACGCAACCCGAGGGATTCAAACCCGTGACCCATGGTTCTGATACCAATTGTTGGAATTGTTTGACATTGCACCAAAAGCTCAAGCCTTCAATGCTCGCTACAAACTCTAGACTTAACCCAGATCCACAGGAGGCTCACTGCCATGTCACGAATCTTGAGGTCAGTGTTGAATGCCTCACTAACAAGGGGGCAGCGCACTGCCAACATATTCCTCCAACTCCATCATGTTCTCCACAACCTATTGATCCTACATGTCCAAGTCAAAGTCCATCACACTCTTATGGCATTGATCATCAAGAGCATAATCCTAAGCATGAGGAAACATTACCCCTTCATCCACATCAAGATCAAACCCCTTCCATTCCACCCATCCACAACACACTTACTCCTTTTGATGATCAAGCTCCCATCTATGATCAAGATCCCCTCTATGATCAAAAAGGCCATGATGATCCTCTTAGTCTACTATATGCTTTCCATGGTCAAGAGCTTGCCACCTCACCCATCTATGATCCAACAACTACCACTTGTCATGATGAGACATGTGCCTCCCAAGAACACATAAACATAGAAGATCAAACAAATAACATGGATCTACATGAACATAATAAAGATCCTAATGATCCCTCTTCATCCACCATCGATCCCATTTCAAATCCACCATCATATCCGCTTGGCTTATCCACCTTCATCCATGAATGTTCCTCCTTGGCACAGAAACAACCTTTGTCCACCACTTTGCCTTCTCTATCCAATAAGGAACTCATGTCTAATGTCTAGAGCACACATAGTCCCATTGTCAACCACATGCTCCAAAACATGAACTACCAAGGTAAAGGCCTAGGCCTTCATGAAAAAGATATTTTGGAGCCTATACATGTCAAAGTCCCTCCTCGCTCATATGGCCTTGGATATACACCTCAAGGTCAACAACCTAGTGATGTTGGTACTTCCTCCATTCCTTCTAAATCCACCACTTTCCATCACACATCACATCGTATTCCCAAGACCTATGTTTCCATTCCACCTCCATCATCCTACAAACATCAAAAGCATATGGCCATACACCTCCCACCATCCAATTTACATCTGCTTCTTCCAACCCCTAATATCACTCCATCCACTTTGCCACCATTGCTTCCAACACCTAAGATTCCTATCATTCACAAAACCCCTTACATTCCTAATCGTGACCAACAAATGCACACATTGTGTAAACATAAAGCTTCCACCCATTCCATCGACCCCATGGGATTCAAAAACAAACATTTGGATGCCTCCTTTCATAAAGCCAAAAATTCTAGGGATCCTAATGTCTTAGGGTACAAATGCAAAGAATTAAATCAAGCTACATTAAAAAATCCATCCAAATCCATACCTCCAAAAGTAAAGTCAAAATTAAAATGGTATGGGTCCCTAAAAAAAAATCAAACAAGTCAAATGAGGCATCCACCTTTCAAAAATCCCAACCATCCTCTTCCATCCATTCCATTCAAAAATATCAAATTCCTTCATCCCACATAAAAAGAAAAAAACATCAAAATACTAAGTCCATGTGGGTACCCAAATGCTTAAATCATCCATCCCCTAAGCAAACATCACCATTGCTTCCTACACCACCATCCAATTAAATGCTTCCATGTTTAACACGGTTTGTGCAGCTGTTGGTCATGATTCCTTTCCATAACGCCATCTCCCCACCTTTCATTCATTGTCCTCCATATCTCCCCCATCACGTCCCTATGGTCCATGCTTTTGCATAAACATTTCATCCATCCTCTTGCATAAGTCCTACATAATCCACATCATAATCCACTGTCATCCCTACATAATCCACATCATAATTCATTATCTTCCCTCCATAATCTACATCATAATCCATTATCGACCTTGTCTATCTCACTTTCACACAATCACCCAGCTACCAACATCGATGAGCATAATGACTTGACATTGTCCATTTGTGATGACATCATTCTCTAATGGGACTATCACACTTTCATTGAACTAGCAACTTGAGTCCCTCCCATTCGTATCCACTTATCCCATTTCAAAATCAAAAAGTAAAAAAAAAATAAAATAAAATTAAAAAAAAGTAAAGATAAATCCTTTCGTCCAATGGTGAAAACCACCTTGGTGGCGCCTTGGATAAGTACCATGATTAAAACCTAGAAAACAGGCATCATATGTAGGTTGATCTTCTATGTCAGGGTGAGTACGAGATCATGATGGGCCAAACAATGGTAATGGAGAAAAAACTTGCTGGATGAAAAAGTGCTAACATTGAGACTAATATTTAGATTTGGATGGAAAGGATGTTCATATTTCTAGCTCTAATATGGATTCCCTCCAAAAATGCCTTAGTATTACCTCATATTTAGGCAAGTGGGAGTCCCAAAACTTGCTAAAGAAACTTGCAAAACCACCCATTTAGTGTTATCCTGAAAATTTCCACAATTTCATCCTTGAAGCTGAAAGACTTTTATGTAACTAAATTTAATCAAATGAAAAAGGTTTATAGAGGAAGCTATTAGGAGTCTAAAAATATAATATATGCCTCATAATAATTTTAATAGGTAATTATTATTAATTTTCTACATACGCTATGTCTAATTTCCTGATAGATATACATATTGAAAACCATCCATAACTTTCAACATATTAATCCTTTTTTATATTTAAAAGATGCGTCACATTCTAGGACTTATTGGGTATACATTAAAATTTAAAATTTTTGAGTTTCATATATTTTTGTCCAAGTTAGGTTGGCTGGAAAATTAATTTTTAATATTTTAAAAAAGTCACAGTAAAAAAATTATGAATAATTATTTATTTACTTAAAAATTTCAAAACAATATGCATCACATCCACTCGTGTCATTTACTTAAATCCAAATCATGGAGGAAAAATATTATCTTTTTCTCATACTTAGGTTGGCCGGAATGACACCTACTTTTTATGTATTTTTGAAAATTTTAGTAGTGCTTCATTGAAATATCCAATTTTCACTAAACTATTTTTTAAACTTTTTTAAAAAAAGTAGTAGCTCATAAATTACATTCAATTTATTACAATTTTTATTACTACCTTATTTCTATATTTTGTAGATAACTCATTCAATTTTTGACATGAAGTTACTAAAGTCTGTTTTTCACATTTTCATTGCCACTTAGGGGTAGTGTTTGGCCCATCATGATCTTGCACACACCTATCACTTACACTTGGGGGCACCTTGTCTCATCCAACATATGATTTTCATCCTACCATTTCCTATCTTATCTTATCATGTCATTTCCATACATTCACATACATATACCTATCATATCAAATCCATCCATTCTCCCTTCCACTTTTGATCTTGATAAAGATTGGGGGCACAATGTTGACAAATGTTTTGGATGTCTCTTTACATACCTTATCCCTCCAAACAAAGCAAATCCTTCATTATCCTATCATCATCCTATTTTCGTAAGCATTGTCATGAAAATCCTAAGTATTACACCTACAATGGGGCATGTTATTCCTATGCGACATAGTCCTTGGATATCATAGCCTTGCCCTCTTACACATACATTCCTTCCATCCACTATAACCCACCCCTTTCATTCATTCACCCAATCCCACCCATCCTTGCACCTAGACTTGGTTTTTCCCTTGTCACTGGTATCTAGCATAAAGGCTACCTCAAGTTGCCATCCAATGTCATTTTCCAAAACATTCCAAAAACACAAAACAATCAAATACTTTTTAAAAAAAATACAAAAAAAATCACAACATTCCAAAATACAAAAAAATCACAACATTCCAAAACCCAAAAAAATCAAAACATGTCAAAAATCCAAAAAAATTAAAACACTTCAAATCCAAAAAAAAAAATCAAAACATGCCAAAATCCCCAAAAAAATTAAATATTTTCCAAAATTCAAAAAAATCAAATATCAAACAAAATCCAAGCAATAAAATCAATCAACTCATCAAATCAATTCAATCAAATCACTCCATTCAAATCAATTCATCATTTCTTCAGATCATTCCAATTCAATTCAAAACAACCGATGTCATCATCAATTCTTCAATCACATTATTCCAATCATCCAAATCTCTCCTTCAAACAAGTCAAATCACTTCAATCAAATCAAAACATATCAAAATTCAAAAATCAAAATATTCCCCACAATTCAAAAAAATCAAATATCCAACAAAATCCAAGCAATAAGTTCAATCCAATCATCACATTCTTCGAACTCTTCAATTCTTCAAACTAATTCTTCCATCCTTCAAATCAATCACATTTAATCAATCAAATTCTTCCAATCATTGCAATCCAATTCCAATCAAATCAATCCAAATCACTTCATCAATTCAATCAAACCACATCAATTCAATCAAGTCATCATTCCAAATCAATTCTCCTAATTCTTCAAATCAACTCAATCCTTCAGTTCTTCCAAATCAAATTAATCCAATGACTCTATTCAATCCATCATCATTATTCAATTCTTCAAATCATTCTAAGCAAAAATCCAAATGCAAGTCATATCAATCCATTCCAATCAAGCTAATCAATCATATCAAATTATCCAATCACATTCAATGGTCTTGATCCTAATCTTGACGTAAACCAAATTAATCAATCAATCAATCAAATCCTGGTGTTTCTCACATTGCCAACAACACTAGTGTCAATCAATCAATCATTGTCTTAGACAGGATGTTCCATTGTCAAAACCAGACCAGGTGTCTTAGATGACATGTTTCATTTTTTGAATTAAACTAGACATCATCATCAATTAATCACTTAATCTTTGGTTTACAGCTTGATAGGGGCAATGCCTTTGTTGTTTTTGTATCATTTGTGCATGCTTGCTTGCTTTCTTGTGCGTGTTATCATTTTTTATTGCATTTGTATCAAATCTGAATCATTCCTAGCTAATATTCATATCTTGTATCTAGACAAAGTTGTATTATGTTGATGCACAAGACACATCGTCACCTTGGTCCTTATACCTTGGTGCATAGCATCTAGTGCTATATCAAACATCATAGTTACTCACCTTCATTGCAACATAACACATCATTCATTTCTTCTCTCCATTCTCCTATCTTCCTTCCTTAACCAATCCCTTTCATTTCGAGAGCCTACCCGTGTTTGTTCAACCTGCCTATCCTCTTGAGGGGGCATCATCACCCTATTATTTCATTGTCATCCTGTTTTCTTATCTTTTTTGAAATGATGTTACTCGACATAAATCTCATCATCTTGAACATCATCTCAAAGAGGAGTAAAATGTAGACACTTAAAATTGTCCTTGTCTTGACCATCCCCTAGTTGACATGACCTTGTAATGTTTTGCCCTAGGACCTAGGTCATCCCACTTAATCACATTCCTAATTAATTGAATAAATCACATTTATTTAATTGATTTCCCCTTGTCACAGGTCTCACATAATTCAAATTAAAAATTTGAATTAAATCCCTCACCTCTCACCACATTGCAACATGTGTCACATGGTACATCTTCAACTTAACCCCTTCACATGTAAAACTAATTTAAATAATCTTTTATTTAAATTAGGTCTCATTTATCCTCCCTTGCATACTTGTCACATGACTACAATCCCTCTTGAAGTGGAAAAACCCTAATCAACCCTAATTGATTCATATCATTCAACATAACTCTCAATCATGTCCATCCATTTGAATTGGCCTTTTCTATAAAGCTAGCCTCTCACAAGTCATTTTCATGATCAAGTTTTCAAGCATTGTTATGCTACCAAAATTAATCTAGAATCATATTACAATCAAGCCCTTGCATACCATTATGCTACTGAAATCTTGAGCAACCAACAATCCCCCATTATCAACCCTTCAAAATATTGCATTCTCATGTGAGGTTGAGAAGAGCCATGAAGGTCAAACAACACTAGTTTGAATCTAGTTTGGATTTGAGTTGTTTATTTGCATTTTCATTCTAGTTTGTGCTTCATGGTAATAGTTAGGGTTTGATTTTCTGTAATTTTGATTTCTACCCTAGATTTTTCCCTAACGACAATAGCAACTCTTGAGAGCATCATACTTACTACATTTGATGTTTGATTGATTTCCTCAACAATATATTTCCACCCATAAGCCTAATCAAGATTTGCAAGTTTCATTTTTGTTGGTAGTGAACTCAAGCCAAGCCTAATGACTTTGCAGAATAGGTCAACATACACTGATGTTCTAGGCCTTTTGTTCTCTAGGATGATAGAAATAATAATTGTGAACCTCTAATTAAAAATAGAGATCGACTCTCCTTCCCACCTTTTGATGTTAGATAATTTTTGGACAAGAAGAGTGGGGTTAGTGACACCTGCAACTAACTCATTGAATGTTGTAATAAGGTCACTAACTTCACAAGTAGATGCAATCAACTTGACCTCTTGGGCTTTTAGGGCCACAAGTTTGGATTTTGGATTACCATACATCAAGTTCTAGCATCTCTATATGCCACACAAGTTCAATAAGTTATTTCATGGATGCATCCTATTGTGGGCAAGGATAGGAAAAAGACTCACAATCCTTTGAGCAATACCTTGCATTATTGAAATAGTCCTCGTCAAGCTCACTTTATTAACAATGACTAGGGATAGGAACATAAGATGAAGTGCAAGAAGGTAGTACAAGTTATTCCTCACACCACAAATAGATGATTCACTTATATTTATAAAAATGTTAAAACTGAACACATTAGACTCAAATAGATCTTTGCATTTGTATGAAAGAAATTTTCTCTGCATAGAGAAAGAAGAAAAATATCAAGTACCTTAACACTATTTGTTGCATACAGTTGAAATATATTTTTATAGAACCCCAACAAGTTGATTGCAACAACAATATAAACAATTTGATTTATGAACAATAGAGTCACCATTTTGTTAGTTCTAAAATTGTGGCTCCACTCTCCTCAATCTCACACTTAAAACCAAGATTGGGGAACAAGACTATCTTGGATAAAGAGCCAAGTCTCATCAACACAAAATATACAATTAGAGATCAAGTGATAGGAGAGGGCACCTTCTCTTCTTCAGGATCTTCCAAACCTTGGAGGGTGTTTCCTTAAGGTCTCAATAAGACAATTAAAGAGAAATAGAAGATTACAACATGGGCCTTGACTTTCCATGCCCTATGGCAACCATGAATAGATCCATAAGACCTTGCATTAAATATATAAAAGGTAGATTTACATATGCAACAAATAATCAATAGAAATAGATTTATACCATAATACATGAATCCCCTTAACCTTTCATACACATGCAAACATGGAAACCATTCTAGTATGACTCTAAACTTTTAGTTAGTTACAAGATCACAAAGGTAAAACACAAACAAAATCATTAATTTATGAGAGAGGGCGGGTGAGAGGAACAAATTCAACTGAAAATATAAAAATGTTCTTTAAATATTTTGAATGTTGTGGTAGGGGAAAATGAAACTGAGGATTGGTTCCTTGATCATATTAGAAAATGAGTCAAAAGATTGTACTCAATACCAACACAATTGCAAGTTTAAACAAAAAACTAGGTATATAATTGACAACCATAAGCGCAACTCTATAATTAGCAAATGTAAACCTATAAGTAACAAGAAGCATTTATGAATGAGCAATCATTGAAAAATCCATGATCAAATAAGGTAAATCCACATTATACATTGAAAATAGAAGTTCAAATACACTTTTAACAACTTTACAAATCCCTATGTGGACTAAGTAATCAACATATCACCAAGTTAGCAAATTTAGCCTTAGAAATGAACATAACATGTCTATTTCCTAGCAATGTCTAATCAACCATGGACACACTCATAGCATAAAGAGATTTTTGCATTTAATTCTTTTTATAAAACTTACAAAAGATGATAGCAAGAGGGAAATATGGCATGAAACACAAGAGTTGATGCCTTAGAATTTTTTGATCAACATGCACAAAATATACAACAAAGTCAAACCCTAGAATGACCAACAAACACTTACAATTAAAATATTTTATATATTTATAGTAGAAGGAGAGAGCCTAGAATCAACTAGAATGTGATATTTGGATAAATTTGTTTCATTCAATCATAATTAGACTAGATCAACAAGCCACCTTGCCTACCTCCATATTCACGAAATAATTCTAATCATGGCCCAAAGTATAGATCAACAAAAGGAAATGCAATCTCATCAACTTGACCCACACAAGGCCCATATAGTTGGTACATTCAAGAAGCACTCAAGCATGTGGCCTCCTAGATTTTGGAGGAAAATCAGGTTGCAGATCACATCCACAGTCAATCTTGGAATGATATTGGTTGATAACAAGGCATGGCAGGTTGTGCAGTAGTTGAGGACACCAACCCATGAACAAATAAAATCTACTTGAGAAGAGCTACACCATGTTGTGGTTATGACTCCAGCTACCCTAAGCCTTGTACTCTAGTTTGGTGTTGCACCAAGATTTTTGCTCGATATCATCTCAATTGACATGCACTAATGCCATTAAATCCAATCATCCACTTGTGAGAAACATGTTCATTAGGCATTTATCACATATAATCATGCATCACAGGAACATTAAGTGCACACATAGAAACACACATATAGGTCCAATAAGATCTCCAACACACATCTACATCAGTCAATAGCAATGAGATCATGACACATCACTCTTTTAATGTGCAACAACTATTGATCGAATTGATCTAAAGATCCTAGGCCTTCAACCAATCACAAACATTAATTAAGCTCATGTGGTATGATGGTCATCCATATCAAATGAGATGAATGGTCAGCACAACCCCACTGACATATTACAAATGAACCCCTTAGAGATGCATGGATATTTGGATCATAGAACTCAACACAAGATTGAATGGTTGCATGACCAATGACATCATTCATACACAAGAACTAATGGGACCCACTAAATAAAATCTATGCAATGAGAACATTGTATACAAAACATGTACACATAGAAAGGATAGGGGAGGAGCCCACTTTAAATCTAACTTGGCACATTCATGACCAATTGCACAATTATAGCTTGAAATATCTAAATAGAGCTTGAAGGAGGTGTGGGAACCATTTGATCAAAAGAGATATGGTGGATGACACAAGCCCAAGATCAAATAAACACTTTAACAAGAAATGAGAGTGGTAAGATTCCACATAGTAATGCACTGATATCATCATTATGCAGTGAGCTCCCAAGACCACCACAAAGATTCGTTGAAATAGGAACACAACGCTAGTGTCACAGGGGTGCATACAACACAAGGAGACACTCCCATAGTAGGTGATGTGGAAACAATAAACCAACTATGCAATGTAAATGACTACCATATGCACCAGGTGCAAGAGTATGTACATATCAAAGATCACACCTTGCATAGATATCTGATGGATCCATAGGATGTTGACACAATCATTATGCACATGTGACCCTATGGACCAACATTTAGCACCCATACCAATAGTGTGACAAGAGAACCAACCACCCTCTAACACATTCTATAGATATGAGAAGACACTACATGTATTTAGGTGAGATCACACTCCATTGATCCCATAAATAAGAGAAGGGCCCCACAAAGGAGGACATAGAATGTGGCTTGCCAATGGTGCAACCTAGATGATACATAACCCTGAGAACACATCTAGGATTTGGTATGTCATTTGAGATAAATTGATCCAATAGATTCAAGACCATTTAGCATAATAACTTTCACCATGTAGAAACAATGAGATCTACTACCATAATGAGTGATGCCTCTAGTCACCATAAAATGAATTCATCCTCATTGTGCATGAACATCAGGATCTACCACTATAGCTCCAAAGCACATTATATTGCATGATAATAACATAGCCCCACACATAATATCATTATTTTCATTCCCTCAAAGCCCACATCATTGAATGATAATATAGGCTTCCACAACTAAAACATGAAGACACAACAAACACATAGTTATATATGAAGATCAACAATTATCACAAGGGTAGGTAGGAAGACATGGGAGGAGAATATAACAAAATGAGGCCCATTAAAATGATTATCTCAAATCAGTTATCAGTTATGGGAAACAACAGATACTAGGGGCCACATAAGAAGGCCAACAATATAACTTTGAGGGTACAAGCCAACAATAAGAATTCTCATCCCTTGTGTGCTAGGTCTTTATACACATATGAATGAAATCATGTTCATAGTAAATAAAATAGTAGTATTCTTTTTTTTTGCATGAATATGTAGTAGTTTATCTATTATATTATGTTCAATGTTTCTTATAACATAATAATTTATTGAGTAGATTATTACATTGTCCTTCATGCCACCATTTCACTTGCCAATAGTGCACACTATTCATTGCAATATTTTAATTAAATGAGTAAATAACAAAAAATATTGCTATCAATAATTTATTCTTAAAAATAGTTGAAAATTAAAATTAGTTTTTAAGGGATTAAGTTTCATTTTATTAGTCCTTGCCATGGTTGTGATTCTATTGTAATTGATACTATAACTTTGAAATAAAGTCAACCAACCAATCAAATGAATGTATTTTTCTTTGACTAAAGTTTGTACAATATCTTCTAATATTAATATTTTGTAAAATAGCAATATGAGTTATTTCTATCATATCTTATTGGCCTAAATTGAATGAAGTGACAATTTAAGGTCTTCTCTTAGATATATTTTCATTAATTTTAATTCTTTTCTTGCAAAGACCAATGAAATGCAAGTATTTTTTCATTGCTTTTGTTTCACTAAAGTTTAAATTTGTGCAATCAATATTGGTGACATGGGGCATTCAATAAACATGTAAGGTATAGATTCATTGGAAGGTTAACATATAAATTAAAAAAATTCCATAATCAATACCCACCTAGACTTGAATAAAAATTAGTGTGCTGCCATTGAGTACAAGTCATTTCATATTATTTCACAAAAGAAGTATGAAAATATCTTATAGTACAAAATCAAAACAAAATATTATCTATCATTTTCTTTCATCAGATTACCTTCTCTTCTTTTTAACACACTACACTACCCTATTTCTTCAAACCACATGAAATTATATTTAATTCCTTGAAAATAATGAAGCTTCTTCAATAAGTTACCAAGCTTTAAAACCCTAGTATCATTTAATATTTTGATAGCCATAAATGCTAGACCCATATTATCAATAATTGTGCCATTTTAGCTATTATACATAACCTTCTAGTTCTAGATGGTATGGAGAGGTGAGCAACTTCTTGATCATTTCCTCTATACAATCTCATTTATTTTTCTTTATAAGAACTTGTGAATATGAGATTACAAAGATAATCTTTTTGTAGTTTTGAGTATTTGTGTGCAAATACAATATTGGTGAATAGAATTAATTTTATTCACTCTCTTGAGTGTGATTTTAATGTGCAAGGAAAGTTAAGCATATAGAGAATGAAAAGAAAAATATGGGTAGAGCTAAGATGAATGTGTGCTTGCCCTGCTACTATCTCCTTGTCCTATCATGACAATCAACACACTTGAGGAGGATAAGGGTTTTTTCATCTACTCACGTGAATGCTCCATGTTGGAAATCCTAAGCTTTGTAGGATACAGATGCATGTTAGATCTTCTCAACCCATTCCCTCACCCTTTTAAAATTTATCATCTCTTCAATGACTCTTACTCTCTCACAACAAGTTTATTGGAAAAATTATTGAGTCAATGGGGATTTATATAGCCCAGAGTAGTTATCTCTTGATAACAAATCTTCTCTAGGGTTCAATTACCCATGTACTTGGTAACTTTAAGAAACTAAGTTCTAGATTGGAATTGTAGGGGAACCAATTGAGTGACACTTTCCCTAACTTTATAAGTGCATAGAGCATCAATTTCTTAGATGCCAATGGTAATTTGATCTCTAATAATTTTTTGATGAATGCCCTTATGTAGACATTAGTAGAGATAAGATTGAGAAACAAACATCTTTCTGACACACTGTGGGTAGATTTAGAAGAGCTTGAGATGCTTCAAGTAGCAGACCTCAGCCACAACCAACTTTTTGGCACTTTACAGTTAGGTTTTTTATCACCAGTCACTATAATCATCCTATTCATTCTAGTTTTACCATTGGAAAAGAGTTGAATTTATGTATAATTTTATGCATTGTTAGCACATTTATCATTTGCTTCTTTTATAAAATCAATTTAATTATACATATTGCATATATAAATATTTACAAGTGCATTTGAATAAATTACATAAAATATTGATTAACAATGGCTAAAAATGTGATTGTTCATAAAATGTTTAAGTTCTTGAACAATGGCCAAAGATATGTTATTATCCAGATTCCTTAATTACCATTATTGGTCTAATGAATTGAGTAGCTAACTAGATATTTGTTTGCCTTTCCACTAGTCTAGGTGATGGTCTCACACTTGTTCTTGTTGTCTATCTACTATACTTATATAAGTCCCCAAATAGCTTTTATTCTATCCTTGAATTGTGTTATTCACCATCTCCAACTCATTAGAAAAAAAAAATCTAACTTTAAGTAAAAAGTCATATATGTTTTTGCTATCTAATTAGATTAGCTTGAATGCATTTTTTGATTAGTTAGAACACTCATCTAAAAGTTAGAATAAGTTGAATGATAAGTCCTTGATGGTAGGGCTTGCATTATTAAAAATATGAATACTTCTTGAAGTTTACACAATATATACTAAATTTTTGATTGACTTCTAGCCCTTAATATTAGAGTAAGCTTCGTGCAATATTGTACAACAAAAACACCATTAAGAAAGATAATTTGTAGCATCTTGTGAAGGAAGTGAAGTGGTTACAAATAAGAGCATTGTTCAAAGATGAAGCATACAACAAAAGACATTGGAAAAGCTACATTAGAAAAGAATGAGCGGAGGTGCAAAAATTTACCCTTAAGTAATACATATCTTTGTGAGAAGAATATCAAGGAAATAACAAATAAAAAATTACAACATGATGCACATCTTTTATATAAAGTTGGTTATACTTGTACCATAAAGAAAAATAAACTTTCCTTAAGCCATGTGCAGATTTAAATGTGTAGATCTGATATATCTTTTATTTCTAACACTCCACACTTCCAATATCAATCACAAAAAATATATATATCTTCATACCTTGATGAAAAGATACATCTCTTTCAAAAGAGACAGCTCCTCATAAATTGCAGCCACTCACTTAATAATAACATTGCTTGTCTTTTAAATATAAATTGCTACACTTGATTCCATAACAAATCGCACCCCAATCGTTTCTCCTTTAATATATCAAACACTACTCCTTTAATATATCAAATGTTGCTCCTTTAATATAGCATGCACTTCTCTTTGTATATTATAAGACTTTTGTCTTATGTCTTGGGCGCTCCAAAAGAAAGTCGGCCACCTTTTAAAACCACATCTCTTGTCCTAATTAATCGCACCACATCTCTTCAACGCACCTCTTAACACACTTTTTGTCTTATATGTTAATCACTACATCTCATCACATCATACTTTAATAATTTAGTCTAATCCTATATATACGATCGGTCTTGGTCTCTTTAATCACATTCTTCTAAGGAAATCGACCTCACTATTATTTAAACTCGAAACTTGGCACTTATGTATGAGGTTAGCCAGCATTGGCATCTAATGTTAAATCTTTAATTTAACATTAAAAATTTTCAATCATTCTTAGAAAACAGTCGGCCAATATACAACCAAAAAATCAAAGACTCCTCAAGGTAAATCAACTTCTTCAACTATTTTAAATCTTTAATTTAAACTATAATATAATTGCCTCATTTCCATTTAATTTCACAATGATAATGATGATGCTTTATCCTTGACGATGATGATTTACTTCATGTATTGTATGGCATCAATGACACTATATTCCAACAATCTCTTTCAATGATATTGCATTGCATTGCTATGTTGACATCAATGACAATCATTTCCTATACTCTCATCTGTTCATTAATGATAACAACCACGACTACCTTCTTGACATCAATGACAATATGTCCAAAATCTTCCCCTTTGTCATTGATGGAAACACAAACATAATCTTCTCTTTTTTCATTGCTCCCCCTTGCTCTATCTCTCCCCCTTTGACATCAATGGCAAAGGGACACTTAGTATACCTCTTTTCTTCATAAAATGTTTCTCTCTTTTTCGTGATGCTCCCCTTGTTTGTAAGGCTCCTCCTTTTGTCTCTATGTCACTTGGTTGATCTGCTTCCTACACAAAGGGGGTGAATCGGTATAATATGAACTTTTACTTTTTCACAACTTAACAACCACAACAATAACAATCACACAAGATCTATTAATGATGAACCACAAGAAGAACACAAGATTTACGTGGAAACCCTTACGGGAGAAAACCACGGAAAAATATTGCTTATATATAAATCTCTTTTACAATCTTAGTAGGCTCCAACCTACAGGAGACTCCAATCCCTTCTTATATGATTTATGAGCACCAACCCACTAGAGACACCAATCCCCGCTTGTAGATTTCATAGCACCAATCCGCAACTAAGCACCAACCCAATAAGAGACACCAATCTCTCGTTAAGACACCAACCTTCTACAGATCTGGATCACTATCTTTTACAAATCTGAGCGTACTCACACAATATCCTTTCTTCACAAATCACACAATGTTCTTCCTTTCAAATCTGATCCAAAATATACACAAACTCTTTTATCAAATCTGATCACAATTATGCACAAATTCTTTTCATAAAACTAATCCAAAATATGGCTTTGTCTTCCTTTTCTATCTTCCCAAGAACTCTTCATCAATCTCTGCTAGATATTCTTCTTTTATATCTGCATATATTTCCTCATTAATTTTACATGAACCTTCTTCACAAATCTGCTTATTGTTCAATCTTCAATCTATTCTCATACTCATAAATCTGCCTTCAATTTCTCTTTATATCTTCCTTGATAATCTTCTATTAGATTCCCATGTGCAGATCTGAATGTGTAGATCTGATATATCTTTTATTTCTAACACTCCACACTTCAAATGTCAATCCCAAAAACAAATATATATCTTCATACCTTGATGAAAAGATAGATTTCTTTCAAAAGAGACATCTCCTCATAAATTGCAGCCACTCACTTAATAATAACATTGCTTGTCTTTTAAATATAAATAACTGTACTTGATTCCATAACAAATCACACCCCAATCGTTGCTCCTTTAATATATCAAACGCTGCTCCTTTAATATACTAATCGCTTCCTTTAATATAGCATGCACTTCTCTTTGTATATTATAGGACTTTTGTCTTATGTGTTGGGCACTCCAAAAGAAAGTCGGTTGGACCTTTTAAAACCGCTCTCTTGTCCTAATTAATCACACATCTTCTCTTCCTCTTAACACACTTTTTGTCTTATATGTTAATCGCTACATCTCGTCACATCATTCTTTAATAATTCAGTCTAATCCTCGTAAATATGGAGCGCGATATATATATATGATCGGTCTTGTTCTCTTTAATCCCATACTTCTAAGGAAGTCGACCTCACTATTATTGTTGTTCAAAGATGATGCATACAACAAAAGTCATTGGAAAAGCTACATTGGAAAAAGTGACTAGCGCAGGTACAACATTTTTTCTTTAAATAAGTAATATATATCTTTGTAAGAAGAATCTCAAGGAGATAACAAATAAAAAATACAACATTATGCAATCTTTTATATAAAGTCTTGGCTCTCTTCACTCCTCTACACTAAAAATACTTCACAAGGACTATACCCTCATATTGAAAGCTTCTTTGGGCTTGCCTAGAAAGGACCCTAAATACCTCGCTTGGTTCTTGCTAAGAATTCTCTCTTTAACCAAATACTTGTGCCCTTCTTCCATTTGTTCCTTGAGAATGTAGAGCTGAGATTTGTGGACAATTGTCTGCTTCATTGTCTTGTTTCTTTCTTCTTTTATGAGAGTGGTAACCAGACATGTCCCACCCTGTTGGTTCCTTGAAATTGCTTTGCAACCAGTGTTAAATTTTATTGTTGTGTTAAATCGAATACATTAGTGCTTTTGTAACTATGTTTTGTGTTAGAGAATACATCAGTGCTTTTATAACCTTGTTTTGGGGAAAACTCATTTCATGTGATCTTTGTGTTATATACACATAATTTTTTGATTTACAAAAGGTTTTTCTATTTTAAAACTTTTTGATAGATTCAACTCTTGATTCTAACATAAATATTAGTATCTCTATCATTTAAATAGAATATAACATATTGAGTAAGCATATTCTTACAACTGAAGCCTCCTTCAGTTAAGATGTCACCCCATTGGTTTCTTGAAAATTCTCTACAAATAGTGTTAAACTATATTGTTGTTATAGACCAACAATGAGGCCTCATTTTTCTAACATACATCATTGCTTAAATTGTAATCATGTTTTTTGGGAGAAGTAGATTTCAAGTTATCTCTGTATTATTTTCTTTTTTCCATTTTTTCCATTTACTTTATGCATACAAATTATTGTTTGTTTTACATTTATAGAGGATCCCTTTGTTATGAACATTTCTATCACAATTTTTTCTTAAACAATGGTAAATTTTTAAATTTGAGATATCAAAATTTCTTTCATTATTGAAAAAATTAATATATTATAAGAGTATTTTTTAGAAACCAATTACATCATTATACGTCATTATTGGTAAAAAACAACCACCAATACAACATACTATCCATATAATAGAACAACTAAGTTAGAAATAACACCACATAAACCATTAGAGCATTACCAAAATGCAATAAATATGGTCTAGTATTTAACCTTAATCTAACATTAAATTGTAAAAGGTTAATGATTCATACTACATTATTAATGAGAAAAAAGATTCCTAATGTTTTTTTTTTTAAATAACATATTGTTGTTTACTTTTAATCTAGCTTTCTAGATGATTAGTAGTTTACTTAAGATTATATTCAATAAAAATTAGTTATATAATGTTGAGTCATATAGTTGAGACCATTTCTTTTGTGACTATATTATTTGTAATGGTGATTTTTTTTATAGAAACAACTAGACTACATAGATATTGGGACCATACATCTAAATTAGAAGTTGTCCTTTAGTTAAGCTACTAAAAGTAGCCATTAAATTTTTTGAAGTAGATAATGTCTATACAATCTAAATCAGTTGTAGTTAATTAAAATGAAAATATCTTATACAATATTAATGGTATTTGAATTAAAAATTTGATATCCAACATAAGAAGTCAATTTTCAAGACATTTAAATATCCCAAGGTATTTCTTTAGGAAGAAAAGATACATTGAGACATCAAATTACATTAAATAGGAAAAATTCCATAGATTACTAAGAACAATAAAAATACAAACAAAGGCACTCTCTAGGATGTCAAAATTTCAAAACATAAATATCAATAAAGCTAAGGTTAGGCCAATAAAATAATATTAAAGATATGTATGCAATGGATCTTAAATATTAATTCTTTAAAACAATTTACTACATTAACTTTGGGTTGAGGCATAATGTTGTTATGAAGAAGAACCAACTTCAATTTTTTTAAAAATCAATTAAAAACATAGTAAAATTGTAACTATAAACTATACAAATTAAAAACACGCATGTTTTATAGTTTTTATCTTCCACTCATTATTTAAAGATCAATTAATTGTTTGGTTTATTGAAAAAAGAAAACGCAATAGCTTCCATGTATAGAGAAAAATGTGCAATTACAAAGATAGATAAATTCAAAAACCCCTAATTTTCACATCATTTTAAAAATATATAAGAATAGATTGAATAAGGACCAATTGATCTTTGTTAACCTTTGAGGCAAGTATAAAAGATGCCATCCTCATTCTTGATAGTGCATCATTTAATTAGCTATCTGTTAAAATGCAATCTATTATATTAAATCAAGAAAAAGTAACAAATACCACACCTTCACACTCATTCATAAGAAACATATTGAGTAGATTTGTTTCTCCAATTCATATTGCAAAATCAAGAATAATTTAATTATTTGATCATTCCATTTTAGTTACTACTCTACTTAATTCATAAATACTATTCTTATAACTACACTACAATGAACAGGACACTAAATGCTTTTACAATTAAATAATTAAATTAATATTCTTTAGACGGAAAGGAATTTAAGAGAATAAATACTCTTTTAAACCTTGAGTCTAAATCAAAGGATACAATAATCAATTGCGTCCAATATTACAATATAATAATAAATAAACTAACAATATGTATCCTCACATATACAGACAACCATAACATTTCATATTTTCCTCATATCAGCGATCATTATTCCTGAGCTAAGAGATGATCCAATGACATTTCTGTAGAGAACAAGTCCGACATATCTGCCCAAAGGTTGTCTGTATTCTCTGGTACGTGAGACATTGGTGGCAATGTGCTTTCATTCAATTGCAAGTTCCTAGTGTTGATGAAGAGTGCTTTGATGTTAGCCAATTCTGCCTCCATCCGTGAAATCTGCTGCTGTAAAACGCAGATGATACCAGTGCAACCATACACGGGATCCTTCGCTCGTGCATTCGCCTCGTATACCATACTATCCACTGCCAACGCTCTCTTGTTTTCTGGAATTCCCTGATATATAAAACAACAATACTATACTGGGATTTTGAGAACGTCAAAGGAATAAAATCAAATTTTACAGCAAGCATAATTCAACCTGTAATGACGATTGCCTAGTTTTCCATACACTGTCCAAAATTAAAGCTTATATTGTTTAATGATAAACATGAAGTTTTGACAAAAAAACGTGTGTCAATTTCTGGTATACAGAATAGAAAAACGTTTGAATCACACTCCCTAATGTTTAGGAAATAAGATAAATAAAGAATACATTTAACTCCATCAATATGACTACATCTAGGGGAAATCAGGGTATTAATCTTTTTATTGATGGCAGCAACATACATAAAGTTTTCCCTTATATATATACAATATTTTTTAAGAAAGATAAAGGACAAAATCACTCTACTTGAACATCATCCACTTCAATGGTCAAACAGTCAATAGCAATTTTACACCTCATCCACAACAAAAAATGGTAAATATTTATCCTATTTTTGTTGGCCAAAATTAATCTTTGACTGTTGAAGTGGACGATGTTTAAGAACAGCTGAACAAAACAAAAGAGATGAAATAAAGACTTCACATCAACACCTAATTTAGGTTAGCTTAAAAATTGTCACATTATTTTCTCCAAAGAGATCTAACAGATAAAGTATACAAATAGTTAATAAAGCTTACAGATCTATTAACCAAGTACATTTGCTAAATAAATGAATGATTACCTGCAACATTCTTATCATATTTGTTCTGGGAAATATTTTGTGCACAGTGATAAATCTTTGTACATCGTTTGGTGGGAAATAAGGGGCGAGTATGCATGAACTTGAACACCGTCTTTTGAGCAGCTTGCAAGCTGCACAAGGTGCCGGCCATCGCGATGAAACGGCGCGCTTACATTCTCTGGATTTCCTCATAATTGTTATATGATTACCAAACCTTTTTCTAATTTCTGGGAAGAGCAGGGGATTGTTATTAAATGTGACCAGGAATGTACTCGAAGACTTGTGAACTCGACATTCACGATTCAATGTGGAAGCTTTTTGTACACGGATCTGTGTAATCTAGAAGTTTATTGTTGAAAGCGACATTAATTGTCCGCGCGTCTTTTCAAACAGCGGCGCTAACAACTAATTTCCAGTATGACATGAAACTTTTGGGAAAAGAATGTAGGCAATTTATTAATCGATGTGATTGAAAATTTCTGAGTATTGCTATTTTTCAAACTTTCTCACAGTTTTCCAATAAATTCTAGCAATGTGTGGAATGCAAGCACATTTCATTTTCAAAATTAGTGCATAACAAACTTGGATCTGTCGAATCAATGGTGCCGTCAAATGCTTCGACTGTTCAAGGAAGAAAAACATAAGGAAAAAACAAATAAATAGTTGTTAGGCTTTCCCATGTGGGCTGGAAATTATTGGAAAAGTTGTTTTCATAGTTGAAGTACCCGCTTTCTGTCTCCATTGAGATTTTTTTTTTTAAGTTTTTACGTTGTCTTATTAGTGTCTCCCATGGCAAGGTACCTTCATGTGAATCTATGCAAACATTAAATGTTCCAATCAATATCAATCATACAAAAATTAAATGAAATGAGTATGACCCATACTTTAAATCCAATCAAATAGACATTATTGTTGTAAAAGTCAATATTAAAATCAATGTAAAAAAGACAATTTGCAATCTTATCAAATCTTATGAAATCTTATCTATAATAATAACCTTTCATTGGGTTATAGTTGCCAATTATTGTCGACTAGACTAAATTTATTAATTGTTCATTGTAAGTTGTGCATTAGTTTTATTTTCATTAATCTTATCTCTTCTGCATTTTCCTAACATGAAGAGAAACACAAGTACTCATCAAGCATGCTGGAGGAGTGGAACATGGCACTCCAAAGACTCTCCTATTTGTAAGTATTTGAATATCCTGCCTCTCCCATTTATAAAATCGTTTACATGCTAGGCATATTCTTCTATCATATATGTTTGCTTCATTCTATTTATGAAATTATGCGCTTCAATCTCATGCAATCTTCGCTATGTTGATGTTTCTTGCTTGGAATCTAATATAATACATATTGCCTGGAATGTAAGGCTTGCCACTATGACTTAGCTTGGTTGGGACTCATGGGATCCTAGATCACTTCTTTGATATCTACCTTGTCTTGCCTAAGGATGCTCGACTCAATAATAGGTTGTAAGTCACCTGGATTGTAAAAATCACTTTACTTTATTAGGTATTATTTATGGTTGATGCCTATTGGATCGAAGCAAAACATTTACTAGGTAAAACATTTACTAGATTTGAAATGGATTAAATCCTCTTTCAATCCAAGTGGACTCTAGTTGCTTTATAAGCTCTTTGCACATAATGGATAGTGTTTAAAGTGTCTCAGTGTTTATGTGGCCTTGGAAGAAACAAAATTAACTTCACACGATACAATACAACATTGTAGTCAGATCAATAGATCTGTGATTTATCGACGGACTCTGGTGTGTTTGTACATACTATATATCTACATGATAGTGAGTATCAAGAAGATATTCATTCCAATGTAAAAGAAATGCCCAATGCTCCACCCACATAACAAGAGAACTTATCGTAGACATTGTAGATTTTGTTCCACCCTGTGTGAGAATTACCCTTCCACCCAATATACACATAGGTCGTAGCTGCAAAGGCTGCTAACGATACCAATGATACCATCACCTACACATAGATGGATATCATGATTAAATACATGTAAAATACCCTGTTGCATGTATATTTTTGAAAAACCATAGCTCAAATCAAAGAACTCCCACATTCTAGGGATGTCAACAACCCCACAGCTCCCCTTTTAAAGATACAAGGCAAACACCATTTGTAATGGTCATGGCACTAACTACAGGATGGTTCCATCCTGTAGGACCTTCAGAATGGAGGATATGTGAGTTAAATACATAAAAAAGATGAAACACTTTTTTCAAGATGCCCTATACCTTAAATAATGTATGTACTACCTAGATATATTGCTTATAACCTAATACATAAAATTATATTCATGAGATGATACATAATACCTAAAATGATCATGCAACAAGGCCTTGAAATAACACTTAACCTAAAATCTATGCATATGACTTGTTATGAATCATTATGAAAAATCAAGATCGTTGCAACAAGGCCTAGAAAATTTACTCCAAAACTAATTCATCATTATCAACTAATATGTACAAATTCAATCATAGATTAACCCATGATATTTGAAAATCGGCCTAAAAATTTTAATTTCATAAAATCATGTCATCTAACAAAAAATAGAGAACATATAAATTCGAAATGACTTACTAAATCTGTAATGGCGAGAAGAAGTGTACCCAAAACAGATGATTTATTACACTTGGAGAAAGACATGAGTATTGACAACATGGTGTATCCACATGACACTGCATTTGCCACAACAAAATAACTACAAATGCAACAAAACAACTTTACAAATCCCTATGTGGGCTAAGTAATCAACATATCACCAAGTTAGCAAATATAACCTTAGAAATGAACATAGCATGTCTATTTCCTAAAAATGTCTAATCAACCAAGGAGACACTCATAGCATAAAGAGATTTTTGCATTTAGTTCATTTTCTAAAACTTACAAAAGACAATAGCAAGAGGAAAACATGGCATGAAACATGAGTTTATGCCTTAGAATTTTTTTTGGATTGAGAATCGTGCACAAATTATATTCAAAAAATAAAATAGTAATTACATCTTTGTGGTCAAGAGAACCACATCAAAATTTTATCCACAGCTAGTATTAATCCAAAACACAGTATACCCTATTACATACAAACTATTTTGCCTACTTCAAAACATTAGTACATAATAGAGTTTCAATATGTAATATAACATTTATATGTTTAACCCCATTCTTCTACTCAAACTTTAACATCCTTAGATTACTGTTTCAAAACCTCATAGGTACTAACTGCTGCATTGGAAAGTTCATTGTTCCATTTCCTCATCTTCAATTTCTGCTGCATTGGAATGATCCTTGTTCTTGTTTACCTCCTTTGGATTTATGCATCCTACTGGTACCCTGTATGGCTGAGCTGGCTCTTCTTCCTCTCCCATTCCTCTTGCCTGATAATAATATCCCTAGTTGTCATCCAAGTCAGTTCCATAGTACTCATCCTCTACCTTTGAGTTATTCTTGTCAACTTTCCATTGTTCATCAAACATTCCTCTTTCCTAAGCCCATGGTAGTCTCTGTTGTCAATGTCTTTATATGAGTCCATCCCTGGAATTATGCCTCTCAGTTGTTCAATACTGACACTATAGTTCTAGCAAGTGATTTCCAAATGCTTGTCCATCTCTCCCTTTTCCATCTCTATTTGGTGTTGTTTACAATAGAGCTCTTGAAAATTTGTGTATTCATTATAGAATCTTTGATCAAATCTTCTCAGATTCTTCAAGCAAAAGTCTATTTCTTTTATGTCCTCCTTGTAAATAATAGTACCCCCATCCATGATCTCTTTGAATTTGTCTAAAGTCAGCTCCAAGGTAACAACAACCTGTTCAAACAATTTATATTTTCTTGAGAAAGCCTCAGTGAGCACTCTTGATGTAGGGGCATCTTGTCAATTTTTGAAATCTAAGTTAGTATTTGATTTTGGGGTTTAATGTGTTGGTCGGATGACAAATTAGAGGTTGAAGCAAGTCCCTGTCGCTAGAGCGACAATAACATTAATAGTTAAATAATGTTTTTAGGAGAGCCGAATAATGGTGAAAGTGGTGATTACTGCTAAAATCAGTTACAATGTGCAAAATTGGCAATAAGAAGGTTTGTTATCTATTTTGAGCAGGTGCCAGCCATGATGTCATAATAGATAGAAGATGTGTTAGTGGTGTTATAAGGAAATATTCTTTTCTAAATATGGAGCAATAGTTATGGAAGAGTGGTTAGAGCAGGCCGCATGCAAATAGAAAGTGGATGACCAAGCAATTTGCAAAATGAAGGCCGTTGGGGAAAAAGGCCCGATTTTGTGGAGAGAGGCTGATATAAAAGATAGGTCGATAATAATGCAGAGAGAGGGATGGGAGCGGCAGAAGAAAATGGAACAAGCCACATGAATATAGAAGAAGAAGACTTAGTGCATCAAACAAGGAAGAATAAGGTGGAGACCGTGTGGAGGATAAAAGAATTGAGTAAGGCTGATATGCAGTAGGAAGTGGTCGAATCTTAGAAGGAAGAGAGTGCAAGGTGTTAAAGAATGGAGTTAATTGTTATGGAGAGGCTGTTAATGATGAAAGGTTGATATTGATAGGAGGTGACTGAACGATAGTCAGAAAGAATAGACCCGATTGTTAGAAGAAATCAAATGGGGCCAAAGGCCAAATAGTCTAAAAGCTAAAGAGGAGAGTAAGCCAAATAGGGACCAACAACCTGGCATAGGAATCAAGTTATTGTATGGATGTTATTGTAGAGTTTTTGATGTATTGTAATGAAGGCCGATTTAATTGCATGAAATGAAAGTTTAAGTTTTTGTTCTTATGATTCATGTAGCATATTAGCACTGAGATTGTATTTATTGTCATTCTTGTTGTTGAAGAATTATTTTGAACTTTAAGCTCCTATTTCCTGGTAGGCAAGTTGCATGAGTTAATTACAAGTCTATGTCGCATAATAGAGTTTAGGTATAAATGGTTTCTTATGCCTGTTTAAATGTGTGATTCCTCCCTGGGTTCCTATCACTATGCTGATTCTAGTTAGTTTTCTGTTACTGACATACAATCTGAGAAGACTCTATTATAGAGCTGTTTATGTTATTATCCTAGTTACTATCACTTTGGTGCCGGGTGGTCTGTAGAAGTCATTTCCATAAGGGGAGTCCACGTATCAGTTTAAAATTTGTTTAGGGGGTATATAGGCATGTTTATTTGTGGTGCTATTAGATTGGTATCAGAGCCCAGCAAGATCTGGGTGTGTGTATTGAATGTGCTATTGACCTTATTGAAAGTTGTGTATTGTTGTTGTTGATTGCTAGTGTTGTTGAGAACTTGGCACCAAAAGACTGGGCAGAGGAGAAAGAGAAGGAAGCCCTAGGTGAGGTGTCTAGAAGAGGAAGGAAAACATGAAGAAGCAAGATTTTGAAAGAGAGCTGGTAGCATTGAGAAGAGACTTGAAAGAATACATGATTGCAAGGTAGATGTGGCTTGAAGAATAAAGCCATGAATATTTTTGGGTATGACCGATGAATAAGAAAGTAAAATGGCCTGTAAAGAGGATTGTGGAGGAAAGAAGAAGGCAAAACCTGAATGCCTTGAAAATAATAGATGAGAAAGGAAAATGGGATAGTAGAGAGTTGCCATTTGAGCAACATGGACCGAAGGAGGTCGATGAAGTTCTCATCATGGAGGACTTGAAGGAAAGGTGAAAAGAAGAAGTGCTGCAAGCAGCACTTGTAGAAGAGAGGAATGAAGAGATGGGAGTGTCTATGAGGGAGGCACTTATGAGGACATGTTGATCCTTTGTTTTATTTACTAATGTTGTGTTTAAATGTGTGTATATATAGGTATGAGGAAGGTCAAGGATGAGACCTTGAAGATGAAGAAGGAGGAGGCAAGCATAACCCCCAAAAAGAGAGTTGAAGATGTGAATGAGAGAAGATTGATGGCAGCAGCATGTCAAGAAGAGTTTGTAGCAGGGGTATATTACAGAATACCTAAAAATGAAGAGGAGATTGATGCTAAAAATTTCCAATTTGATGATGAAAATGAAGAGGGAACCATAGAGTTTCATGATGCATGTGAAGATGTTGTAGTAACAGCACAAGGCTCTTATGATGAAGAAAGGCTAACAAGCCATGAAATCAAGGTGAGAAGCAATTTGGGATAGCAGGTCCTTGTACAAGCAAACAGAGGTAAAAATGTTCCTTTTGGTCATGAATGTAGAGATAAGAATATGAATAGGCAAGTTGATAATGAGAGGAAGAAATTTGAAAATGCAAATGTGATTAAAGATCATGGGTATATTATTCCTTGTTGGCAAAGGAAACAAGAAGTTAAGGTGCAACAGTTAAGTTGTAAAGAAACAAATACTTTGGATTGTGTTTATGCTAACAAGCAAGTGCAGAGAATGAGAGATGTGCAGATGAATAAGTGGAAACCTGATGCAAGGTTGAGTTGGCTAGCAAAGAGGCCTAGAAAAGATGATTTGAGGATGAAAGTAGAACAAGGAAAGAGAAGCTCAAGTGTAGCAAGAAAAGGACAACAGTCTAGTGATATAGCATGGGTGGTAAAGCCCACAGCAAACAAATGTGTTGAGGAAAATACAACAAGTTGGAGGCATGAAGAAGAAAATCAGCCACTAGAACTTGGAAGCAAGATGAATCCAATAAAGGATAGAAAGAAAGAGAACATCCTGGAGTAGACCATGGAGTTGCAGGAAGCAAAGAAAGATGAGAGTAAGGTAAAGGAAAAACAAATTGATTGTGTTGAAGATGATGATTGTGAAGCTTTGAGTGAAATTTGTAAAGATGAGGAAGATATGTGGAGGACTGTAGATGAAAAGGAAATGAGGAGGAGCAAATACTAAAAGGGGCAAGAAGGCAAAAAGAGGCAAATTGGGAAATGTAGGTGTGATAGAAAGGAGAAAAAATGGAATAAAAGAGTTGAACAGGAAAAGAGGGCGACAGTAGCATATATTGCAAAACATGAAAGTGGAGAATTGGACAAGGGAGCAACTATACATGAAGAGGATGATGATAGAGAAGCCACAATTACAGAGGAAGAAGACAAACAAAAGAAGGATGGAGATGATGCAACAATAGAGTTAGAAGGAGCAGCAACCGAAGACATTGGAGATGATGTGTGGAAACAATTTGCAGCAATAGAGAAAGAGTGGAATGAAAAGATTGAAGGTTTGGGGATAAGAAAAACGGAAATGGAGATTGAAGGTAATGTTCCAAAAATTGTTGTAGAAATGAAGACTGAAGATGAAGGTGAAAAGGATTTGTTGTTGCAGCAAGTGGCCGTCGAGAAAAAGTGGCAAAAAAAGATGCTAAATAAGAAAGTTGAGCAAGAAGAGGAAGAGTATAATGTTGCAGGCATGGAAAGTTTTCCATTAAATTATGATATGTTGGATGTGGAAGAGAGGAGGATTCGAGAATGGAAGTGGATAGTGATGGATGAAGAAGATCACATAAAAACAACCCATAGTGTTGCACCAAAATGTTAGCAGGATGTTGTTTATGGACTAGAGAGGATGTGGAAGAAACGAAAGAAAAAGTTTTAATAAATTTGTAAAGAAACACATGTGTAGGAGCACATGATCCTTATCCCCTGGGGAGTCTGATGTAGGGGCATCTTGTCAATTTTTGAAATCTAAGTTAGTATTTGATTTTGGGGTTTAATGTGTTTGTTGAATGACAGGTTGGAGGTTAAAGGAAGTCCCTATCACCAAAGCGACAGTAACATTAATAGTTAAATAATGTTTTTAGGAGAGTCGAATAATGGTGAAAGTGGTGATTACTGCTAAAATCAGTTACAATGTGCAAAATTGGTAGCAAGAAGGTTCGTTATCTATTTTGAGTAGGTACCAACCATGACATCATAACAGACAATAGATGTGTTAGTGGTGTTATAAGGAAAGATTCTTTTCTAAATATGGAGCAACAGTTATGGAAGAGTGGTTAGAGAAGGCTACATGTAAATAGAAAGTGGATGACCGAGTAGTTTGCAGAATGAAGGCCATTGGGGAAAAAGGCCTAATTTTGTCGAGAGAGGCTGATATAAAAGGTAGGTCGATAATAATGCAGAGAGGGCTGGGAGCGGCAAAAGAAAATGGAACAGGTCGCATTAATATAGAGGAAGAAGACTTAGTGCATCAAACAAGGAAGAATAAGGTGGAGACCGTGCGGAGGATAAAATAATTGAGTAAGGCTGATATACAGTAGGAAGTGGTTGACTCTCAGAAGGAAGAGAGTGCAAGGTGTTAAAGAATGGAGTTAGCTATTATAAAGAGGCCGTTAATGATGAAAGGCCGATATTGATAGGAGGTGACTAAATGATAGTCAGAAAGAATAGACCCAACTGTTAGAAGAAATCAAATGGGGCCAAAGGCCAAATAGTCTAAAAGCTAAAGAGAAGAGTAAGCCAGATAGGGATCGACAGCCTGGCATACGAATTGAGTTATTGTATGGATGTTATTGCAGAGTTTTTGATGTATTGTAATGAAGGCTGATTTAACTGCATGAAATGAAAGTTTAAGTTTTTGTTCTTATGATTCATGTAGCATACTAGCACTAAGATTGTATTTATTGTCATTCTTATTGTTGAAGAATTGTTTTGAACTTTAAGCTCCTGTCGCCTAGTAGGCAAGTTGCATGAGTTAATTACAAGTCCCTGTCGTAGTTTAGGTATAAACAGTTTCTTATACCTATTTAAATGTGTGATTCCTACTTGGGTTCCTATCACTATGTTGATTCTAGTTAGTTTTATGTCGCTGACGTACAATTTGAGAAGACTATTACAGAGCTGTTTATGTTACTATCCTAGTTACTATCACTTTGGTGCTAGGAGGTTTGTAGAAGTTGTTGCCATAAGGGGAGTCTAGGTATCAGTTTAAAATTTGTTTAGGGGGTATATAGGCATGTTTATTTGCGGTGCTATCAACTCTCTCCCTGCCTTGGAATCTTTACTCATTCCTCATCTTCCATATAAACCAAAGGATTTTAATAGATAACACAAACCAAAATTTGTTAGTTTTTTTGTTTAAACCATCAACAAACCCACACAAAATTTCTTTCCAATTGGTACTAATTGTAGGACACCACTTAGAAATATTCCCCATAGATAAAGACCAAACCATCTTTTCATATTCACATTCAAAAAAGATATGAAAACAAGTTTCAACAACATTACATATAGGGAAATACACATTGTCAAAACCAATAAACAACTTATTAAGGATAAGAAGTCACCTAAAACATCATTTATTAGGTTCAATGTCCCTTGACTAGATCAGTTTAAAGGTTTTAGACAAGACTTATTTACCTGGAGTGTCAAACCATGATGTGTTGATATGTTGGAATACTGCCTGTGAGTTTGAAAGCATCTTATAAATCATATTTGGTTTCACATTCAGAATTTTGGACCCATCTAGCCATTTTAGATTTCCAAAGCATTCTTCCCACAGAATAAAGTATTCTCAAGAAAGCTTGCATATCAGTGCCTTGGAAATAGTGGAAAATGTTCTAGCTTGTTTATCATCCAAACCATATTCATCTTTTAGCTGAGTCCATGGTTTAGGACCAACTTCATCAAATAGATCCCTAAGATCAAACAACCCTTTTGTATTCCACTTCTTAGTAGAGCAACCCTGAAGCAGGGTAAAGGCTTCCCTTATGCCTCACATTCCACCAAATAGACCTGTGGCCCCAAATGATGTTTTTTTCAAGATTAATAGCTTCTCTATCTAGAATTAACAGTTTGGTCTGTTCCCATGCTTTCCATATACTACAAAAAACAATATATCCCCTAGGCTTGGCATGGAAATCCCCAAGCAAAGAGTCATGAAGATGCAAAATCCCTCAATCCTTTTTCTTACCAGGTAAGGCATTCTGAATATTGTTTCTCACCAAAACCTTCCATGGCTTCCCCCAAATAAGAAGTCGATAATCCATTTTGTTGCCAAAGCAACACCTTGAATTCTCAAATCCTTCATTTACCCAGACCCTCCAAATCTTTGCCCAGACAACACCATTCCCATTTGGCTGAGTGTTTTTTCCTTTTACCTTTACCATCTGACCACAAGAATTGCCTTATAATTTTCTAAATGACCTCAAATTGATAATTGGAAAAAAGCCACATTGATGAATAGAAAATGGAGTCCTAGGCTGACAATATCTTTTGACATACTTGCAACCTTCCAGCTAGTGAAAGATACATTCTATTCCAACTTTTCAACTTCCTTTCAATTTTTGCAAAAAGCCATTCCCACATCATTTTTAATGAAGGACAAATGGCGAAGGGGATGCCCAAAAACCTCACTTGTTTCATAGGCCGCCCCCATTGCCATTTACCATCACAAATCCACTCTGGGGCACAGTCATCCCATCCTAACAAAATAGATTTATATGGAGAGATTTTAGTACCTGAGGCAAGATAGAAGATATCCAATCTTGCATCCAACCTATCTAGCTCCATTTTGTCAATTTTGGGAAAAAGTGTTGTTTCATTAGCAAATTGTACATTTAGCAATTTATCACCATTTGGCAAAGTGATACCATCTATTTTTCCTTCAATGAGCTTTGTTCTTAAGAAAGTAATGGAGGGCCTTTGATGCAATGACAAATAGGTCAAGGGCAAGAGGCTAGCCCTGTCTTATTGACCTCCCCATATCAAAGGGAGAGGATAAAACTCCATTAACCTCCACCTGAGCTGAGGCATCTTTGAATAACATTTTTACCATGTTACAGTAGTGATTAGGAAACCCTATGGCTTTTAGCATCATTAGGAAAAATGACTATTCCACCTTATCATATGCTTTTTCAAAATCTAAAAGTAAAATGCCAACCTTTTGATTGGTTTCTTTGGCTTAGTATAATGCTTCCCAACTAGTGATCAAATTTTCAAGAATGTAGGTTTGCCTTTGATAAATCATGTTTGGATGTTACTTATGATTCTTGGTAGTATTTCCCTTAGCTTTAGTGCCAACACTTTTGCAATAATTTTATATGAAACATTCAATAAAGTAATAGGTCTCCAATTTTTTATATTTACCTTGTCACCATCTTTAGGCAATAGTTTAATGATTCCCCTATTTATTTCTTTTCCCAATGTTCCATTCTCAATAGCTTCTTTATAAAGATCAAACAGGTCATCGACAATCCAAGACAAGTTTGCCTTGTAGAATTCAACAGGCAACTCATCAGCCCTAGGAGACTTTCCATTATCCATAGACCTAATTGCAGCCTCTATTTAATTTTTAGAAAGCTCAACATTGAGTTTTCTTTTCATTTCATCATCAACCTTTTCAATACCTACCTTTTTGCAAAGTTCTTGAGCTTCCTTGCATCCTTCCTTGTCATCTTCTGCCTTGAACAGTTTTTCATAAAAGCCCCTAAAGGCATTCAATATATCCTCTTTCTTCTCCAAACAATTTCCATTTTCCACCACTGGCCCTATTTTCTCTTTTATGTTTTTGTACTTTAGGAGGTTAGAAAAATATTTTGTGCCCTTAGCCCCAGCCTCTAGCTAGTGTAATTTTGCTCTAATTTTAGCACCTTGTGCTTTTCTAACCTGAATTTTTCTAAGCTTGTGTTTTATTTCTCCAAATCTTTCAATTAGTTCATCCTCATTAGGCTTTTCTTAAATCTTCTCCTCTATTTTTAGGAATTCCTCCTGTAAAATGTTCTTCTCTTCTTCTATCTAAAAAATATTTCTTCCCAACTGTCTAAAAAATAGATTTACATGAACTGATTGGTTTGTTCCAATATTGAGAGGCACCTTTATCCTTATATAGAGACTTATAGATATTTCTTAGGGAACTAATACCATTTATACGGTCTTCATCCATCAGAAGCTCACAATTTAATTTGTAACTGCCTTCTTTTTGAGTTTTAAACCTTTCTTCTTGTTTTTTTAACTATTATGACTAATTTTATAGGGTGATGGTTTGAGAGTGTATTTGGTATAACTTGCACCTTATTCATGCTCTTTACATTCTGAAAATGAAATATTTCTTTATCCACATAGAATCTATCTAATTTGTTGTAAATTCTAATCTGTGCTTTTTCGCTATTGCACCAGGAGTACCAAATTCCTTTACTATTCTTTTTCATACCTTCTAGTGGATCCATCAATTTCAGTGTCTTTTTCATTCTTTCCCAGAAAAATCTCTCATTCCTTCTCCATTCATGTGAATTGCCCCCTTGTTTATCGTCTTTCTGTTCAATCATGTTAAAGTCACCACCTATAACCCAAGGCACCTTTGGAAGCTCGTTAGCCATCCAATTCCATAGCTCATCCCTATTATAATACTCATTTGGGGCATATATTGAGAAGAATCCAATATCTATACCTTCTACATCTAAAATGATCCATATACATCTGTTACAAGGGGATTGCCCTACCTCTTTAAAATGCTTTTCCCATCTTCTGCTTAGGAGGATGGCATTTCCACCCTTACCCTTCTCATGTTTTGAAGCAAAGGCAATAGCATCCCTCCATATAAACCTCAAGGTGTTCTCCATCATGAAACCTACAGCGTTCACTTCCTGAATAAACATGATATCCATGTCTCTATTTTTGTTATAGAAGTCCCTCACTACATTTTTTTTGTCAGGGGACTCCAATCCCCTAACATTCCAACTAAAACAATGGATATCTTTCATCAGAGACTGAAGTTAGGTGGAGTTAGGTTTGTTTCCATTGTAAAGTCTATCAAAACATTTAAGGATCTTCTCATCTTTTCCTTTTTTCCTAGGCTTAACAATATTATTTGTCCTACTCATGTTCTTCCTTTGCTTACCTTCCTCATCTATTTTGTCTACCTCATCTTTATCCTTTATCCCCTTTTTTCACTTTTTGATTCTAACTTTCCATCTTCTGAAATAGGATTTACCTTCATGCAACTTAGCTTTAGAACATCTATAGCCACACATTTGGGGTCGGTTGCTCTTTTTTAAAAAAATTCTTCCTTCAATGAATCTAGCTTGTTTCTCTGGTCTGCTATCTCTCTAATTTTGTCTAATGCCAATTCTTGAGCATTTTTCCTCCTCCTAGCAGTTATAAAACTGTGAGAAGAGAGAGGGTCCTACCTTATGGCATAAGAGTTAGTTACTTGATCATCTTTATTGCCTGGGTTCAATCCAACCTCCCCTTCACTTTTTTTTGGTTAGTTTGTGTTTCATTTACTTGGGATTCAAAATAGGGGTTGTCAACTATTATGTCATCTTCTTCACTATAATCATTTGAAGTGAGAACTAGGTTGTCTTCTTGAGTACTATCTAAACAAAAGTCATCTAGAGGCTATTTACCTCTACATCAAAGGGTAAATCTGAAATTCTGATCATGTTGGGTTCACCTTCCTTTAGAGGCTTTCTAATACATTCAACATCCTCATTATTTATCATAGGGTCATTTTCTCTTTTTATATGTTTCTTGCCCAATGAGGAAACAAACTTAGACCTGGCACGCAGGTGGGAGCCAACCCCAGAGTCATTCCCCAACCCATTGGAGGCACCTTGGCTCGGGAAACTATTAATTTCCTTTTCATTCGTTTCAAATTCTAAACCATCCTTTTTATTTTTTCTATTCAATACTAGGCAATCTCTTTTTTGATGTCCATCCATTTTACATACAAAGCAAGAGTTTAGTCCACCCAACCCCACAATTTCACACTCAATAGTTTTATTGTCCCAAGTCACTTCTATAATTTCAGGTATTTGCACCCCTGTGTTAAAGCCAACAAGCAATCTTGCATCCATGTGTGGCAATGCTGCCCTAGTGTCATCAACTTTTATTATTTTTCCAAATGTTTTAATTATTTGAGGCAGAAAACCCCAAAACTGAGCAGGCACATTCTTAATTAGAATCCACCTAGGAATTAAAAATAATTGTATTTTCTTATGTGAAGTTTCAGGGGCCCAAGGAAAGGCCTTAAATAGAGTAGGGCCAATATTCCAAAAGTTTTTTTCTATTACTCATTTCTGCATGTTATGGTTCCTAAAAAAATAAAAAATATGCCATTCTGTATCATTCTACAAAATGAGTAGTGAATTCCAAGCTTTTTTCCCCAGACAACAATTAGCCAGTTATCAAAAAAATTCTAGAAGGCATTTTGTCAATATTAATACAAGTAAAGAAAACTACAACATTTTTCAATCTATTTTCTTCATTTCTTAATGCCTTAAGTATGTCTTCATTAGGGCACAACGAAACCTTCCTTAGCAGAGAGGAGTATTCACCTTATTTTTCTCCCTTGCCTCACTTCTCATTCTCCCTTCTTCAAAAACTCTACCATCAGCTATGAATGGATGACAGACTGAGAAGCCCACATTTTCTGTGGGTGCTTCGGCATCATCAGATTTAAGAGGTTCTCTGTAGCTTTTGCTATTTTCCCCTTGTTTATCTAACTCACCTTCCGATTGCTTTTCCATCAAGATTTATGCCTGCACAATAAATGTTGACTCCTGCATGGCACAAGACTCGATCGGCATCTACACATCCACACACTGAGGTTGACACCAGGGTGACGCCAAGGCAAGGGAAAGAAAGGAATTTTAAAAAAAACTTTTATATTTTCCTATGTATCTCAATGCAACAAAAAAAGGCTATGTTAAAGACAACAAAAATATTCAAAGCACACCAACAAGCAACTTAGACTACCCAATACAGCTGATGAGACAAAGAAGTCCATTTCAATGCAATTAGAGGACCCAAACAAGATGCTCATGGAGGATCTTTTGATGATTTCCTTGAGTGTACGTTAGAAATTTTTGATCAACATGCACAAAATATACAACAAAGTCAAACCCTAGATTGACCAACAACCCATTACAATCAAAATATTTTACATATTTATAGTAGAAGGAGAGAGCCTAGAATCAACTAGAATGTGATATTTGGATAAATTTGTTTCATTCAATCATAATTAGACTAGATCAACAAGCCACCTTGCCTACCTCCATATTCAAGAAATAATTCTAATCTTGGCCCAAATTATAGATCAACAAAAGGAAATGCAATCTCATCAACTTGACCCACACAAGGCCCAAAAAGTTAGTACATTCAAGAAGCATTGAAGCACATGGCCTCCTAGATTTTGGAGGAAAATTAGGTTGCAAATCACATACAATGTCAATCTTGGAATGATATTGGTTGATAACAAGGCATGATAGGTTGTGCAATAGCTGAGGACACCAAACCATAGAACAAATTAAATCTCCTTGAGAAGAGCTACACCATGTTGTGGTTATGACTCCATCTACCCTAAGCCTTGTACTCTAGTTTGGTGTTGCACCAAGATTTTTGCTCGATATCATCTCAATTGACATGTACTGATGCAATTAAATCCAATCACCCACCTGTGAGAAACATGTTCATCAAGCATTTTATCACATATACTCATGCATAATAGGAACACTAAGCACACACACATATGTAGGTCCAATAAGATCTCTAACACACATTTGCATCAGCCAATAGCAACGAGATCATGACACATCACTCTTTTAATGTGCAACAACTATTGATTGAATTAATCTAAAGCTCCTATGCCTTCAACCAATCTCAAATATCAATTGAGCTCATGTGGTCTGATGGTCATTCATATCAAATGAGATGAATGGTCAGCACAACCACACTGACATATTACAAACCAACCTGGAGGCTTAGAGATACATGGACATTTAGATCGTAGAACTCAACACAAGATTGAATGGTTGCATGATCAATGACATCATTCATACACAAGAACTCATGGGACCCACTAAATAAAATCTATGCAATGAGAACATTGTAGAAAAAACATATGCACATAGAAAGGATAGGGAAGGGGCCCACTTTAAATTTAACATGCCACATTCATGACCAATGGCACAATTATAGCCTGACATATCTGAATAGAGCTTGAAGGACGTGTGGGAGCCATTTGATTAAAAGAGATTTGGCGGATGACACAAGCCCAAGATCAAATAAACACTAACAAGCAATGAAAGTGTGGTAAGATTCCACATAGTAATTCACTGATATCATCATTATGGAGTGAGCTTGCAAGATAGCCACAAACACTTGTTGAAATAGAAACACAATGCTAATGTCATAGGGGGTGCATACAACACAAGGAGACACTCACATAGTAGGTGATGTGGAAACAATAAACCAACTATATAATGCAAACGCCTACCATTTGTACCAGGTGCAAGAGTATGTACATATTAGAGATCACACCTTGCATATATATCTGACGGCTCCATAGGATGTTGACACAGTCATTATGTACATGACCCTTGATCAACATATACCATCCATACCAATAGTGTAACAAGAGAAACTGATCACCCTCTAACACATTCTATAGATGTGAGAAGACATCACATGTATCTAAGTGAGATCACACTCCATTGATCCCACAAATAAGAGAAGGGGCCCACAAAGGAGGACATAGAACTTGGCCTGCCAATGGTGCAACCTAGAGGATACATAACTCTGACAACACATCTAGGATTTTATAGGTCATTTGATATAAATTGATCTAATTGATTCAAGACCATTTAGCATAATAACTTTCACCGTGTAGAAACAATGAGATCTACTGCCGTAATGAGTGATGCCTCTCGTCACCATAAAATGAATTCATCCTCATTGTGCATGAACATCATGATCTACCACTATAGCTCCAAAGCACATTATATTTCATGATCATAGCACAACCCCACACATAATATCATTATTTTCATTCCCTCAAAGTCCACATCATTGAATGATCATATAGGCTGCCATGACTGAAACATGAAAACAAAATAAACACATAGTTATATATGAAGATCAACAATTATCACAAGGGTAGGTAGGAAGACATGGGAGGAGGATATAACAAATGAGGGCCATTAAAATAATTATCTCAAATCAGTTATCAAACAAATACTAGGGGCCACATAAGAAGGCCAAAAAATACAACTTTGAGGGTACAAGCCAACAATAAGAATTCTCATCCCTTGTGTGCTAGGTCTTTATACACATATGAATGAAATCATGTTCATATTAAATAAAATAGTACTGTTATATTTTTTTGCATGAGTATGTGGTAGTTTATATATTATATTATGTTCAATATTCCTTATAACATAATAATTTATTGAGTGGATTATTACATTGTCCTTCATGCCATCATCTCACTTGCCCATAGTACACACTCTTCATTGCAATATTTTAATTAAATGAGTAAATTATACAAAACATTAATATAAAAAATTTATTCTTAAAAATAGTTGAAAAATAAAATTAGTTTTTAAGGGATTAAGTTTCATTTCATTAGTCCTTGCCATGACAATGATTCTATTGTAATTGATATTGTAACTTTGAAATAAAGTCAACAAACCAATCAAATGAATGTATTTTTCTTTGACTAAAGTTTGTACAATATCTTCTAATATTAATATTTTGGTAAATAGCAATATGAGTTATTTCTCTCATATCTTATTGGCCTAAATTGAATGAAGTGGCAATTTAAGGTCTTCTCTTAGATCAATTTTCATTAATTTTAATTATTTTCTTGCAAAGACCAATGAAATGCAAGTATTTTTTCATAGCTTTTGTTTCACTGAAGTTTAAATTTGTGCAATAAATGTTGTGTCCTCAAATGTCAACTCTTTTAATAATCTTGATGCCATTGAAATGCCATTATTTTGGTGACACGGGGCATTCAAAAAACATGTAAGGTGCATATTCATTGGAAGGTTAACATATAAATTAAAAAAATCCATAATCAATACACACCTAGACTTGAATAAAAATTAGTGTGTTGCCATTGAGTACAAGTCATTTCATATTTTCTCACAAAAGAAGTATGAAAATCTCTTTTAGTACAAAATCAAAACAAAATATTATCTATCATTTTATTTCATTTAATTACCTTCTCTTCTTTTTAACTACACTACCCTATTTCTTCAAACCACATGAAATGATATTTAATATCTTGAAAATAAGGAAGCTGCTTCAAGAAGTTACCAAGCTTTAAAACCCTAGTATCATTTAGCATTTTGATAGCCATAAATGGTAGACCCCTATTATCAATAATTGGAGGTTTTTGTTTGTGCGATTTTAATAGTTCTTATACATAGCCTTCTAGTTCTAGATGGTATGGAGAGGTGAGCAGCTTCTTGATCATTTCCTCTATATAATCTTATTTTTTTTGCTTTATCAGAACTTGTGAATATGATATTGCAAAGATAATTTTTTTGTAGTTTTGAGTATTTGTGTGCAAATACAATATTGGCGAATAACATTAATTTTATTCACTCTCTTGAGTGTGATTTTAATGTGCAAGGAAAGTTAAGCATATAGAGAATGAAAAGAAAAATATGGGTAGAGCTAAGATGAATGTGTGCTTGCCCTGCTACTATCTCCTTGTCCTTCCATGATAATCAACACGCTTGAGGAGGATAAGGGTTTTTTCATCTACTCACATGAATGCTCCATGTTGGAATTCCTAAGCTCTACAAGATACACATGCATGTTAGCTCTTCTCGACCCATTCCCTCACCATTTTAAAATTTATAATCTCTTCAACGACTCTTAATCTCTTACAACTTGAGTTTTTTAGAAGCATTACTGAGTCAATGGGGATTTACATAGCTTGAAGTAGTTATCTCTTGATAACAACATCCTCTCTAGGGTTCAATTACCCATGTACTTGGTAGCTTAAAGAAACTAACTAGATTGGAATTATAGGAGAACCAGTTGAGTGACACTTTCCATAACTTTATAAGTGCACAGAGCATCAATTTCTTGGATGCCAATGGTAATTTTATCTCTAATAATTTTTTGATGAATGTCCTTATGTAGCCATTAGTAGAGATAAGATTGAGAAACAAATATCTTTCTGACACACTATGGCTAGATTTAGAAGAGCTTGAGATGCTTCAAGTAGCATACCTCAGCCACAACCAACTTTTTGGCACTTTGCAAGTAGGTTTTTTTATCACTAGTCACTATAATCATCCTATTCATTCTAGTTTTACCATTGGAAAAGAGTTGAATTTATGTATAATTTTATGTATTTTTAGCACATTTATCAATTACTTATTTTATAAAATCAATTTAATTATACATATTGCATGTATAAATATTTACAAGTGCATTTGGATAAACTACAGAAAATATTGATTAACAATGGCTAAAAATGTGATTGTTCATTAAATATTTAATTTCTTAAACAATGGCCAAAGATATGGCATTATCCTTTAGATTACTTAATACCATTATTGGTCCAATGAATTGATTAGCTAACTAGATATTTGTTTGGCTTTCCACTAGTCTAGGTGAAGGCCTCACACTTATTCTTGTTGTCTATCTACTACTTATATAAATCCCCAAATAGCTTTTATTCTATGCTTGAATTGTTTTATTCATCATCTCCAACTCAGAAAAAAAAATATCTAACTTTAAGTATAATGTCATATATGTTTTTTCTATCTAATTAGATTAGCTTGAATGTGTTTTTTGAGTAGTAAGAACACTCATCTAAGAGTTAGAATAAGTTGAATGATAAGTCCTTGATGGTAGGGTTTGTATTATTAAAAATATGAATATTTCTTGAAGTTTACACAATATATACCAAATTTTTGATTGACTCCTGGCACTTAATATTAGAGTAAACTTCGTGCAACATTGCACAACAAAAACACCATTAAGAAAGATAATTTGTAGCATATGGTGAAGGAAGTGAAGTGGTTACAAATTAGAGCATTGTTCAAAGATGAAGCATACAAAAAAAGGCATTAGAAAAGGTACATTAGAAAAGAATGAGTGGAGGTGCAACAATTTTTCCTTTAATAAGTAATATATATCTTTGTGAGAAGAATCTCAAGGAGATAACAACTAAAAAATTACAACATGATGCACATCTTTTATATAAAGTTAGTTATACTTGTAAAGAAAAATAAACTTTTCTTAAGCCAAGTCTAGGCTCTCTTCACTCCTCTACACTACAATTACCTCATAGGGACTATACCCTTTCAGTATGCATTGAAAGTCTCTTTGGGCTTGGCTAGCAAGGAGTCTATATACTTTGCTTGTTTTTCTTGCTAGGAGTTATCTCTTTAACTAGATTCCTACACCCTTCTTTCATTCGTTCCTTAAGAATGTAGAGAGGAGCTTTGTGGACAATTGTTTGATTGATTTTCTTGCTTCTTTCTTCTTTTATGAGGGTGGTAACAAAAAATGTAGTCCACTTGTAGATCTTTCACCCAACGGGTTCCTTGAAACTACTCTACAAGTAGTGTTAAATTGTATTGTTGTGTTAAAGAGCATACACTAGTGCTTTTGTAACTATGTTTTTTGTTAGAACATACATTAGTGCTTTTATAACTTTGTTCTGGGTAAAACTCATTTCATGTTATTTTTGTGTTTTTTATTATATTTGTAAAACAGGTTTTGAAGGGACCCCGAAACCCTTTACAAAAAGTAGCAGCCTGAGAACATAAAGCCAACCAAATGCTAACAGACAACTAACAAACTAGATAAAGTATAGAAAACCATAGAAAAAAGAAAACACTACAAACTATATCTACTTCTTTAAAGTCTGCATCTTCCAACTCTTGCTCATAGAATTTTTCATGCAACTTAGCAAAGTCCACCAGCTCTTTCTTCTCATCTTCAAATTGTTTCTTCATGTTTCCTCTTGTACGGGTCGAAGGGATACCAGAGCTCCCTTGAATCACCTATTTACCTTTGTCTTTGTTACCCTCACCTTTTTCCTTATCAACATATTCATCCACCTTCAGGCTATCCTCAGCAGCACTATCTCTCACCTGCTCCTTTCTAAGATTCTTGAGTTTCTCAATGAGCATTTTCATACCTTTCAAGCTATTCTGGATAGTCAACTTACTAATCTACATCATTTTCTGCAAGTTATCATTGATACCTATCATTTTCTCTTCCAGGCATTGTATCCTAGTCTCGAACTCTTCTCTCATTATCTAAATTTAACGCTCCATCTCTTCCATCATGGGGATAGCCTCCCAATTCTGGAAGATCAACTTATCCTACTCCACTGTGGTATCACCACCTTTGTCAAGACTCTCTTGCAACAGATTCAACTTAATGTTACTTCTGTTAATCTCCACAAAAAACCATTTGGTCATTTTATGTTGGGATTTGATGGTAATTTTGACCAACCCAATAACCTCCTTCAGGTCGTCTCTGTTCTTGGCCTTAGTTACCTAGTTTTCAAAATCCTCCGGGAGGTTCTGAGATGGGTCAGGGATCTCCAGGAAGCGAGACCTGATGTTATGCTCCTCAACATGAAGACCACCTCTGCCATGGGTTTCCTGGTTAATACCCCTAGTTTCCACTCCTTGATCAACAGCTTCACCATGAAAACCCTGATTTTTAGCACTTTTATCCAAACCCTTAGTAAAAACCACATCTGACACCTCTCTCTCAGGGTTCTATTTCCCCTTCACCATTAAGGTGCTCTTAGATTTCACAGACATTTTATTTTTCCCTTTACTCACTCTCCCCGAATTGTCAGACTCTTCCCCTGTCTGCAATCCCTCTGACCAGGAGATGTTGACCTCTCTTCTTTTGACCCTTTTTCTCTTCTTACTAGCTCCCACCTCACTATCCTTCTGGTCTTCATTCAACATCCACTCCTCCTCAGAATGGGTCTCTGAGTCACTGGAGACCATCAAACCCCTCTTCTTGACCAAATGCTTGCCCTTCAACCCACCCTTAGGAGAATTAATTTTCATATGATCCATAATAAGGATGATAAGACCTTCATGGAGGATGGGTAACTTAGGGTTCTTAGAATTTTCTTTCAGGGCAAACTCCATAGAAGAAAGAAAATAAAAAGGGAACGAAACATGCAACTGGTGGAAAAAATGATTTAACAAATTGAAACGATACCCATACAATGCAATGAATCTCCCATCCAAAGTAATATAATGCATAATTACCTCCACTACCTTGGCCCAAATTAGCTTGATGGAAAGGCGATTGTAACTGCCAGACTACAACTTCACAAGCTTACTTCACTCATTACCCTTGAAGAATTGGTTCAGAGTGTCCTCACTAGTCTTCCTTTCCCTAAAGAACGTATTCTCATTGACCGACAACCTAGTTATCATAGCAATGAAGTCTTCAATGATTTTAAGCTCCCAACCAAACGTCGTCACCTTCCTATTCTTCCAATTTTTGGCAAACGCCATCATGACATTGGCGTCGGCCCCATGCAATCTTTCCATGAATGGGGTTATACCCCCACCTTCCAGAATCTTCCAAACTCTCTTATTTTGGTGACCCCTTTGCAGGAAGAGGGCTCTACTCTGTTCCTTTCCCCACCCATGTTGTGATTCAGACCCATGTAACTCTCATACACAAACCAAAAACACAACAAGGAAATAAATAGCTTTCTGAGAATGATCTGGGCCTTAACCATAACCATAATACGTGTGTTCTGGCCTGTAATAATTCTACTACCTTTTGAGCCTTTAAAATTCATCATTAGCTCATTAGTGAACCTCATGTCTCATTCCATGTATGCATTCATTAAGAATTATCAATTTTTCCTTGCTAGGAATCGTAGCCATGTCTTCCCATATGATTTTAGATTGGTGAGCAACCCCAAAGTTTGCAAAGACATCCGCCATGCTATTCCCTTTGTAGAATATGCGGGTTATAACAATTTGATCAAAGGATTCCATAAGCTTAGAGGCTTCATTGATAAAGGTTTCAATTATCCAACTAGGACTTTGGGTCCTTTTTAAACAATTGACAATATTACTAGAATCCCCTTCAACCAAAACCTTTTTATAACCTTTAGTATAAGCAAGTTCAATAGCGTGATAGGCCGCTACCACTTTGGCAAAGTGGTTTGTTTGGGTACCCAAAGGGAGTGCCACCACCGCTAAAAACCTACCATAGTCATCTCTCATCACATGTGATTTGTTTAATATACACATAATTTTTTTATATACAGAGGGTTTCTCTATTTTGAAAATTTTTTGATAGATTCAGCTCCAAATTGTAACATAAATATTTGTATCTCTATCATTTAAGCAAAATATAACATATCAAGTAAGCATATTCTTACAATCAAAGCCTCTTTCAGTTAAGCTATCACCCCATTGGTTTCTTGAAACTACTCTACAAATAGTGTTAAATTGTATTGTCATGTTAGAGAAACAATGAGGCCTCATTTGTGTAACACACATCATCACTTTTGTTGTAAGAAATGAAAGCAACACTACTTCAATGGAAATCTGATTCAAGATAAATTTCAGCAATCTTTAACTATGTGCTATTAACAATGGAGATTGTAACAAAACATAAACCCATAATACAAAATATACCAGAAGCATAATGAAGCACATAACACAAGTGTTTAATGTGGAGAAAACCCTTTCAGGTAAAAAAACTCCATCAAGAAAAGAGGTCAAGTTGTATTATCTTCACAAAAGGAGATTACAAATACATTCACTTCCTCTGTCCTCCTACCTTCACTTCGACAGAACCTAGGTATCTGTAAACTGTTATATGCATCGCATCTACTATTCTATGGTTTATAGAATTTACACAACCTCAAGACATTAAATGACTTCTTACAAGCCCATAACACTTGTCAAGAGTCAACAATACAACCTTGGGTGTCCATGGGCAAAAATAGACTCATACAGGGTCATAAATGCTATCATACATGCATCCTACACTTGGAAAAATGTGCCCATGTGAGCTTGAATGCCTTGGGGCCAAAAATAGCCACTTCAGCATCTTATGATGTGTCATATGCTATTATAAGTGTCATAGAATCTCTTACACCTTCTTACAGCATCTATGACGTGCGTCATAACACTAAACATAGATTATTCCTCCACATGTGCACCCCACTTAGACCAATTACCATTTACCATAGTAAATGACATCCCGTAACTACTGCCGGTAACTTTGAGACTTACCGTGCAGTAACTCCATAATTACCGTGGATAGTAAATAATTTTTACTTCTGCCGATGAAACTTGTACATCCCTTATGGGTAATTACAAATAATAAATGGAATAATACAATAATGGGATTTACAAGGTTAATGGCACCTTATCCCAACATTCTCCCACTTGACATTATACATTGTAAATCAACCCATAGGAAATCAAATGAAAAATAATCAAGCACTAGAGACAAGGCCCATGGCCTCTCTACACCATACAAACTTCTTTGTGCTGACATGCTTAGTCAATGAATCTGCAACATTCTCCTTAGTGTCTATCTTCTTCAGCTCAATCTCTCCATTTGCAACCAACTCTCGAACAAAGTGATATTGAACATCAACATGCTTAGTCTGAGCATGATACATGGGATTCTTGGCCAAACACATAGCACTCTAGCTATCATAACCAATCTGAATGATCCTGCAATCAAAACCAATACCTGTACACAGTCTCCTCAATCAAATTGTCTCCTTAGAGACATGAGTAGTAGCCATATAGTGTGCTTCTGTGGTGGACAAAGCAACTGTGGGCTGCCTCGTACTCATCCAACTCACTACACCTCTAAACAAAGTAAACATAGCCACTAGTGGACCTTTGACTATCCAAGTCACTTGCCCAATCTGCATCAACAAATCCCTGTATGTCCAAAGATTTATCAGCACTATCAATACTAGAATAAACCAAACAATGATCAAGAGTACCTGCAAGATATTTAAACACCCTTTTCACATAGTTCCAATGCTGTCTACCAGGGTTAGACATAAATCTACTCAAAACTCCCACTGCTTGGGCAATATCTAGTCTAGTGCAAACCATTTCATACATCAAACTCCCTACATCACTAGCATATGGCACATTAGACATATCCTCAAGATCATCCTCAGTCTTTGGACACATATCTAATGAAAGCTTAGTACCAATGGGTAAAAGAACTCTAACTGGGTTACAATCCTGCAAACTAAACCTCTGCAAAATAGTATTCACATACTTACTTTGTGACAACCGAAATTTTTTGTTAACTTTGTCCCTCCTAATCTCCATTCCCAAAATCTACCTTTTAGTACCAAGATCCTTCATCTCAAATGCACCTGAAAGTTGGGCTTTAAGCTCACTGATCATACCCTTAGTATTGTTGAAAAACAACATGTCATCAACATACAAAGCAATAACCAATATAGAATCATCAACACAATAAATGTAAACACAGTGATCCTCCTCGCTTCTACCAAAACCCAATTTCAAAACAAATGAGTCAAACTTTTGATACCACATTTTGGGGGACTGTTTAAGACCATAAAGAGACCTCTTTAACCTGCAAACCCAATGTTCTTTTCCTTTTATCTCAAAACCTGTAGGTTGTTGCATATAAATTTCTTCTTCACGATCTCCATGAAAGAATGCAGTCTTAACATCCATTTGCTCAATCTCCCAATCATAAGCTACAAAAATGGATAAGAGAAATCTAATAGAAGTCAATTTAGCAACAGGAGAGACTATCTCACCAAAATCAACTCCCTCTCTCTGGGAGTAGCCCTTGGCTACCAGTCTAGCCTTGTACTTCTCCAATGACCCGTCTGCTCCAAATTTCTTGTTGAAGACCCACTTACAACTTATGGCCTTTCTTCCTTTGGGTAAATGAACAAGATCCCAGGTGTTACAAGAGTCTAAAGCCATCATCTCCTCCTGCATGGCTAACTGCGAAGACTCACTATCATCTATAGAAATAGCTTCCCTGTAGGATCTAGGTTCATCGTTAGTACTCAATAAAGAATATACACAACAAAAATCTGGTGGGCTATACATGTCAACTAGATTTTGTTGTCTTGTGGATATCCTTAAGGGTGGAGTAAGAGACTCTACTCATTCTTCTACATGATCATCTGCACCAACTTCTTCTGTAACAATAGATTCATCTTCATTAGAACTACTTGAATCTTCTTCTTCTTCTTCACCCCACAATCCATCATTCTATTCTCCCTAAGGTGCATCTTACTGCTCTAAATCAAAGTGCACCTTCTTTACCTTTTCATCTTTTTCTTTTGGCTGCTCAAGTTTAGAAATAGCTCTAAGTTCCTTGAAAATAACATCTCTAGAAAAGATAATCTTGCGGGTTAGTGGATTCTAAAGCTTATAACCTTTCACATTATCACCATATCCAATGAATGTACACTTTTCAACTTTTGGATCCAACTTAGATCGCTTTTCCTTAGGCACATGAACAAAAGCCTCACAGGCAAAAACCCTTAAATATGAAATAGAAGGTTTCTTACCTATCCATACTTCATAAGATGTCGAATCAAGAGACTTACAAGGAGATCTGTTTATCAAGTAGTAAGCAGTACACACAACCTCTACCTAAAAACATTTATCCAACTGTGCATCACTAAGCATACTTCTAGCCCTTTCCACAATTGTTTGGTTCATCCTTTCTACAACACCATTCTGCTGTGGTGTATACGGAGTTGTCTTTTGTCTAATTATACCTGCATGCTTGCAAAACTCATCAAATTCCTTAGAGCAATATTCCCCTCCATTGTTAGATCTTAATATTTTTATCTTTAAACCTGATTGGTTCTCTACTAAGACTTTGAATTCCTTAAACTTAGTGAAAAATTCAGATTTATGCTTCATAAAATAAATCCATGTAAATCTGGATACATCATCAATGAAGGTTACAAAATAACGAGATTTTCTGATAGATTCATTAGCCATAGGTTCAAACACATCCATATGAATAATTTCTAATTTCTTTGTTGCTCTATTGCTTCCTAAAGGAAATAATTTTCTATTTTGTTTACCAAACACACAATGCTCACAAAAATCAAAGTGCTCATCAGAATAAGAGAAATCGTCCAACAATTATTTTTTCTTAATAGTTTGCAGTACATTATTACTTGTGTGGCCCAATCTACAGTATTAGCCTCAGATACATAGGAGGCATTATAAACTGTAGTGGCTTCAAGCTTGAACAGGCTTCTGAATCTCTTCCCCTTCGCTACCACTAAGTTACCTCTCACTAATCTGCAGCCATGCTTGTCAAATGTCACATGCATTCCCAAATCATTCAACTTTGAAATTGAAATTAGATTTCTAGCTAATCCAAGAACATGCAAAACACCTTGGAGGGTTTTAATCCTCCCATCACTGAAACACAACGATACCTTTCCTTTCCAGACAATTGAATATGAAGAGTTGTCACCAAGGTAGATATTACCTCCATCATATTCTTCATATGAGGAGAACCATTCCTTATGCGGAGTCATATGAAATGAGCATCCTGAGTCAACCAACCAGTGATCATTAGAAACAAGATAACATGCAGAAAGTAAAACTTCTTCACCTGCATTCGAGGACTTATTCAGAGCACTCTTCCACTATTTCTTGGGGTTTCTGCACTCCTTCACATGTCCCCTTTTACCGAAGTTCCAACACTTAACTCTGTTCTTTTTACTAGGAGTCTTAGACCAGCCCTTGGACTTGTCCTTAGCCCCTTTCTGATATCCTTTAGGTCCTCTTTCCTTAGACCTTCCCCTGACATTGAGAGCATCCCTTGAACTATCTGAACTCTTCTTCCTTAATTCCTGTGACAATAGCACTGAAACAAGAGCATCCAACTTCAGATCCGCAAGGTTAGCAGTGATAGCAAGGATAACATTCTCCCAAGACTCAGGTAAAGAACAAAGAAGTAAGATACATTTATCTTCCTCACTAACCTCAACATCTACTAAATCAAGCTGACTCACTAACAAATTAAAATAATTTAAATGCTTTTAAACTGATTCACCTTCTTGCATTTTCATGGAAAACAATTTTCTTTTTAAATAAAGTTTATTTACCATACTCTTGGCTTGATAGATCTCACCCAACCATTTCCACAACTTGTATGCAGTCTCTTCCTTTATGACATTCAACAGGACGAAGTCTGAAAGACACAACTGGATGGTTCCCCATGCCTTCTTATCCAGTCTATCCCACTCATCTTGAGAGACATCATCAGGTTTCTTCTCTTTTTGAACAACCAACCATTAGTTTCTTTCTTCCAACAAATCTTCCATTTTTAGCTTCCACAACTCATACCCCATTCTGTTGAACTTCTCAATGTCCAATCGAGAGGTTGATGCAATAGTGGATGCAGCCATAATAACAACACAAGATTTGCAAAACAAACATAACCAAATCTCCCACTACAGCTATAGCTTCCACACTACCACCCAAGACTCAAAACTGGCCAGGCTTTGATACCAAATGTTAGAAATAAAAGCAACACTACTTTAATGGAAATCTAATTCGAGATAAATTTCAGCAATCTTTAACTGTGTGCTATTAACAATGGAGATTGTAACAGAACATAAACCCGCGATACAGAAATATACCAGAAGTAGAATGAAGCACATCACACAAGTGTTTAATGTGGAGAAAACCCTTTCAGGTAAAAAACTCCACCAAGAAAAGAGGTCAAGTTGTATTATCTTCATAAAAGGAGATTACAAATACATTCACTTCCTCTATCCTCCAACCTTCACTCTGGCAGAACCTGGGTACCTGTAAACTGTTATATGCATCTCATCTACTATGCTATGGTTTATATAGAATTTACACAACCTCAAGACATTAAATAACTTCTTACAAGCCTATAACACTTGTCAAGAGTCAATAATACAACGTTGGGCGTCCATGACCAAAAATAGGCTCTTACGAGGTCATAAATGTTGTCATACATGCATCCTACACTTGGAAAAATGTGCCCATGCAAGCTTGAATGCCTTGGGGCCAAAAATAGCCACTTACAGCATCTTATGACACATCATATGCTATTATACGTGTCATATATTCTTATGACAACTTACACTTGTCATAGAATCTCTTACACCTTCTTACAACATCTATGACGTGTGTCATAACACTAAAAATAGATTATTCCTCCACATGTGCACCCCACTTTGACCAATTACCATTTACCATAGTAAATGGCATCTTGTAACTACCGCCGGTAACTTCGGGACTTACCATGCAGTAACTTCATAATTACGGTGGATAGTAAATAATTTTTACTTCTGTCGGTGAAACTTGTACATCCCTTATGGGTAATTACAAATAATAAATAGAATAATACAATAATGGGATTTACAAGGTTAATGGCACCTTATCCCAACATTTGTAACCATGTTTTTGGGCAAAACTCTTTCAAGTTATCTATGTATTGTTTTTCTTTTTTACCATTTACTTTATGCATTCACATAATTGTTTGTTTTACATTTTTAGAGGATCACTTTTTATGGATATTTCTATCACAACGTTTTCTTATCAATAGGAATTCTTTAAAAATTTAAGATATTCAAAATTTGGTCTAATGGTTTTCTTAATTGAACAAAACTTTTATTAATGAAAAAAATTAATATATTATTTAGGAGTACAATGTGTTGTTTAGAAAATAACTAGATTGTTATACATCATTACTAGCAAAAATAACCACCAATACAACAAACTATCCATATAATAGAACAACTAGGGTAGATATAACACCACACAAACCATTAGATCATTACAAAAATGCTCATCCAACCTTGAAACATGAATAAATTTTGGTCTAATAATTAACCTTAATGTAAGATTAAGTTATAAAAGGTTAATGATTCATACAACCAATATTAATGAGAAAAAATATTCCCAATATTTATTTAAAAAACAAATAACATATTTTTGTTTACTTTTAGATTGGCTTTCTAGCTGATTAGTAGTTTGCTCAAGATTGCACTCAATAAAAATGAGTTATATAATGTTGAATCATATAGTTGAGACCATTTCTTTTGTGCCCCACATAAACAGGTGACACGTAATGCTGATTGTTTATTAAAAAAATGACCCCATTGTTTGTCAACTTTTCTCATTGGTCTAACCATTTCAACCCCAACATGGTAGTTGACCCTATTGTTTGTCGACAAGATTTTGACCCGCGGATTATTTTACAACATGCTGACTATTTAAGGTTTACCTTTTTTGTGATATATTATTTGTAATGGTGTTTTTATGGAAACAACTAGATTACATAGATATCAGGAACATACATCTAAATTAGAAGTTATCCTTTAGCTAAGTTGTTAAGACTAGCCATTAAATTTTCTAAAATTGTAGATAATGTCTATATAATCTAAATTAGTTGTAGTTAACCGAAATGAAAATATCTTATACAATATTAATGTTATTTGAATTAAAAGTTTGATATCCAACACAAGAAGTCAATTTTCAACATATTTAAATATCCTAAGGTATTTTTTTAGGAAGAAAAGATAAATCGAGACATCAATTTGCATTAAATAGGAACAATTCTATAGATTTCTAAGAACAATAATATAGAAACAAAGACACTCTCTAGGATGCCAAAATTCCAAAACATAAAAATCAATAAAGCTAAGGTTAGGCCAATAAAATAACATTAAAGATATGTATACAATGGATCTTAAATATTAATTCTTTAAAACAATTTACTACATTACATTTGCATTGAAGCATAATGTTGTTAGGAAGAAGAACCAACTTCACAATTTAAAAAAAACCAATTAAGAACATAGTAAAATTGTAACTATAAACTGTACAAATTAAAAAAACACATGTTTTATGGTTTTGATCTTCTGCTCATTATTTAGAGATCAACGAAATTTGGTTTATTGAAAAAATCAAATGCAATATCTTCCATGTATAGGGAAAAGCATGCCTTTACAAAGAGAGATGAATTCAAAAAACCCTATTTTCACATCATTTTAAAAATATTTGCATTGAGGCATAATGTTGTTAGGAAGAAGAACCAACTTCACAATTTAAAAAAAACCAATTAAGAACATAGTAAAATTGTAACTATAAACTGTACAAATTAAAAAAACACATGTTTTATGGTTTTGATCTTCCGCTTATTATTTAGAGATCAACGAAATTTGGTTTATTGAAAAAATCAAATGCAATATCTTCCATGTATAGGGAAAAGCATGCCATTACAAAGAGAGATGAATTCAAAAAACCCTATTTTCACATCATTTTAAAAATATATAAGAATAGATTGAACAAGGATCGATTGATCTTTGTCAACCTTAAGGCAAGTATAAAAGATGCCATCCTCATTTTTGATAGTGTATCATTTAATTAGCTATCAGTTAAAATGCAATCTATTATATTAAATCAAGAAAAAGTAACAAATACCACACCTTCACAGGCATTCATAAGAAACATATTGTGTAGATTTGTTTTTAATTCATATTGCAAAATCAAGAATAATTTAATTATTTGACCATTCCAATTTTGTTATTTTCCCACTTCATATTGCAAAATCAAGAATAATATAATTATTTGACCATTCTAATTTTGTTATTTTTCCAATTCATATTACAAAATCAAGAATAATTTAATTATTTGACCAAGAATAATTTTGTTATTTTTCCAATTCATATTGCAAAATCAAGAATAATATAATTATTTGACCATTTCAATTTTGTTATTTTTCCAATTCATATTGCAAAATCAAGAATAATTTAATTATTTGACCATTCCAATTTTGTTATTTTTCCAATTCATATTGCAAAATCAAGAACAATTTAATTATTTAACCATTTCCAATTTTGTTATTTTTCCAATTCATATGGCAAAATCAAGAATAATTTAATTATTTGACCATTCCAATTTTGTTATTTTTCCAATTCATATTCCAAAATCAAGAATAATTTAATTATTTGACTATTCCAATTTTGTTACTACTCTAACTAATTCATAAGAACTATTCTTATAACTATACCACAATGAACAGGATGACACCATTGAAGCACTATAATGCTCACATATAAAAGCCTATTGGCTAATTAAATAATTAAATAAATATTCTTTAGACTGAAGGAATTTAAGAGAATAAATACTCTTTTAAACCTTAAGTCTAATTCAAAGGATACAATAATCAATGCGTCCAATATTACAATATAATAATAAATAAACTAACAATATGTATCCTCAAATATACATACAACCATAACATTTCCTATTTTCCTCATAGCAGGGATCATTATTCCTCAGCTAAGAGATGGTCCAATGACATTTGTGTAGAGAACAAATCCGACATATCTGTCCAAAGCTTGTCTGTATTCTCTGGTACGTGAGACGTTGGTGGCAATGTGCTTTCATTCAATTGCAAGTGCGTAGTGTTGATGAAGAGTGCTTTGATGTTAGCCAATTCTTCCTCCATCCGTGAAATCTGCTGCTGCAATACACAGATGATACCAGTGCAACCATACACGGGATCCTTCGCTCGTGCATTCGCCTCGTATACCATACTATCCACCGCCAACGCTCTCTTCTTTTCTGGAATTCCCTGATATATAAAACAATATTCACACAACAATACTATACTGGGATTTTGAGAACGTCAAAGGAATACAATCAAATTTTACAGCAAGCATAATTCAACCTGTAATGACGATTGCCTGGTTTTCCATAAGCTATCCAAAATTAAAGCTAATATTGTTTAATGATAAACATGAAGTTTTCAGTAAAAAAAAAACGTGTTAATTTCTGGCATATAGAATACAAAAACGTTTGAATCACACAAATAAGGAAAAAAAAAACGTGTTAATTTCTGGTATATAGAATAAAAAAACGTTTGAATCACACAAATAAGACAAATAAAGAACACATATAATTGCACACAGACACAAGAATTTAACGTCACAAGTGGTTCACCAATATGGTTACATTCACGGAAAGGGCTACTCTTAAATATCATCCACTTCAATAGTCAAATGTTAATTTTGGCCAATAAAAATAGGACAAATATTTACCACTTTTTGTTGTGAATGATGTGTGATGATATTTAAGTAGAGTGAAAGGAAAGTAGGGCATTAATCTTTTTATTGATCGCAACAACATACATAAAGTTTTTCCCCATATATATACAATATTCTTCAAGGAAGACAAGGGACAAAACAGAAGAGATGAAATGAACAGTAGGACTTCACATCCCAACACCTAATTTTAGTTCAGCTTAAAAATTGTCACATTATTTTCTCCAAAGAGATCTAAAAGATAAAGTATACAAATATTTAATAAAGCTTACAGATCTATTAACCAAGTACATTTGATAAATAAATGAATGATTACCTGCAACATTCTTATCATATTTGTTTGGGAAATATTTTGTGCACAGTGATAAATCTTTGTACATCGTTTGGTGGGAAATAAGGGGCGAGTATGCATGAACTTGAACACCGTCTTTTGAGCAGCTTGCAAGCTGCATAAGGTGCTGGCCATCGCGATGAAACAAATCTGGAGTGTGCGTGCATTTAATGCACCAACCCCATCAGAGATCTCCATAGATCTCCCCTCTGCCGCACCTGACCAAATTGTAAATGCACTCAGCTGGCGCGTCAGACAAAAGTTATTGCTGGTCAATTGTTATTGAATGCTAGTAGGTGAGTTCAAAATTTGAGCGGTAGATTTTTTGGAAGCAAGAAAAAGACAAAAGGAAAGAATGAGAATGAAGAAATAAGTTTTTGTGTGAAGAGAATATTGTGAGTAGCAGCAGCACCGTAGTGTAGAGCTGAGAAGGAATGTTTGTTGCAGCAACAACAAGGAAGAATATAGTAGTGAGAGAGTGCAGAGGGGAGAGCTCCAGGCAACTCCAGACACACACAGCAGACAGTTAGAAGAAAGAGCAGTGAGCAGCTCCAAACAGAAAGGGACAAGTGTAATGTCTAGCGAGCTCCAGAGAGGGCAAAAGTTATAGGATAAGAAGGAACAGAGCTGTAGCTCTGAGTTGTATTTGTTTTATGTAAAATAATTATTCATTGATAAATAGAAATCTATGTTTGTGCATTCCATTTTGTGTCTCCTCTCTCTCTGTTTGTTTTATTCTTCCTCCATTTGAGTGGTATCTCCACCATACCACTTTCTAACATGGTATCAGAGCTTTAGGTTTAGCAGATCTAGAGTTTTAGCTTTCTGGGTATTGAGGAAAACCCCTAAGTTTTTTTGGGTAGTAATAGTCTCCCTTTGATTTAGAAGAATGGCTGGGGGGGACAATAAGAGTTGGTAGCAGCCACCTATGTTTGATGGGAAAAACTATGATGTCTAGGCAAAGAAGATGAAGACCATCTTGGTTACAAATGATTTGTGGGAACTTGTGGTCAATGGGTTCATAGATGTGACTAACCCAAATGCCTTTGCAGCCTTATCCAACGCCCAGAAGAACCAGCTGAAGGAGACAAGAAGAAATGATGCAAAAGCCCTCAGTTTGATTGAGGCAGCCTTGACAGAGGCTATTTTCCCTAGAATAGCAATAGCTAACTATGCAAAAGAAGCATGGGAAACATTGCAAAACAGTTACAAGGGAACTGACAAAGTGAGATCAGTGAAACTCCATCTCCACAGGAGAGATTTTGAGACCTTGCAGATGAAGGACAATGAGTCCATTTCAAACTTTCACACAAGGGTTTCCACCTTGGTTAATTAGTTGAGGATAAATGGAGAAACCACAGATGAGCAAAGGATTATTGAGAAAATCTTTAGAAGTTTTCCCCCTAGATTTGACCCAATAGTCATTACCATAGAAGAGACCTCTCAAAAATGGCACTTGATGAGTTGATGGGTTCACTTCTTACCCATGAGCAGTGGCTAAATAGATCTGCTCCTTCCCTAGAGCAAGCATTCAAAGCACAAGGAAATGTGAGAGGCAGGGGAAGAGGAAGAAATGACAGAGGAAAAGGTCAAAGGGGCAAAGGTAGAAGCAACTCTAGAAGAGGTGGCTCAAAAAACTAGGAAGATGGACCAAGCACCTCACAGCATGACTCCCACAACAAGCAGAGCAGCAACTCCAACCAGAGGTATGATAAATCTAATGTGCAGTGTTACTACTATCACAAGTTTGGTCATTATGCAAATGAGTGCAGGAAGAAACAATGTGACCAAGGGAGTCAAAATGCCAATGTGGCAAATGAGAACAAGGCTAAAAAATAAAAAATAGTCTAAAGTGTTCATTGTATGCAACCTTGCTGAGCAGAGCAACCCTGAAGTATGGTATTTGGACAGCGGATGTAGCAACCACATGAGTGGTAATGCAAACTTGTTTGCCTCCATTGACAAGAGTGTCAAGTCTGAGATCATGATGGGGAACAGTCAAAAGGTTCCTGCCATAGGAAGAGGCATCATCACAGTCCTATCCAAGCAAGGTGAGAAAATGCAGATCTAGGATGTCTATTATGCCCCAGGCATAAAAGATAACCTATTAAGCATTGGACAGATGGTCCAAAATGGGTATAGAATCCTAATGGAGAAAGGGGAGTGCATCATCTATGACCGGGGTGGTAGCACAAAGGTCATTGCAGTAGTGCAGATGATGAAAAATAGAATGTTCCCCCTTAGGTTGCAGTCTCTAGCGCTCTCTGGAGCTACACCTATCAAGTTCTAAATGGCTCTAGACGACTCCGAAATCAACCAGATGGTGTCTACAGCAGTGGCTCAACAGTCAGCCTTCAAGACAGTCATCTAAGACCCATCCAAGCTTTAGCACTTAAGGTATGGGCACTTAAGTTTTTCTGGTTTAAGTCTTTTATCTAAAAAAGGCATGGTTAGAGGGCTTCCAACAATTGTTGAGCCCGATAGAAAATGTGAAGCCTACATTTTAGGAAAGCAGCACAAACAACCCTTTCAATCAGGGCATTCTAGAAGGACAAGAGCACCATTGGAGTTGGTGCATTCAAATTTATGTGGCCCCATGAAGACCCCCACACTAGGTGGGAATGTATATTTCATGACCTTCATTGATGATTACAGCAGAAAGACTTGGGTTTATTTCTTGAAGAATAAATCTGAAGCATTTGAGAATTTCAAAGAGTTTAAGGCCTTAGCTGAGACACAAAGCAGCTGTTATATTAAGGTCCTTAGAATGGACAAAGAGGGAGAATATATCTCCAAGGAATTTATGAATTTTTGCAAGTAAGAAGGCATTCATAAATAGTTCACAACAAGGTATACTCCATAGCAAAATGGAGTTGCTGAGAGGAAGAACAGAACCATCACAGAGATGGCAGCAAGCATGCTGAAGGCAAAAGGACTGTCTAATGATTATTGGGGTGAGGTAGTCGCAACAATAGTATACCTGCTAAATAGAAGTCCCACGAAGGCTGTACGGGATAGAATTCCACAAGAAGCGTGGACAAACGACAAATGGAGTGTCGAGCACCTATGAATTTTTGGGTGCGTGGCATATGCATTTGTGCCTAAAGAGAAGACAAAAGTTTGATGACCAAGGAGAAAAGTGCATTTTCATTGGGTACAACAAAGAATCAAAAGGCTACAGGCTGTACAACCCTGTCACAAAGAATGTCATAATCAACAGGGATGTTGAGTTCATAGAAAATGAATCATGGGATGGTACAGTTGACACCACCATAGGTATCTCAACAACAATACCCATAGATGATGATGAAGGTGGAAATGAAGTAGAAACTTCCAGCAGTGAAGCAGATTCAACACCAGAGCACTCTGGATCCAACTTTGGAGCTCTCCGGAGCCATCCCTAGAATAGTTCAGATTCAACCAGTTCAAGACTGCAGCAACACAGTCAGCTCCGGAGCACTCCAGAGTTAAGCAACAGTAACTCCAGAAGCAGTTTAGATCCTATGCACGCTTCTCTAATGCCAAGAAAGACAAGGAGTGTGAGGAAAATTTATGAAGATACAAGGTATGGCGATTTAGATGAAAATATGGACTTTGCTTTGTTCTCTTATGGTGATCCAATAGTTTTTGAAGAAGTTGTGAAAGAAGAAAAATGGTGTAAGGCCATGGATGAAGAGTTGGATTGAATAGAAAGGAATGAGACATGGGAGTTAACATCCTTACCCAAGGGTAAACAGGTTATTGGAGTCAAGTGGGTCTATAAGACCAAAAGTACTGTTGAGGGAAAGATAGAGAGGCATAAAGCAAGGCTAGTTGTTAAGGGATATAAACAACAGCCTGGAAGAGACTATGATGATACCTATGCACCAATTGCAAGCTTGGAGACCATGAGGGCAGTCATAGCAATTGTAACCCAGCACAAGTGGAAGGTATATCAAATGGACGTGAAGTCAGCCTTCCTGAATGGAGTATTGAAGGAGGAGGTGTATGTGGAGCAGCCACCTAGCTATGAAGTCCCAAGGCACAAAGACAAGGTATACATGCTCCAGAAAGCTATCTACGGGCTTAAACAAGCACCTCGGGTATGGTACAGTAGGATAGATTCCTATCTATTGAGTAATGGCTTCAGCAAAACTGGTAGTGTGCCCACGCTCTACATCAAAGCATCCAATGGTGAGATTTTAATTGATGTTTTGTATGTAGATGATCTAATTTTGATTGGTAATAGTGATCTCTTCATTGTTGATTTCAAAGAGGTGATGAAGAAAGAGTTTGAAATCACTGACCTAGGTTTGCTGAGATATTTTCTTGGCATTAAGGTCTAACAAACTGAGCTTGGCATATTTATTTCGCAAACTATGTCAAATAGATTTTGAAAAGATTTAAGATGCAAAACAACAAGCCTGCACCAACACCAACAGCTATAGGTCTAAAACTGAGCAAGGAGGATAGCAACAATGAAGTGAACCCAACCCTCTATAAGAGTATGGTTGGAAGTCTGATGTATTTGACTGCTACAAGGCCTGATTTAATGTACGTGGTAAGCTTGATATCTAGGTTCATGGAGAAACCTAAGGACACACACTGGCAAGTAGGAAAGAGGATCCTGTGGTATGTCAATGGCGCGTAAGGCTATAGCATATTGTACACCGCATCAAGTGAGTTTGAGCTGGTTGGTTACACTGACAATGATTGGGCAGGAAGTGTAGATGATAGAAAGAGCACATCTGGATATGTGTTCCACATGGGTTCAGGACCCATTTCATGGGCATCAAAGAAGCAACCCATTGTTTCTCTCTCCACAGCAGAGGCTGAATACATAATAACAAATGCAGCAGCATGTCAGGCTATTTGGTTGAGGAGAATCCTTATAGATTTAAAAGAAGAGCAAGAAGATGGCACAACCATATTTTGTGACAATATTTCCTCCATAGCCTTGACGAAGAATCCAGTCTTCCATGGATGAAGCAAACATATTGAGATTCGATATATTTCATAAGAGAGTTAGTGGAGAATGGAGAGATCAAACTACAGTTTTGTAGGTCCGAGCAGCAGCTCATTGATATATTTACTAAGGCACTGTCGAATAAGAGCTTTGAATGCCTAAGAGACAGTTTGGGCATTGTAGACAGCTCCATATTTTAGCTCTAGAAAGAAAACTCCAAACAGCTCCAGACAGCTCTAGACGACTACATACAGCTCCGGAGATACAAAATAAAAGAGGTATGTGACTCTAGATTAAGGGGGAGTGTTAGAAAATCTAATATGGAGTGTGCATGCATTTAATGCACCAACCCTGTCAGAGATCTCTGTAGATCTCCCTCCTGTCGCACCTGACCAAATTGTAAATGCACTCAGCTGGCCTATCAAATAGAAGTTATTGTTGGTCAGTTGTTATTGAATGCTAGTAGGTGAGTTTAAAATTTAAGTGGCAGATTTTTTGGAAGCAAGAAAAAGACAAAAGGAAAGAATGAGAATGAAGAAGTAAGTTTTTGTGTGAAGAGAATATTGTGAGTAGTAGCAGCACCGTAGTGCAGAGCTGAGAAGGAATGTTTGTTGCAGCAGGAACAAGGAAGAATACAGTAGTGAGAGAGTGCAGAGGGTAGAGCTCCAGGCAGCTCCAAATAGCTCTAGGCAACTCCAGCTACAGATAGTTAGAAGAAAGAGCAGTGAGCATCTTCAAAGAGAAAGGGACAAGTGTAATGTCCAGCTAGCTCCAGAGAGCGCAGAAGTTGTAGGATAAGAAGGAACAGAGCTATAGCTCTGAGTTGTATTTGTTTTATGTAAAATAGTTTTTCATTGATAAATAGAAATCTATGTTTGTGCATTCCATTTTGTGTCCCCTCTCTCTGCTTGTTTTATTCTTTCTCCATTTGAGTGGTATCTTCACCATACCACTTTCTAACAACACTTACATTCTCTAGATTTCCTCATAATTGTTATATGATTACCAAACCTTTTTCTAATTTCTAGGAAGAGTAGGGGATTGTTATTAAATGTGACCAGGAATTTACTCGAAGACTTATGAATTCGACATTCACACTCAATGTGGAAACTTTTTGTACATGGATCTGTGTAATCTAGAAGTTTATTGTTGAAAGCGGCATTAATTGTCCGTGCATCTTTTCAAACAACGGCGCTAACAACTAATTTCTAGTATGAAATGAAACTTTTGGGATTGTCATTAATTGTCCACCCGTCTTTTCAAATAGCTAGCAATTTATTAATCGATGTGATTGAAAATTTCTAAGAATTGCTATTTTAATTCAAACTTTCTCACAGTTTTCCAATAAATTCTAGGAATGTGTGGAATGCAAGCACAATTCATTTTCAAAATTAGTGCATAACAAACTTGGGTCTATCGAGTCAATGGTGCCGTCAAATGCTTGGACTTCTCATCGAAGAAAAACATAAAGAAAAAACAAATAAATAGTTGTTAAGGCTTTTTCATGTGGGCTGGAAGTTTGAAAAGTTGTTTTCATAGTGGCAAGTACTTAGTTTTTTTATTAGTACCTGCCATGGCATGTACTCTTGCATTCTATATTCAAACTTTTGTATTAGTCTTCTCAACTTTCAACCAATCATTTTATTTTATTTTGGTTATGACTATAGTTTACAAAGTGTGAGAAAAAATATGATTGGCTATTGGTGTTTAGCCTCTCATTGCTAGGTGAATCTATACAAGCATTAAATACTCCAATCAATATCAATCATTCCAAAATTAAATGAAACGAGTATGGCCCATACTTTAAATCCAATCAAATAGACATTATTATTGTAAAAGTCACTATTAAAATCAATGTAAAAAAGACATTTCCTATAGGAAATCTTATCAAATCTTATGAAATCTTCTCTGTAATAGTAACCTTTGGGATATGGTTGCCAAATGTTGTCAAGTAGACTAAATTCATTAATCGTTCATTGTAATTTATGCATAAGGCATGCACTACCATGTAGCAGCTTTTATTTCATTAGTCTTATCTCTTCTGCATTTTCCCAACATAGAGAAACATACGTACTCATCAAGCATGTTGGAGGACTAGAACAAAGACTCTCCTATCTGTAAGTATTTGAATATCCTGCCTCTCCCATTTATCAAATCATTTGCATGCTAGGCATATTCTTCTATCATATATGTTTGTTTCATTCTATTTATAAAATCATGTGCTCCAATCTCTTGCAATCTTCACCATATTGATGCTTCTTGCCTTGAATCTAATATAATATGTATTGCCTGGAATGTAAGGCTTCCCACTACGACTTAGCTTGGTTGGGACTCATGGGATCCCAGATCTCTTCTTAGATCTCTACCTTGTCTCGCTTGAGGATGGCTCAATAATAAGTTGTAAGTCACCTGGATTAGAAAATTCACTTTACCTTATTTATAGCACAATGATTAGGTATTATTTGTCATTGATGCCTATTGAATTGAGGTAAAATATTTACTAGATTTGAAATGGATTAAATTATGTTTCATTCCAAGTGGACTCTAGCTGCGTTATAAGCACATAATGGATAGTGTTTAGAGCATCTTAGTGTTTATGTGGCCTTGGAAGAAACAAAATTAACTTCAAAGATACAATACAACACTACAGTCAAGCTAATAGATCTGTGATTTATCCACAGACTCTGGTGTGTTTGTATAGACTATATATTTGCATGACAATGAGTATTAAGAAGATATTCATTCCAACAAAAGAAACACCAAATGCTCCACCCACATATAATGAGAGAACTTATTGTAGACATTGTAGATTTTGTTCCACCCTATGTGAGAATTACTCTTCCACCCAATATAAACATAGGCCGCAGCTACAAGAGGCAAATGATGATACCAATGCTATCATCACCTACACACAGATGGATATCATGATTAAATACATGTAAAATAACTTGTTGTATATATTTTTGAACAACCATTATAGCTCAAATCAAAGAACTCCCATATTCAAGGGTGTCAACAACCCTACAACTCCCCTTTTAAAGATACAAGGCAAACACCATTAGTAATGGTCTACAGGATGGTTCTATCCTGTACCACCTTGAGAATGGAGGATATGTGAGTTAAATACCTAAATAAGATGAAGCACTTTTTTTAAGATGCCCTATAGCTTAAATAATGTATACTACCCAGATATTGTACCTACAACCTAATACATAAAATTATATTCATAAGATGATACATAATACCTAAAATGATCATGCAACAAGGCCTTGAAATAATACTTAACCTCAAATCTATCCATATGAAACATTATGAATCATTATGAAAAATCAAGATCATTGTAACAAGGCCTAGAAAATTTAACCCAAAACTAATTCATCATTATCAACTAATATATACAAATTCAATCACAGATTAACACATGATATTTGAAAATCTGCCTAAAAAATTTTACTTTCAGAAAATTATGTCATCCAACAGAAAAATAGAGAACATATAAATTTGAAATGACTTACTGAATTTATAATGGTGACAAGAAGTGTACTCAAAACAGAGGACTTCTTCTACTTGGAGAAAGACATGAGTATTAACAACATGATGTATCCACATGCCACTACATTTGCCAAAACAAAATAGCTACAAATGCAACAAAACAAAATCACATCAATGAAACTCAAAATTCTTTGGTACAAAAGTATTCAAGTTCATAATCTTCAAATCAGTATTTGAGACTAGCCCATAACTCTAAATTGGAACTGACCCATATATATATATATATATATATATATATGAAAGTAGGTTTTAAATTGTCATACAGACATCAACAATGGTTCTTAGATACCCCTTATGCCTCGAAAATGAGTGCCTCTATGACAAATTTAACTATTCTATTACAAAGTGATGATGTTCTCAAGTTCTTCACTTCAAATAGGCTAATTTGAGCACAACCAATGCAAAATAAAAAATTTCTTGTGATTTTCAAAGTTTAAAATATAGCTATTCCACAATCTGAAGCCCATCTTACAATTGCTAGAAAATTGTGTGGATCTACTTCCCAAAACTATCAACTTTATAGGAAAATGTGGTTGTATGAAAAGGTGACATTAAATGAGGTGAGTATATGTAGCTATTTTTATGTTCATTGTAGTACCATCATAGTTATTTTTGAATATTTGTTCTTTCTATTCCTCATCGTACTTAAATGTATTTGTAATTAACATTTGCAATAGATAATATGATGGTTGGTCCTCTTTACAATGAAACTTTGTTTTAGAGATTTGTCATTGTAATCGACCTACTCATACTCCTTGTAGCTATCTATTTCATTGATAATACTAGTCATTTTGTCATATTTTTCATATGCATCTTACTCATCTTGTTCTTCTGCTCCACATTTCATTGACTATGCATTGCATATCATCTATCCTCTATTTATTTTTTCATTGTTCTTAAGATCTAGAGGAGATCATTCTACAAGTAAAAAAAGAATTGAAAATAGATTTGTAGTTTGGTGTAATCAAACAATTAAGTTCTTGTCTCTTGAACAAAAGGAGTATACACAGAAAAATCAATGACTTTATTTGCCTGTCAAGAAATGGGAATACTAGAGCATGAAAAATTTGACTTAGTGCTATTGGGAAAGGTGTTTAAAATAGATTTCCAAGCAGTGGAGGATGCTATTCAAGTATTGTCTGACCACAAAATTCTTCAAGACTCCCCTAGAATCTTGTACTTCTCTGAGGTAGTTACTCTCTTTTATAAAATTACATGGATCTCTTGCAAGAATCTTCTCTCTTAATAAAGCTTGCTTCTTAACATACAAGATTACCCGATATCTGAAGAAAGCCTAAATATTGCTCTGACTACTTACGACCTATTCATTGGCACAATCCTGGTTGGAGTGTTATTCACCCATAGGAATATTCAAAATAGTCCTTCTATTGTTTGGATCTTTAATGCCATAAAACATGGCCTCCAAAATAATTATTCAATCAGAGTGAAAAATTCCCTTTCTTCCCACTACTACAAGCATGGCACTAAACTTGTCAATAAAATTGACGACACTTGTACCATGCACTCTATCTTTTTCTTAATCACATTTCACATCTCTCAGGCCCTACAAATGATGCAATAATTCAACCACATGCAAATGATGGAGAGGATATTGAAACCAACCTATGTTTTTAGTTCTTGATGCTCATTTTAATGATGATGTTTCCCCTATAAAGTAGCTTTTGTCAAATGTTATAATCTTTTTGACAAGCATTCCAATATATTTTTACTGTAATCACTATACAGTTTCCTATTTTCTGTATCCGTTATTCACAATATCCATGTAATTGGAGTTATCTGCTAGATTCTAGGTCATGATAGTTTTTATAAATTGCCAGAAAGTCTAGTTTTCATTCCTCAAGCTTGTAAAACTTTATTATTATTAATATAATATTTTGAGGTCTCTACAACTCTTGCAAAATTCTAAGAATGCTTATTTATTGAAGTATATTTGAGTTGTCTAATTAGGAAAAAGAAAATTAAAGAAAAAAAGTTAATTTTACTATATTTTTCTTGACGTCTCATCAACGTCACCTTTTTTTTTAATCAGCAATTAAAATTCATTTATTAAACTCATAAAAAAATATCCAACTAATTTTGAAAAAAAAAAATTTATAATAATAAACTACATTAAAATTTCTAAATTTCATTAGTTTATGTCATTTTAAAATTCTAAATATACATATGACTTTTTCATCATTTAACTTGGAAAATTATATTTGTGTTAGTCGATTCCTTTATAAAGTGTGACACAATTTTGAACTTTTACCCATAAAATTGTTCCTTTAAATATTCTAAATGTTGTGGTAGGGGAAAAAGCAATTGAAGAATGGTTCCTTGATCATATTGGCATTCGAGTCAAAACACTACCCTCAATACTAACACAGTTGCATGTTTAAATTGAAAACTAGGTATGCAATTGACAACCATAAGCGCAACTCTATAATTAGCAAATGTAAACCTATAAACTGTAACAAGAAGCATTTATTAATGAATAATCATTGAATAATCCATGATTAGATAAATTAAACCCACATTATACACTAAAAAGAGAAGTTCTTGAATACACTTTGAATAACTTTAAAAATCCATGTGTGGACTAAGTAATCAACATATCACCAAGTTAGCAAACGTAACCTTAGAAATGAACCTAGCGTGTCTATTTCCTAAAAAGTCTAGTCAACCATGGAGAAACTCACAGTATAAAGAGATTTTTGCATTTAGTTCCTTTTCTAAAACTTACAGAAGTTGATAGCAAGAGGAAAACATGGCATGAAACACAAGAGTTGATGCCTTAAAAATTTATGATCAAAATGCACTTGTTAATATACAACAAAACCAAACCCCAAACTGACCAACAACCCCTTACAATCAAAATATTTTACATATTTATAGTAGAACTTGGAGAGAGCCTAGAATCAACTAGAATGTGATATTTGGATAAATTTGGCTCATTCAATCACAATTAGATTAGATCCACAAGCCACCTTTCCTACCTCCATATTCAAGAAATAATAATAATCATGTCCCAAAGTATAGATCAACAAAATGAAATGCAATCTCATCAAATTGACCCACACAAGGTCCATATAGTTAGTACATTCAATAAGCACCAAAGCACATGGCCTCCTAGATTTTTGGAGGAAAATTAGGTTGCAAGTCACATTCATAGTCACTCTTGGAATGTTATTGGTTGATAACAAGGCATGGTGGGTTGTACACTAGCTGAGGACACCAACCCACAATACAAATAAAATCTCCTTGAGAACACCTACACCATGTACTGGTTATGACTCCATCTACCCTAAGCCTTGTACTAATATGGTGTTGCACCAATATTTTTCTCAACGTCATCTCAATTGACATGCATTGATGCCATTGAATCCAATCATCCACCTATGAGAAACATGTTTATCAGTTATTTTATCACATATACTCATGCATCATAGGAACATAAAGTGTACACACACATATGTAGGTCCAATAAGATCTCCATCACACATATTCATCATCCAATAGCAATGAGATCATGAGACATCACTCTTTTAATGTGCAACAACTATTGATCTAAATATCCTAGGCCTTTGACCAATTGCAAACATAAAATAAGCTCATGTGGTGTGATGATCATCCATATCAAATGAGATGAACGGTTAGCACAATCCCACATTAACATATTACAAATCAACCCCTTAGATTTATGCATGGACATTTGGATCATACAACTCAACACAAGATTGAATGGTTGCATGACCAATGACATCATTCATACACAAGAACTAATGGCACCCACTAAATAAAATCTTTGTAATAAGGGCATTGTAGATAAAACATGTGCACATAGAAAGGATAGGGAAGAGGCCCACTAAATTTAACTTGGAACATTAATGGCCAATAGAACAATTATAGCCTGACATATCTGAATAGATCTTGAAGGAGGTGTAGGAGCTATTTGATCAAAAGAGAGCTAGTGAATGACACAAGCCCAAGATTAGAAATTCACTAATATCATCATCACATAGTGACCTCCCGAGACCACCACAAAGACCTGTGAAAATAGGAACACAACGCTAATGCCACAAGGGGTGCATACAACAAAAGGAGACACCTCCCATAATAGGTGATGTGGAAACAATTGACTAACAATGTAATGTAAATGTCTTCCATATGCACCAGGTGTAAATAATATACATATTAGAGATCACACTATATTTGATGTCTCCATAGGTTGTTGACATAGTCATTATGCACATGACCCTTGGGACCACCACATACCATCCATACTAATAGAATAACAAGAGAAACTAACCACCCTCCAATACATTCTATAGATGTGAGAAGAAACCACATGTACCTAGGTGAGATCACACTCCATTGATCCCATAAATAAGAGAGGGGGCCCACAAAGGAGGATATAGAACTTGGCTTGCCAATGGTACAACCTAGAGGATGCATAACTCTGACAACACATCTAGGATTGTGTAGGTCATTTGATATAAATTGATCAAATATATTCAAGACCATTTAGCATAATATCTTCCACCATGTAGAAACAATGAGATCTACTACCACAATCAATGTCACCTCTGGTCACCATAAAATGAATTCATCCTTGTTGTGTATGACCATTAGGATCTACCATGCTAGCTCCAAAGCACATGATATTACACCATCATAATACAACCCCACACATAATATTATTATTTTAATTCCCTCAAATCCCACATTGTTGAATGATCATATAGATCAGGCCATGACTAGAACATGAAAGCACAACAAACACAGTTATATATGAAGAGCAATAATTATCACAAGGGTAGGGGGGAAGACATAGGAGGAGGATATAATAAAATGAGGCCCATTAAAATTATTATCTCAAATCAGTTATCAATGATGGGAAACAAAAGATACTAGGGGCCACATAAGAAGACCAAAAATACAACTTTTAGGGCACAAGCCAATAATAAGAATTATCATCCCTTATGTGATAGGTCTTTATACACATATGAATGAAATTATGTTCATATTATATAAAATAGTAGTATTATATTATTTTTTCATGAAAATGTAGTAGTTTATCTATTATATTGTTCAATGTTTCTTATAACATAATGATTTATTGAGTAGATTATTACATTATCCTTCATGCCACCATCTCACTTGCCCATAGTGCACACTATTCATTCCAATATTTTAATTGAATGAGTAAATTATATAGAACATTGATATAAATAATTTATTAGATTAAAAAATAGTTGAAAATTAAAATTAGTTTTTAAGGGATTAAGTTTCATTTTATTTGTCCTTGCCCTGGCAGTGATTCTATTGTAATTGATAAAACCTTGAAATAAAGTCAACTAGAACCAATCAAATGAATGTATCTTTGACTAAAGCTTGTACAATATATTCTAGTATTAATATTTTATAAAATAGAAATATGAATTATTTCTCTCATATCTTATTGGCCTAAATTGAATGAAGTGACAACTTAAGGTCTTCTCTTAGATCTATTTTTGTTAATTTTACTTATTTTCTTGCAAAGACCAATGAAATGCAAGTATTTTTCATTGCTTTTGTTTCACTAAAGTTTAAATTTGTGCAATAAATGTTGTGTCCTCAAATACCAACTCTTTCAATAATCTTGAAGTCAATGAAATGACATTATTTTGGTGACATGGGGGCATTCAGCAAACATGTAAGGTGCAAATTCATTGGAAGGTTAACATATAAATGAAAAAATTCCCATAATCAATACCCAATTAGACTTGAATATAAAATAGTGTGCTACTATTGAGACAAGTCATTTCATATTATCTCACGAAAGAAGTATGAAAATCTCTTATAGTGCAAAATCCAAACAAAATATTATCCATCATTTTCTTTCATCAAATTACCTTCTCTTCTTTTTAACACACTACACTACCCTATTTCTTCAAACCACATGAAATTATATTTAATACCTTGAAAATAATGAAGCTTCTTCAAGAATTTACCAAGCTATAAAACCCTAGTATCATTTAGCATTTTAATAGCCATAAATAGTAGAACCCTATTATCAATAATTGGAGGTTTTTGTTTGTGTCATTTTAGATGTTATACATAACCTTCTATTTATATAGATGGTATGGAGAGGCGAGAAACTTCTTGAACATTTCCTCTATAGCTACTTGTTTGTTTTTCTTTATTAGAACTTGTGAATATGAGCTTGCAAAGATAATATTTTTGTAGTTTTGAGAATTTGTGTGCAAATACAATATTAGTGAATATATTTAATTTTATTCAGTCTCTTGAGTATGATTTTAATGTGTATGGAAAGTTAAGTATATAAATAATGGAAAGACAAATATGGGTGGAGCTAAGATGAATGTGTGTTTGCCCTACTACTATCTCCTTGTCCTTTCATGGAAATCAACACACATGAGGAGGATAAGGGTTTTTTCAAATACTCACATGAATGCTCTATTTTGAAATTCCTAAGCTTTACAGGCTACACATGTATTTTATCTCTTCTCAACCCATTCCCTTATCCTTTTAAAATTTGTCATCTCTTCAACGACTCCTATTCTCTCACAACAAGTTTTTTGGAAACATTATTGAGTCAATGGGGATTTACATATCCTGGAGTAGTTATCTCTTGATAACAACATCCTCTCTAGGGTTTAATTATCCATGCACTTGGTATCTTAAAGAAACTAACTAGATAGGAATTGTAGGGGAAACAAATGAGTGACACTTTCCCTAACTTTACCAGTGCACAAAGGATCAATTTCTTGGATGCCAGTGGTAATTTGATCTCTGATATTTTTTTTATGAATTCCCTTTTACAGCCATTAGTAGAGCTAAGATTGAGAAACAATCATCCTTCTGACACGTGTTGTGGCTAGATGTAGAATAACTTGAGATGCTTCAAGTAGCAGACCTAAACAATAACTAACTTTATTGGCACTTTGTAGTCAAGTTTTTTTTTTATCACCAATCACTATAGTCATCCTAGTATGTTCTAGTTTTACCATTGGAAAAGAGTTGAATTTATGTATAATTTTATGTATTTTTAGTACATTTATCAATTTCTTCTTTTAGAAAATCAATTTAATTATACATATTGCATGTATAAATATTTACTAGTGCATTTCAATAAACTATATAAACTATTGATTAACAATAGCTAAAAATGTGTTTATTCATAAAATGTTTAAGTTCTTGAACAATGGCCAAAGATATGCCATTATCCTTTAGATTCCTTAATTACCATCATTGGTCCAATGAATTGAGTAGCTAACTAGATATTTGTTTGTCTTGCCACTAGTCTAGGTGATGGTCTCACACTTGCTATCATATTGCTTATATAAATCTCTAGATACATTTTATTCTATCCTTGAACTATTTTATTCACTATCTCCAATTCATTATAAAAATAATATCTAACTTTAGGTAACAAGTCATATGTGTTTTTGCTATCTAATTGGATTAGTTTGAATGTGTTTGTTTAGTAGTTACAACACTAATCTAAAAGTTAAAATAAGTTTAATTATAAGTCCTCGATGATCTAGGTTTGTATTATTAAAAATATGAATACTTATTGAAGTTTACACAATATATACCAAATTTGTGATTGAATTCTAAGCCTTAATATTAGAGTAAACTTTGTGCAACGTTGTAGAACAAAAACACCATTAAGGTAGATAATTTTTAGCATCTTGTGAAGGAAGTGAAGTGATTACAAATAATTTGCATTGTTCAAAGATGAAGCATACAACAAAAGGCATTCGAAAAGCTACATTAGAAAAAGAATGAGGGGAGGTGAAACAACTTTTCCTTAAATAAGTAATATATCTTTGTAAGAAGAATCCCAAGGAGATAACAACTAAAAAAAATTACAACATGATGCACATATTTTATATAAAGTTAATTATACTTGTAAAGAAAAATAAACTTTCCTTAAGCCAAGCCTAGGCTCTCTTCACTCCTTTACTCTCAAATTAATTCATAGGGACATACCCTTTCAGTACGTGCATTGAAAGTCTCTTTGGGCTTGGCTAGCAAGGAGCCTAGATACTTTGCTTGTTTCTTTCTAGGAGTTATCTCTTTAACCAAATTCCAACACCCTTCTTCCATTTGTTCCTTAAGAATTTAGAGATGAGCTTTATGGACAATGTTTTCTTGGTTTTTTGCTTCTTTCTTCTTTTTTTAGGGTGGTAACAAAAAATTTAGTCCACTTGTAGATCTTTTACCCTACTAGTTCCTTAAAACTATTATGCAACCAATGTTAAGTTGTATTGTTGTGTTAAAGAGAATATATTAGTCCTTCTGTAACTATGTTTTGTGTTAGAGCATACATTAGTGCTTTTATAACTTTGTTTTGGGGAAACCTTTTTCATGTGAACTTTGTGTTATATACACATATTTTTTTAATTTATAGAGGGTTTCTCTAATTTGAAACTTTTTTGATAGATTCAACTCCAAATTGTAACATAAATATTCCAGTATCTCTATGATTTAAACAAAATATAACATATCAAGTAAGCATATTCTTACAATCGAAGCCTCCTTTGATTAAGCTATCACCCCATTGGTTTCTTGAAACTTCTCTACAAATAGTGTTAAATTGTATTGTCATGTTAGAGCAATACTGAGGCCTTTTTTGTGTAGCATACATCATTGCTTTTGTAACCATGTTTTGGGGGAAAACTCTTTCAAGTTATCTCTGTATTATTTTTATTATTTCACATTTACTTTATGCATACACATAATTGTTTGTTTTACATTTATAGAGGATCGCTTTGTTATGAACATTTCTATCACAACTTTTTCTTAAACAATGGGAATTGTTTTTCAAATTTGAGATATTCAAAATTTGGTCTAATGGTTTTTTTTAATTGAACAAAACTTTTATTAATGAAAAAATTAATATATTATAAGAGTACAATGCATTGTTTAGAAAATAATTAGACTGTTATACATCATTATTAGCAAAAAACAACCACTAATACAACAAACTATCCATATAATAGAAAAAGTAGGGTAAAAATAACACCACACAAACCATTAGAGCATTACAAAAATACTCGTCCAACCTCAAAACAATTTGGTCTAATAATTAACCTTAATTTAACATTAAATTATAAAAGGGTAATGATTCATCCAACCAATATTAATGAGCAAAAATATTCCCAATATTTATTTAAAAAACAAATAACATATTGTTGTTTACTTGTAGGTTGGCTTTCAAGCTGATTAGTAGTTTACTTAAGATTACATTCAATAAAAATGAGTTATATAATGTTGAGTCATATAGTTGAGACCATTTCTTTTGCATCCCACATAAACAACCAACATTTTGTAATGTCAATTGTTTACAAAATATATGACCCTATTGTTTGTCAATTTTATTCACTGTCCTATCCATTTCAACACCAATGTGGTACCCAACCCTATTGTTTGTCGATAAAATTTTGACCCCTAGACTATTTTACAACATGCCGACTATTTAAGGTTTACCCTTTTTTGTGACTATATTATTTTTAATGGTGTTTTTTTATGGAACCAACTAGATTACATAGATATTGGGACCATACATCTAAATTAGAAGTTGTCCTTTAAATAAGTTGCTAAGGGTAGCCATTAAAGTTCCTAAAGTAGATAATGTCTATATAATCTAAATTAGTTGTAGTTAACTGAAATAAAAATATTTTATACAATATTAATGGTATTTGAATAAAAAAATTGATATCCAACACAAGAAGTCAATTTTCAACATATTTAAATATGCCAAGGTATTTCTATAGGAAGAAATGATACATCGAGACTTCAAATTACATTAAATAGGAACAATTCTATAGATTACTAAGGACAGTAAAATAGAAACAAAGGCACTCTCTAGGATGCCAAAATTTTAAAACATAAATATCAATAAAGTTAAGGTTAGGTCAATAAAATAACATTAAAGATATGTGTGCAATGGATCTTAAATAATAACTCAAGATTAAAACAATTTACTACATTAAGTTTTGATTGAGGCATAATGTTATTATGAAGAAGAACCAACTTCAAAATTTTAAACAACCAATTAAGAACATAGTAAAATTGTAGCTATAAATTATACAAATTAAAAACACAACATATTTTATGGTTTTTATCTTCCACTCATTATCTAAAGATCAACGAATTGTTTGGTTTATTGAAAAAATCAAATGCAATATCTTCCATGTATAGGGAAAAACATGCAATTACAAAGATAGATGAATTTAAAAACCCCTATTTTCATAGATAGTAGTGCTTCTGGTAAAACTGTGTGTAGCTTTTTTGCCTCAGAATTAAAAGAAACATTTCGGATCACACTCCATGATCCATCAACATGGACTGTGGAAATATCATGACTGCCCCTATTTTCATGTCATTTTAAAAATATATAAGAATAGATTGAACAAGGACCAATTGATCTTTGTCAACCTTGAGGCAAGTTTAAAAGATGTCATCCCTCATTTTGGATAGTGTATCCCTTAATTAGCTATCTGTTAAAATGTAATCTATTATATTGAATCAAGAAAAAGTAACAAATACCACACCTTCACATTCATTCATAAGAAACGTATTGGTAGATTTGTTTTTCCAATTCAAATTGTAAAATCAAGAATAATTTAATTATTTGACCATTCCAATTTTGTTGTTTTTCCAATTCATATTGCAGAATCAAGAATAATTTAATTATTTGACCATTCCAATTTTGTTATTTTCCAATTCATATTGCAAAATCAAGAATAATTTAATTATTTGACCAAGAATAATTTTGTTATTTTTCCAATTCACATTGCAAAATCAAGAATAATTTAATTATTTGACCAAGAATAATTTTGTTATTTTTCCAATTCATATTGTAAAATCAAGAATAATTTAATTATTTGACCATTCCAATTTTGTTATTTTTCCAATTCATATTCTAAAATCAAGAATAATTTAATTATTTGACCATTCCAATTTTGTTATTTTTCCAATTCATAGTCCAAAATTATTCTTGATTTTGGAATATGAATTGAAAAATAACAAAATCTAAAATCAAGAACAATTTAATTATTTGACCATTCCAATTTTGTTACTACTCTAACTAATTCATAAGAACTATTCTTATAACTATACCACAATGAACACCACACTAAATGATTTTAGCATAAAATAATTAAATAAATATTCTTTAGACTGAAGGAATTTAAGAGAATAAATACTCTTTTAAGCCTTAAGTCTAAATCAAAGCATACAATAATTAATGCGTCCAACATTACAATATAATAATAAACTAGCAGTTGCACAGGGTGAACGAACAATGGTTTTCTGGATAGGATGTTTGTAAAGTTGTAGTGCCCCCTCGTTGTTAGCTTGTGATGGTGGTAGTTCTGCATTGCTCTCTGTCAGTCAGAGACAGTTGTTAATCGTTCATTTCATTGATTCAGTTTTGAGACAGTTGATTAGTAGGTTATGATTTATGTTTATCTGATGAACGATATTTGACTGCTATATTTAGACATCTGTTATGAGTTAGATGACATTATGAGTACTTCAGTTATGATGTGTTGAATAAGTTTAGTAATGGATTATTATTTACATGTTTTATTAGATTTGTAGATATCTGTTTTTGAATGTTATGATTATAACCTTATCCAAGAGTAGGGACGGTGTAGCATTACTCGTTTCGAGTACCCTGCTACACCATGATTCTTTGACTCTCTGTGTGTTGACATATACGTACTTGATCGTATTTAATCAGTTGTTTGGATGCAGGCTGCATGTACCGAACCTCGACTCCACCTAATATAGCAGGTTTGAGCGGGTTCTTTCACCAATGGATATTAGTGATGGGAGATAACATGAGGTCTAATCCACTAGGTCGATCCTTGTCTTCTGTTGTGGTCTCGAGTCATGTTGGGACACTTGGTCTTTGCCTTGTTATGATTGGTTATCTTGTGTTGTGATGTTTAGTCAAGTCATGTTTTATAATGTTTAAATTATGCTCCTGTGTGGTTAGAAGATTCTTTAATGAACTAGTGGCTATTAATAATGCTCCTATTTTGGTTATTAGATAATTATTGAATTAGCTTAAAAGCTTTGGATGACACATTGGCCATATACCAGCTTAGCCTTGTCATCATCTCTATGTTGAGATGAGTCTCCGATGTCATGTATTACCTCAGACACTGTCTGGTTATTGCTTGATTATTCTATCATTCTGTGAGTCAGTCCCGTATGAATCTTGTGTTGAGGTAGTCCTTGCGGGTTGCTGTTGGATGTTTTGTTATTTGTAATTTTATTTGTCATGGTGTTAGAAAATTGAGCTCGTGCCTTGTTTTTGTATGATTTTCTCGAGAGGATTTTATAAGCCTTGGTCTTCTTTGGCTACTTTAATTAAATTGGGGGAACAACAAGGAATAGCTTGATTTCTTAATTTCACATGCGCTTGATGCACGAGCCCACACTTGGAGTACTAATTAATATCTAAATCTTCATCTCAATCTCTCAACACGTGTTCTGCACTTCAATTTCAATTCAAACTCTCTAGTTATAACTCTTTATTCTGCTCTAAGGCCATGACTACAGAGAGCCTAGAGCCTTCATGTAGCATAACTCACTCCATCGTAGGCAACAATAAGAAACATGGACAAAAGAAAAATGTATGGCTGTTACACTACGCCTCTCTTCCAACACAGCGGTATTAGTGTTTTTTTTGGTATTCTTCTTAGTTTAATAGATTACTAGATTTGTAGGGTTCCCACAACATTTAATCAGACATTAAAACATTATTTTAATTACTTCTTCCATGAATTGCACATTTTCCTATCGTGGCATTCATATTGCATGTTTTCCTAGGTATCGTGGCATTTGAATTGCATGCTTGCCTAACATGGCATTGGCATAGATTGTATGATCTGATCAAGGTTTTTTGGGGGGCATCGGAGCTCAGTCTACGATGGGTTGAAGAGGGCCATAGAGATGAGAGGGTGGAGCTCGCTAATTAATGGTTCTGGAGACTGGCAGAACACTTACAGGGGTTTCATTTTTTTTCAGTCGAATGGGAATAGAGTCGTGGGGACAAGGTATCTTCATTGTTGCCCTTCCCAGGGGTTTGTAGGGCCGAGCCTATGGCGGTGTAAAACTCTTCATAGGGCATTGTTGGTAGAATGTAAGCCCTGGTCGGCTTTCTCTACAGGTGTGGCCAAATGCAGGCCATTGTGGCCTTCTTGTACAAGTGGTGACCTTCAAAGTAGGCCACTAGCAAAGGCAGCATGCCTTTTAGATAGGTTGCACTCCTTTCTATATAGGCCACAGGCCTTCTATTAAGGTTGTGAGCCTTGTATGCAGGGTGTCGACATATTCAAGCCACAAGGCAAGGCCCTTGGTTGGCCTTCTCAATGCAAATCGTCTCTCTGTGGATGCTAAGGACAAAGGATCAACAAACAAGGGTGACAATGCTATGTTATAGGGTTTGAATCACCAATATTTGAGATTGCAAACCCTTGTCACTGAACACGTCTCATGCCTCTCTATCGACTACTTTTTTTTAAATCCCAAAATGCCTTTTTGGCATGATGTAGAGGTAGAATGGTGGGATCCAAGGAGGGGATCCAACAACTGAAGCCAAGGGAGATAATCTGCCCAGTAAACTTTGAGGTGGAAACTATAGGATTGAAGGAAACAGGGCGGCGCTGTTCTGATCTAAATTGTAGTGGGAAACTCAAGGATAGAGTTCTTGATTGGGAGGATGCATTGCCCCAAAAGAGATGAATCCTATAGAGAAGCATTGTAGATGGTAGATCTAATCATATGCCTAGGAACAAGCTTGCAGATAACTCCAGCAATGCAATTGGCCCTTAAAATCCGTTCATGGTGGTGGCAAGCTTGTAATTGTCAATCTTCAGGTATGGTTTCTCATTAGATATTTACGATTTCCCCTTCTAAGGCCCATAAAATTACCGAGTTGTCTCATGAAAGAAAACATTATTTGGATGTCATGATTTGCTTCTTTGATTTTCCAACATTGCACCTACACTTTCTATTCAAATGTTGATGAATAAATCAATTGTATTTGGTCAAGTGGACATGAAATATGGAAAGTAATGATTGCCAAAATGAATAAACTAATATAAATCTGAATGTTTTACTGTGAGTGCAACATTTACAAATGAATAGGATTATTGTAAACTTTCAATTAGTAAACTGAACTTAGAGAAATGTAAATGAGAGCAAACACCATGCACAAATAAGAAGCCAAAGGATTTACTTTAGAGAAACCTGTGTAGTAGAAAACTTCAGTGAAATGTGAGTTACAACTTATTTAAGATCTACAATTCAATGGTACTTATAGTTCTAGGCAATTTGGGTAACCAGCTAGCCTAAACTACAAAGAATTCAAACCCTAAGATCCTTGACACGGCTCTCTTATAAGTCTATTAAATCTTCTTGACCAACTGTTAATTGAGAATCTTGCATTCCATAAAGCGAATTCATTGGGACCCTCTGTTGAACAGATGGTGTGCCTATCTGTGCTTCCCTAAACTCGCATTGCATGGTGCATAATATACATTCCCACCGCTGCCAATTTTGCAGAAATAGCGTACAGTTCCAAGTGTCCCAAAATCCATGAAGGAAGCTGGGTAAATATGGAATTAATCTTATGAAATTAAAATAGCTTCTATTATGTTCAAATGCTTAAATAGTTAAGATAGATAATTCCCATGATACTTAGTTGTATTGAAATCATAAGTTTACCGAGTTCCATCAAGCTGAGCTGAAACCAACGATTTTATGGAAACACATAGTTTTGTTTATAATCTATTTTACAGGGGTGGGTGTTTAAGTACTCACCAAATACATGACAACTAAACCTATGTATCTGATAAAGCATTGGCCATTTATAATATTCAGATTTGCAAGCAGAAAATTGACATAGCACTTAAAAATAACCATGCCATTAGTTCCCGGACTAATGTACACAGCTGAAACTTGTAACTAATATCAGCTCCACTTTATGCCATGAATCTGAAAACCATCATAACAGCAAAATGAAAACATATGTCTTCAAAACACGCCACACAAATCATATATGTGCTAACAGTTAACTACGCATTCAACAGTCTATAAAAGGCAAGGCAACTTAGTGAAATGTGAGTAGAAATGAAATGGAAGATATTAGTGTCATTTTAGTGTGCACACTTGTGGGTAGAAAAGCGAGTTCTTCCTATTTTGTGGCCTTAATGTCTGCAGCTTATTTTCTTCTAATATAAGTATTGAATAGGGCAATAATGGAGACTTGAGGAAAGAATTTTATTGATAGCACTTTAGAAAATGCGGATGACTTTCACAAGGTTTTGCTTATCGAGAGTATAAGTGTATTGTTCTATAGTTGTCTTCTAGTTAAGATTGTTATCTTATCTTATCCATATAAGAAAGTATATGTCCAATAGTTATCTTCTCTATTAAATGATTTAATTATTTTAGTTCTTTAAGTAATGATAGAGTTCTAATTAAGTTTTAATCATACCCTAGTGATCTGGTAAATGTTAGACAGTAGTTTATGCTTAAGCAAATTATACATGTTGGTAAATTTGTTTTTTAGAAATTATAGTGTTCGATTATTAAATTGGAAGCTGGTTTTCTTAGCAAATCTGATATATTTTGTTAGTGTGAAATATATTCTCATTTTTTGGTATCCTTGTTTTGAGATGATAAAATGAAGGTTGGGCATCTTAGCCTATAGGAAATTGTATAGGTTTAGGATGGTTGTTTTGTAATTGTATAGTGTTTGATATGAAGTTGTAATTCATAGAATGATATTGGCTTGTGGTCGGTCTTGCGATATATGTTTATGTAACAAGTAATTAGGAGATACTTATGCTTTTGGGAATGGGATGTTTAAGAAACAAAGTAGAGCTTGAAGTTAAGCTTGTAAGGATATATAAAGAGTTTAATTTAGTAGAATGAGGTAAATAGTTTATTTTCGTTAGTAACTTATGCAATCTAGATATTTATCCTATTCTCATGAACGTGTTCATTAGAAATTGTAGGTTGGAAGATGCGTGATGGGAAGTTGTGATATTGGACAAATATGTATATCTAATTCAGTTGTTTGATTTTGATTGTAGTTGGTTTAACGTTAGAGAAAGACCTAGCTTATTGTAAATAAGTGCTTATGGATGTTTTTAATTAGAAATGGTAAGTGGCAAATCTTGAATGATAAGTTACACCATTTAGTGTTATAATGATTTGATCTATGGAATTACTTTTTGAGCTTTCCTTGACTTTTGTGAAGAAGGAATGTTTGGTTTATGGTCCTCCTTCCTTGCCTCATTAATTCCTAGAGTTATGAAGTTTTGCTTTTCATGATAACTTGGTGTGAGTTGTTTCCTTGACTAGATAGAAGTTCATTCAATCTCTTATGCTTGATTGTTGCCTTGTCACTGGTGTTGGATCTTTGCGTCTATTTTGGGGGTGAGTTGTGTTTATGTGTGTTTTCTTGTGAAGATGATACATTGTCGGATATGAATTTTAGTCATGTGGTCAAGTTGTATTTCCAAGGCCTATGATGTTTATGGGTCATTTCAATTAATATGGTATATTATGGCTCTTGTTCATGTGAGGGAAACCTTGCAATGTAATGGGAAGGGATGATGCAATTGGTCTAAGCTCATTTCTTAGTTTGAGTCTTTTGTTGCAAACAAGTGTCAAGTGTTAACCCTTGGTTTCCATTTTGGATGAGGAACTTCTTTGTGATATAATGTCTGTGTACCAAACTCTAAAGGGGTAGTTCTTGGCTTTGGTTTGAATTATGGCATTGGGTTATCTAGATTTTCACATCTTGCAATGATTGGGGAATGGTCTCTTGGATACAGTACTTGGTTCTTGTTGGTGTTGTTTCAATTTTTAAGAGGTTATATGGATTTATTGTTGTGGCCTAGTGAATGGCATAAGTTATGGCTCGGATCTGTTTGGTGACTTTCCCCTGCATGTTGTGGTATGTATGTTGACCAGAGAATGCTAAGGGAGTGGCTTTCATGGTGGGGCCAGTGCCTAGTGAGAGGCCGCTTGGGTAACCCCATGGAAGTTGTAAGCATGTGGAAAACTTAATAACTTAATCAAGAGGGTTGGGGGTATTAAAACACTTAATAAGATAAGTAAGAGACCTCACCCATGCCTTGAGTGCTCTCATAGGCTAAGGATGGGATGAGAAGGCCTGGTTGGCAAGGCTGACCTCCTCGTCTCCTTGAGAGGTCCTGTCAGCTCCGCATGTGTCACCCTATGGGGCCGGTGCCTAGAGAGAGGCTACCAGGGTAACCATAGATGGGGGCCAGCTTCTGGTGATAGATAGCCCGGGTAACCCATGCTAGGACCATGTGATGACACTCTCCTTATGCAGTTCTATTGTTTCTTGGTGGTACCTCTGGAGTGATGTCTTGTCTTGTGCAGCTTTGATGATATGGTTGGTTGTGTCAGGTCAGTGGTCATTATTTTATTTTTGGATGTTGTTTCTTGGCTTAGTGGAATCCTTGTCGTTATCTCCTAGCTCGGAGGGGTGGACCTCAGGGTTCCACATGGTTGGGAGGCAGAGCTATCCATTGGCCATCTTGGAGATGCGGTTTAAGTCTAGTGCAGAGGTGTTCCAATTCTAGTTTGCTTCCTACCTTCAGTGGTGTTGTAAACCTTCTTATGTATTCTTTCGTAAACCGACATGATCGGTCTTATAATCTTGTAATCATGTAATCCTGTACTGAGACTCTGCAATTAATATATTCTACTACAGTAAAAGTTATTTGTATCTAATTTAGTAGTGTAATGGTTATTACTTCTGTAGTTTCATTTTCTTTTATTAATGCAGTTATGTTGCCCTAGAGTTGTTAGAAGAGTAATTTCATTTATGCAGTGTAATATGGTATGTTTGGTTACTTCTTTGCACTATCTTGCTTTCAAAAAAAAAAAAATTATGTAACCTTTGCACTTTTAGTCTAGCACTCTAGGGTTGCATGACTGGGCATTACAAAAGTAAATGTTTTTTGAGAAGTGTTTGTGTTTTATGACTTGTTGGCATTGCATTGTTTGAGGAAGGTAGTGTAATTTGTGATTTATAGGCGTTGCAAGGGAGTATCAATTCTCATAATATAGTGGCTCCTCTTGCGTATATTTATGTAGCTAGTTTTATGTTGCATCCTTCTTGAAATTGTATATGGAAGCAGCTTCCATGCTATGTTTTTCAATTTAGAAATATGGTTTTTCAACTACATATTGTTGTGTAATAAATAGATATGTAATAGTTTGAGTGACTACATGTTGTACAACTATGACAAATTTTGACACAAGATTGGACACACGAAATGGATTGTTGAACAGATTTTTAGAACATCTAAACAAAGCATTTGAGACTGTAAATCCATATTCTATTAACTTTCCTTGTATAAAAATGGTAACATGGAACTAGAATTATGGAAAGTTAACATTAGGTTTGCTCCACAAATGTCATTCAAAAACTACTCAAATTTCAATTGGTGCCAATTGTCATACTATGTTTTGAAATTTAGAAATATAGTTTTTCAACTACACACTATTGTGTAATAAATAGCTATATAATAGTTTGAGTGACTACATACTACTATTATGACAAACTTTGACACAAAATTGGACGCACCAAATGGATTGTTGAACAGATTTTTAGAACTTCCAAACAAAGCATTCAAGATTTTAAATCTTTATTCTATTAACTTGCCCTGCATAAAAAGGGTAACATGGAACAAGAATTATGGAAACCTAACATTGGGTTTGCTCCAAAAATGTCATTCAAAAACTACTCAAATTTCAATGAGCGTCGTGCCTCAAATAGATTGGGAACAATTTAATCTATGTACAATTATTGTTTGGGAATGCACCGAGAGAAGAAATCATATCATGGATTAACAAAATTTCCTTGAAAAATAAATAGCCATAAAAGGAGTGTTTGAAAAACACAAGATCTGCTCAACAATATTCCTAAATAGATATTAACTCATCAAGAATGCAATTCAAATAGATCATAAACAAGTTAGATCAGTAAAAATAAAATTAAGTTGAATTAGTTCTATAGTACATCCATGCCTGCATTAATATAAATATATCAAGCACAAAATATGAAGTATCACATGACTTGAAAATGGATGGGTCATTAAGATCTCTTCATCAACTTCTCCATTCAAAAAGGCATTCGTAACATCCATTTGGTGAAGAGACCACGTGTAATGAGCTATCAATACTATAGTAGCTCTGATAATATTGATCTTTGCTTTTGGACCAAGATTTTTTGTGTAGTCAAATCCCTCCTTTTGGTCACTAATCTTGCCTTATGTTTTTCAATGCTTCCATTAGACTTGAACTTAGTTTTATACACCCACTTATTTTTTACTACATTCTTTTCCTTGGGTAACTCCACCAATTCCCAACTCATATTCTTTATCAAAGAGTCATATTTATTTTGCATAGCTTGTTCCCATTCATATTTTCCCTTACCCTCATCATAAGTTTGAGGATCATTAGTCTTCATTATTGTGGTCATTAGGGCATTATTAACTTGTTGATTTCTTTGATAAATTTCTTGAGGACTCTTGGTCTTTTGAGAAGGGCTAGATTCTTCAATTGTATTGGAAGTTGACTTTGTACTTTTGTTGGTTTCAAAAGTAATATAGGATATGTCATTATTTGTGACCACTCGTGGGATAGGATTTGGATAGGATTTTATCATATCCTTGAACCCTTGATTAAACTTGACATCCCTAAGGATTTCAAGGTTTGGGATAGGAACACTTATTTGGCAATGGGTACACTAAGATAGCATGTAGATAAAAGTAATTAGTTGTTCCTTTATAATTGCACATTGAACATTGAAATTTATCAAGAAGAGAACATACAATTTTGTTGCTAGTGAATGGTTGTTGTCCATCCATCATTTGAACATTGAAGGAATGTAGTGATATGTGTTGTTTTCTTGTATTAGAAAAGAAATGGAGTAAATTAAATATGTTGATGTGTATGCAAGTAAAGTTGATTTTGAATAGTAGTGGGTAAAAGTAGGTATGCAAGTAAAGTTATTTTTTGTTTCAGTCAATTATTTGCAAGTGATAGTGCCCTTAATGTGCAATGGGTATGCCAAGATAGCATGTAGATAAAAGTAATTAGTGGTAGAAGACATGAAGTGGGAGCTCATTATAGGGAAAATAGAGAAAACAAAATGGCAAACTAAGCAAGGGTGGAAGAATTAGAAGAGTTGCATGCAAGTAAATTTGTTTTCTATTTCAATCAATTATTTGCAAGTGATAGTGCCCTTAATTGGTCCTCTTCTTATTTCCCAATGGGATGTAATATATTTCTCTAATGAACCAATATCATTGTGAATGTTTCTAAATGACTGGTATAGAAGCAATTTACTCCAACATAATTATTGACAGCATCGATCATTTGGTACTGGGATGGTGATGAAATGAGGGGATACTTGAACAATAGCTAGTGTTAAGTGTTCTTTCCATTTTTTGGACTTTTGAGATATTGCAAATGTCCATTTTTGAGGCACTTCAACAAATAACATTATTTTCTTGAATTGTATTGGTCATGCCATGTATGAAACATTGAGTCTTGGAGACGATATATTGCTATTGTCATAAATAGATACACTTTAGTATGCAATGGGTGCACTAAAGAGGTCTTAAAGGTGAATTATTAGGTCCTTAAGAAAATTATGTGTTTCCTTAAGTGTAGTTCCCAATGGACAGATGTCATCTTTGGATCATTGGCATGAAATGACTGATTCAAAGCCACTCTCTCTCTTCTTTATCTCTTTTTCCCTTTATATCTCTTATCTCTATCTCTTTTTCTCTATTCCTCTCCCTCTCTCTCTATTTTTGTAAACATACCATCTTTAATGTAGGGAACTATCCATTAGAACACTTGGCAATAACCCCAAGTCTATCACACAATGGAACACTTTTTGCCACTATATTTATGTAGTTAAAATTAGTTTTGTAATCCCATGATAATAAATGTTTTTTTGTTTTAAGAAATGCCTCTTCAATTGTCATGGGTGGTAAAGGTAAAACCTAAAAAATAATTATTCATAGGAAGGTTATGCATGTAGCCATGTTTTCTACTTGCAACTAAAAAGTACTTTGAACCCACAAATTCTAGTTCAACATCATACATAAATAAGGATATGGTTTCTCTATACACCCTTTGACATACTATACACATATTCAAAGTAAAAGTATGGTGGGTCCTTCTCAAATTCTTTAAGCCTCCACTACTAACCCACAAGGTGATCTAGAACTTGAAATCCAATCAATCCTTTAACATGGTGTGGCAAACAAAAATTCTCAAAGAAGGCATTCTTAACATCCATTTGGTGAAGAGACCATGTGTAATGAGCTATCAATACTATAGTAGTCCTGACAATATTGATCTTTGCTATTAGCCCAAAAGTTTTTGTGTACTCAATTCCCTCCTTTTGGTCACTAATCTTGACTTATGTTTTTTAATGCTTCCATTAAACTTGAACATAGTTTTATACACCCACGCATTTTTTATTACATTCTTTCCCTTGGGTAAGTCCATCAATTCCCAACTCATATTCTTTATCAAAGAGTCATATTTATTTTGCATAGCTTGTTCCTATTTATATTTTCCCTTATCCTCATCATAAGTTTGAGGATCATTAGTCTTCATTATTGTGGCCACTAGGGCATGTAATTAACTTGTTGAGTTATTTGATAAATTTCTTGAGGATTTTTGGTCTTTTGAGAAGGGTTAGATTCTTCAATTGTATTGGAAGTTGACTTTGAACTTTTGTTTGTTTCAAAAGTACTATAGGATATTTCATTACTTGTGACCACTTGTGGGATAGGATTGGAGAAGATTTTATCATATCCTTGAACCCTTGATTAAACTTGACATCCCTCTTTGTGAACACATCCTCCACACTAGGATCATACAACCTATATCATTTCCTATGATCATCATAGACAACAAAGATACACTTAACACTCTTACTATAAAATTTATTTTGTCTAATCTTACTAGGTATCTAAGAAAATGCTTCACATCTAAATACCCTAAAATACTTAACATTTGGTTTCTCGTTGCTCCATGCTTCCTTGGTATTTTGTAAACAAGTTGTAGTAGATCTATTCAAGACATGAGTTTCCATATTGACAACCTCAAACCAAAGAAACAAAGGAAGATCCTTAGATTGTAACATACATCATGCCATTTCCACTAAGGTCATATTCTTTCTTTCAACCCCACCATTTTGTCGAGGAGTATATATGTTAGACATTTCTATCTTGATCCAATGATGTTCACCAAAAACATTCCTCTATTTTATATGAATTTCCATGGATTGCAATGCATTCAAGTGTAACTTGATAGAATAATGAAGCCTTCACTGTGTACTAATTTGGAATTCAATAAATTATAAACTCCTTATTTTCATAACCAAGTTCCTACCCAAATTGAAGAGGCTACCAAAAGGAAGTATTGAAAATTATGGACATTATTTTAATTTTTATTTTATATAGAGAGAGGAATTTAAAATAGGTAGAGAGTACAAGTATTGAAAATTATGGACATTATTATTATTTTGATTCTATGAAAGAGATATAGAGAGGGAGAGAATGATATAGATAAACACTGTCCATGAAAAAAAACAAAAATATAGTATTGATTTCAAGGAAGTTTGAATGGATTTAAATTCCATACTTGGTGAAAGTGTGGGTTATAATAAAGATATACGAGAGAGAGAGAGAGAGAGAGAGAGAGAGAGAGAGAGAGAGAGAGAGAGAGAGAGAGAGAGAGAGAGAGAGAGAGAGAGAGAGAGAGAGAGAGAGAGAGAGAGAGAGATGCTAACAATCCAAATAGAGCATGTGTCCACAAGGAGCTACACTCAAGGCAACATGTCATTTATTGCATGGGAGAGGGAGATAAAGAAATATATAGAGATAGAGAGATAGAGAGGAAAAGAGATGAGAGTGATTTTGAAGACATGCTTTTAGATAGAAAGAGAGATAGAGGAGATAGAGATAGAGATAAGGGATATAGAGGGAAGGAGGGAAAGAGATATAGAGAGAGGAATAGAGAGAAAATATAAATTGTGACAGATAGTAACATTTTTTATGGTATACTTTATATCTATCTAAGTTTTAAATTTTTTTTAATATTTTTTTCCTAATTTTAAAATTGAACTACCTTTTTGTAAATCTTTTTTGAAGAAGACAAAACTAATAGGCAAGTAGTAAAAATCAGGTTTGCATGTTAACTTCACACACTTACCTTTAATCACTTACATATAAATTTAAGTTACTTTCAATGAAATAAATAAAACAAACTAAAACAAGGGCAAGTTATAAATTTTTAACATACTCGTGCAATATGCTTTGTGAAGGTGAAAACAACTATTTGGTTTAGAAAACCACTCCAAACCTTTGACAAGAGAAAAATATCAATCTTAAGGAAACTTCCAACTACCTTGCAGAAAATCACTTCAAGCCTTTGACAACACACAAAGACTAATGTAGAATTTTTAGTTGTAATCTCTTCTCATTACTATAGGGGACAATATCCAATAGTAGTGCAGGTACCAATAGTTGTCATAGAATTGGTACATTGAAAACCCGATACTTGAAAAGTATGGTATTGGTACATACTCGTGCAATATGTTTTGTGAAGGTGAAAAGAACTATTTGGTTTAGATATAATTCACTACTCTCTTGTATTGTAGAGGTATGTAGTAAAATATAATGGAAAGTTACATGCAATTTTTTTAATCTTGTGAATAAAATTTAACTAAGAAGAGCATAACATAGAAATATAGAAATGGAAAGGATTATTGTTGCACAAATTTACTAGGCCGTAAATTACACATGCCAACAGAAATAGAAAGGATTAAAGTTGCACAAATTTTCTTAGCAGTAAAATTACAAATGCCTACAGAAATAGAAGGAATTAAAGCTGCACAAATTTCCTTTGATGATGAGGCTTAGGGTCCAAATGCTAGTAACCTCTGGGTTCAACTGTGGAGAATTCCTCAAGAAGGGGATACACCACTACTCAAGAGGAATTCTCCAACTGTATTGGGTGTGAGGTCGAGCCATTGTGAACATAAATATTGGGCTTCTTAAATTTTATCAAGTGTAGGAACAAGATGTTGGCGCTTCACCAAGTACAAAACACTTCCAACTTTAAAAAAAATTTAATTTTCAATAACTAAATATGCTTTTGCTAAGAAAATATCAACGATGAAGTTATGTTTCTTTATTGTACAATAAATTGTGAAATTCCAAATAACTCAAGGTCAACACATAACAAGAATTTGAAAATTGAAAACCTTGTTGGTTAAAGAACAGAGAGTTCACCTTAGATTCGAACACTTTTTTGATCAAATGTGTATGAAATCACCCCTCTACCTTAGTTTTCAAATATCAACAAATGTGGAAAGGTTCATGAAACCCCAAGATGAATGTTGCGATGAAACTACTTACCTGTTGTTGTGTCCATCTCTTTTGAGAGTAAACGAGTGAGGCAGAGGTGTTGGGTTTGAAACCACTCTGAAGCTACACTCCAGCAATTTCTAACACTTTGTGTGGTCCACCTCCCTTCCAAGGTAACCTAAAGGATCCTCCTTTGAATAGTATTATTATTTTTTTCTTGCATTCACAGTTATGTCCCTATACCTAAAACTATACCTAATGTAATTTAAACTATATATTGCACCAAGAATAAAAAATAAAGAACAAATCTCAATTAAATTTAAGATACAATTATAGAGTAAGAAATAAACTGCAATTATAGTATTTTAATATAGTTTTACCTTTTCCTATCGTGCAATATATTTTTGTTATGGTCATTCAATAAAGTAATATTTGTCTTTGTATTTAACTCATTTTAACTTGCAATCTAAAATTTTAATTCGGTTTTCTTTTTTTAAGATCTTATGTTATTTTTTAGGTCTTTACTTTTGCCTTCTTAACATGCTTTTGTAACCCTACAACTAGTAGCGACATTAGTTGCATTGCGGCTGTTGTTAATTATGTTTTCTATTAATTGATCTTCATTATATTTTAGGTTTGTTTTTACAAGGATGCCAAAATGCTTTAAATTTGATGGTAATTCATGAATTTTAATAAAATAAATTATTAGCTAAGTTTGAAAACAAAACTCATACACAATGAATTTCAGAACAAATCACTAATTATTTTTCAATTTATTCTTTATAGTGCAAAGAAATAAAGAGAAAACCACCATCTATTTTAATAGCTTCTTAAGAAATACATTGCCCAAATCAAGGGAAAAGTAGCAATAAGAAATTTGCAAAGTGATTATATTTTAAAACTAAAATTTATGTAACAGTAGTGAATTTTAAAGCTTAGCAATACCAACTATGTTGTAAGACAAGTAGGATTTTATTCATTAGGAAAATGTATTTTTATCTTTTGAGCAATTAATTTAATATGATAATTATATTTGATCTAGTTTTGTTATTGATCTGTCAGGGACATTTGGCTGTCATGGGATTACAAAACCAAGCTTTATTGTATAAACATAGTGGCAAAAAAGTGTTACATTGTGTGATACACTTGGGGCTATGGTCAAGAATTGTAATGGAAAACCCTACATTAAAGATTAAGCTATGGGTTTCCAGAAATGTCTCAACAACACATATCACTACATTCTTTCAATTCTATTGATGGATGGAGAACAACCACTGACCATCAACAAAATTGAATGCTCTATTCTCTAGAAATTACATATTTCTTTTATCTACATGCTATCTTGGCGTACCCATTGCACACTAAGGTGAGATTGCTAGTAGTATTTTTATATCTCATGGCCTTTGAAGTGTGGTAAATATTTGTTATATTTTTATTGGTCAAAATTGATATTTAATTATTAACTTTTAATTCTATCAAATTTAGTGAGAACTTAAAATTTAATTCCATTATAATATATATTTTTGCAAATTATATTTTTATTCAATTAAATGCTACATTGATCATAGGTGTGTGTTAACAAATAGAAATGAAGTGTAAAAAAAATAGTTATGGAGAAATTGCCTTTTCAAATGTAAATAATTTAATAACTAGTGGCTTTTTCAAAAGTAAAATTAAATAAAATAACTATAAAATGACTCTTAAGTAAACAAAACAAAATAACTCTTTATTTAGGAGTTATTTTATTTTTAAAGAGTTATTTTGTTTTGTTTATTAAGAGTTATTTTATAGTTATTTTATTTAATATTAATTGTATAGGCCTCTACATTTTTGAATAATAATCTAATTAATATTTTAAATATTTTATCAATACTAATATAATATTATTTTTATTCAAACTATTTAATTCAAATATATTATTAATATACATAAATATAAAATACATTTTATAATATTCATATTGATAATATATTATATATTATTTTATATTTATAACTATAATTTATATATTATAAAATACTATTTATGAATATATATTAAATATAATATTGTATTATATTTATATAAAGCTTATATATATATATATATATATATATATATATATATCTAAAAACTTTTAAAGCTCCTATCAAGAAATAGGAATTCTCCTTGAAGAATTAGTATATAAAGCTTATATATTTATGTATGCATAAAGCATTATATGGTAAACAAAAACATTATGCATATATCCCCAGAGTTTTATAATATAGTTAGCAATTTGATGCAGTTGAGATTGAAGATCCTTATCAAGCTGTCAATCAAGCAACAAAACTCACTACAATGCAACAAATTTCAATAGAAAACAACCGTCCTTTTATTGCAATCAACAAAGTATAGATTACATTCAAATTTCAATTATAGTGAATTTTCACAGAGACCAAATTGACTTTTCCATCAACAATTTTTCTGTAATTCTTCATACAATATAATCTGATCCAAAATCCCCATTCTAAACGCCACTTCACCTGTCGTCACATTCCCCTGCTACCCAAGGAAAACAATTTATTTCAACTTCCCTGACAAAACGATCTCCACATGATTTAACTGTTGAAGACCAAATGAACCATCGCACCACAAAGTCTTCAACTCCATCCCATCAGGATGTCGAGGAGACGACTACGGGGCTCCCTTTGACATAGAATGTCCCATCAATAAATCATGTAGCATCATTCATCCACACCGACATACAGAACTTCCCTATCATGTCATCGAAGAGAGCAAGCTCATAGTCCTGGTGACATTCAATCTCCCACTAATGAGAGTCAAGGCTTTGTATCGAGCCATCGAAGGGATAGCTAAGAGAGTCCCTCCGAAGTGAACAAATCCCACCTAAACACATTGCATCGTTGCATCGAGGGGATGACTAAACACTTTCCACCGATACAAGAGAGTCCTTCCGATGAAGATTTACCACCTATGAACTATGGACATGCCTTCCATCAAGCATCAAGGACTATATTCAAAGTCCCTCTGAAGTCATATGGTCCCACTGATGAAACAAAAATTCACATCGGGTTGTCGAGGGGACGCCAACTAAACTCCCGCTAAACACATAATGTCATACCAATGAAAAAGTGACACCATCTAATGGGCTAGGGTTTACAAAAAGAACTTTAATGCATCTACAAAACACAATAAAATTAAGAACAAAAATTTATTTATGTACATATTGATGCGGATAGCTTGAGAGCCCAAGATGCTCCTGCATCAAACACCCTGGGAAGGAGAAATGTTCCATGAGTGGAGACTCAAGAACATTTAGACTAATCTAGAATTGACATTCGAAACTAAGCCAACTCATGTGCCTTCAACCAAGATGCTTCATCCACTGATTTACCCTTCCAATGAACCAGGTACTCCATGTACTCTTTACCATGTGTTTTCTTAGTAACCCTAGAATCAATGATCTCATCTACTTCATTAGTTTACTTCTCAAGTAGCTAATTCACCCAATCTGTATTATCCATGATATTTGTAGGAAAATGTGGTTGACTACTTGTCTCCCCTTCAAAATATTTGTACAGATCACTGACATTGAAGATAAGAGATATATCTACATGCTTTGGAAGGTCAACTTTGTAAGCATTGGTTGAAAACTTGCATAGGATCTAGCAAGGACCTATTTTCTTCCATTTTAACTTATGATAGGTTCCCTATGGAAACCTTTCCTTTCTCAAATGAACCCAGACCAATTCCCCAATTTGAAATTCCTACTCCCTCCTGTGACGATCGACATATTCTTTGTACCTTGTCGTACTCTTCTCCAACTTTTCTTGCACCTCTTTATGCAATTCTCTGATATACTCTGCAAAATCCTTCACCATGACACTTGTTCTCACCAAGTATGCACTATCTCTGAGTTCATCTATGCCCCTAGGGCTGAAACCATACACCACATTGAATGGACTTTTTCCAATACTCCTGTTAACTAAATTGTTATAGGCAAACTCTGCCTGTGCCAACAGTAAGTCCCACTATTTTGGTTTGTCCCCAATCAAACATCAAAGGAGATACCCAAACTCATGTTCACAACTTCAGTTTGACCATCTGTTTGTGCATGGTAGGTTGAACTGAAACCCAAATGTGTGCCTAATTTCTTCCACAATGTGCACCAAAAATGGCCAACAAACATTGTATCCCAATTAGATATTCATATACTCTTTAGCAAACCATGCAACTAAACTATTTCTTTGAAAAACAAATTTTCTATATGGGAAGCATCACTAGTTTTCTGACATGGAATAAAATGAGCCATTTTTGAAAATCTATCAACAACCACAAAAATTGAATCATTACCTCTCTAAGTTTGAGGCAGTCCTAGAACAAAATCCATGGTAATGTGTTCCCACGGTCTCTCTAGAATCAGTAATGGTTGATACAGTCTGGTATTTTGTTCCATACCCTTCGCATGCTGACAAATTCTGCATCCTTGTACCATCTTCTTAACATCAAAACTCATTCCTAGCTAATGATAACTCTCATTTAGTAGAGATATTGTTTTATCTACTCCAAAATGTCCACCCAATCCACCACTATGCTTTTCTCTTATTAGATTCTCCCTCATGGAGCCTCTAGGGATACATAATTTCTTTCCCTTAAACAACAAGTTCTCTTGAATGAAATACTCCAGCCATGGACTTCGATCCAATTCCACTGGATTCTTGTGCAAATGCTAACCATACCTCTCTAAAATTTGGGGCTTGTTCATACAACTCACCCAAAGCATCAAAACTAACAACATTCACCTTCATCTCATTCAACAACAAAGTTCTCCTACTCAACGCATCAGCAACTTGATTAGATTTGCCACTGGTATGTTTTAACACAAAAGAATGACTTTGTAAAAACTCAATCCACTTCATATGCCTCTGGTTTAGCTTACCTTGGCTATTTATGAACTACAGTGCATGATTGTCTGTATACAACACAAATTTTTTTGGCAGCAAATAATGCCTCCACTTCTGGAGTGCTTGTACAATTGCATACAACTCCTAGTCATACACAGAATATTTCCTCTTAGCTTCAATCATCTTCTCGTTGAAGTATGCTATTGGTCTTCTCTCTTGGCTGAGAACTCCTCCTATTGCTATTCCACTTACGTCACAATCCACTTAGAAAAACTTTTTCAAAGTCTTGCAACACCAACACAGGTTGTTCTATTACCTTATTCTTCAAAAATTGAAAAATTTTCTCTACTGTAGTTGTCCACTTAAATTATTTCCTTACTCCCTTCATTGTTTTAGTTATAGGAGCACAAATTCCACTAAAATTTCTTATAAACTTCCGATAGAAGCTTGCTAACCCATGAAAACTATAGGCTTCAAGCATATTCCTTGGTGATGGCCATTCAACAATAGCCTTTACTTTCTTAGGGTCTATTTTCAACCCTTTTTCTGAAACTACAAATCCCAAGTATAGTAACTCCTTCATGAAAGTACACTTTTTTAGATTCACCATTAGTTTTTCTTCTTTCAATCTTTGCAAGATAGCCCTAATATGTTCTAAATGTTCTTCTTTTGTTTTACTAAAAATTAAAATATCATCAAGGTAAACTATGACAAACTTACCAAGATAGGGCTTCAACACTTGATTCATCAATCTCATGAATGTACTGGGTGCATTTCCAATCCAAATGGCATGACCATCCACTCATACAATCCATCCTTCATCTTGAATGCTATATTCCACTCATCCCCTTCATAGATTCTAATTTGATGGTACCCACTTTTTAGATCAATCTTCGTGAAGTACCTTGCTCCACTCAAACAATCCATTAAATCATCCATTCTGGGCAGTGGGAATCTATATTTGATGGTGATCTTATTGATTGCATGGGAGTCTATACACATCCTCCATTCACCTCCCTTCTTATGCGCTAATACTATATGTACAACGAATGGACTGAGACTTTCCCTAATCAGCCCCTTGTCTAACAACTCCTGGACTTGTCTATTTATTTCCTCATTCTCTTAAGGTGTCATCCTATACGATGCCTTATTTGGTAAACTTGCACCTGGGATCAAATCCATACAGTGACTGATTTCTCTTACTAGCTGTAATCCATCTGACAAATCCTTCATCATTATATCAGCATACTCATCAAGCAATTCCAAAATTTCTACGGGCAGCCTCTCCTCTTTTTCTGCTTTCATGTTTTGAAATGGTTGGACAACAAATGCATAACAAATACCATCCTTCTTCAGATCCTTTAGGAAATTCTTTCTTGAGACATGACACACCCTACAAGTACCTTCTTTATCTTCATCTTTATCCTTCATAGGATTTAGAATAAATCCCTATCCATCCTTCTCATCATCATGAACAACTTCTCTATCAAATTACCATGGTCTTCCCAACAAGATATGACAAGCATCCATTGGCATTGCATCACAGAGTATTTCACCCTTGTAATTACCAATATGGAAATTAACCAAGCATTGTTCTCTTACCACCAATTGGTACTCCTTCTGCAACAACGAGACCTTGTATGGGCTAGGATGCTTCATTCTTTCCAGCTTCAACTTCCTCACCATTTCTTTAGACACAATATTGCCTATGATGTCACTGTCTACAATCACTTTACCACACTTGCCACCTGACTTGCATTTGGTTCTGAACAAATTTCTTCTCTTTATTGGTTCTGTTTATTCCTTCTTGGGACTTAACAAAATATTTCTTATTATCAAAGACTCTCTGTCCTCTGGGTCTTCTCCATGCTTCAAAGTTTCTACTGCTTCATGTTTTGTTTGGGCCACATGAACTTTGGCCTCTTTTCCCTTACCTCCACCTTGAACTTGTGGACATTCAAAAGATCTATGCCCAATCTCTCCACATTGGTAGCATGTACTAGTGAAGCCTTTGCCTCTTCCTCTTCCAAAATTACCTCTTCCTTGAAAAGAGTCTCCTCTTCCTCAGAAGTTTTCTCTGCCTCTAGTTTCCTAAGTCTAAGAGGTACCATCTTCATCTTGTTTGGTAGAATATCCTCTTCCACCACTGCTTTTCCCTCTACCACGAGCATTTTTGCCTCTACCCCTGTTATTATTTTGTTGTTTCCTATTCATCTTCTCTTCGGCCATTAATGCACATAGGTAGGCCTCTTCCACACTCTGCAATCTGAGAAATCTAATCTCATCTTGTATGGACACCTATAAGCCATTTAGGTACCTTGCAACTTGCTCAACCTCATTATCTATGTGGTCTACTCGAATGCTCAATCGGTAAAATTCTTCTGTGTATTCCTTGACACTAGATTCTCTTTGCTTCAAGTTCTGCAATTTTATAAACAAATTTATCTGATAGTTTGTAGGCATGAATTTCATCTTCAATTTGTTTACCATTTAGTCCCATGACTTTATCTTCTCCTTGCCTCTTCTTTGTCTATCAGTCTACAAATGATCCCACCATAGGGATGCATGCCCTTTCAACTTTGTACATGCATATTTCACCTTCTTGTCTTCTTCTGTACCTTAAAAGTCAAAGTATCTTTCCATCTCGGTGATCCAATCTAACAATTCATCTGAATTCAAGTTATCATTATAGTCTAGAGGGTTAAAATAGGGTCTGGTATTTATTTTGGTTAGGCCTCAAAAGAACCTCTCTTCTCCTTGATCAAGCTCAGGTTAATTTTCTTCTCCTTCAACTTCAACATGTTCCTCTTCAGCATCACTCATGTTCTTGACATGATGACCTCTTCATTATGCAGTTTCAATAGCCTCCAATCTGGTCGTAATTCCCCTCAACATCTCCATCAAGACATGGTCTCTATCTCTTTGTGCCCCTCTTCCTCTGCCACGTCCTCTCTATGCCATTTTAAGCAAGTCCTCTGTAGTTGCAGGTCTTCTTCCTTTTGTTCACTTACCCACAACAAATTCCCTTTAGGACTTCATAATTTCTTTGACACTTTCTCCAGGAGAAAACCTACTATGATACCACTTGACGTAGTTGAGATTGAACAGCCTTATCAGGTTGCCAATCAAGTAGTAAAACTCACTACAATGCAACAAATTTCAACAGAAAACAACCCTCCTTTTATTACAATCAACTAAGTACAGATTACATTCAAAGTTCAATTACAGAGCATTTTCACAAAGACCAAATTAACTTTTCCATCAATAGTTTTTCCCCAATTCTTCATACAATGCAATCTTATCCAAAATCCCCATTCTAAATGCCACTTCCCCTATAGTCACATTCCCCTGCTACCCAAGGAAAATAGTTCGTTTCAACTTCCCTGACAAAATGGTCTCCACACGATTTAACTGTCAAAGACCAAATGAACCGTCGCACCACAAAGTCTTCAACTCCATCCCATCGGGATGTTGAGGAGATGACTAAGGGTCTCTCTTGGACATAGAATGTCCCATCGATAAAGCATGTAGCACCACACATCCACACCGACATACAGAACTACCCTATCAGGTCATCAAAGAGACTGAGCTCATAGTCCTGGTGACATTCAATCTCCCACTGATGAGAGTCAAGGCTTTGTATCAGGCCGTCGAAGTGAACAACTCCTGCTATGACACATTGCATCATTGCATTGAGGGGACGACAAACACCTTCCATCGATACAAGAGAGTCCTTCCGATGAAGATTTACCACCTATGCACTATGGACATGCCTTCCATTAGGCATTAAGGAGACTATATTCAAAGTCCCTCTGAAGTAATATGGTCCCACCAACAAAACACAGCTTCACATCAGGTTGTTGAGGGGACACCAACTAAACTCCCACTGAACACATAATGTCATACCGATGAAAAAGTGACACGATCTAATGGGCTAGGGTTTATAAAAATAACTTCAATACATCTGCAAAACACAACAAAATTGAGAACAAAAATTTGTTTATGTACATATTGATGCAGATAGCTTGAGAGCCCGAGATGCTCCTACATCACAATCTTCCCCATAAAAAAGAACTAAATTAAAGTCTATATGTTATATATTGAATTTGTTTTTAATTCTCATTTGTGAGTGGATCCAAAATATAAAATATAATTTTGTGTAAAACAAAAATTAAATTTATGTTTCAAACTACTACTTATATAAACAAAGCTAGTTAGTTGGGTAATTTGAATTAGATCTTTAATCATCTCACATAAAATATGGAAATTCATCTATATATATTTTGAAATGTGTTTTATTTCTCTTCACCTATGTAGTGCAAGTTACCATCATTTCTACCATTATCATAAACCCCATGTTCTAAATAGTCTTAGGTGATGATTCACTTGATGCAAGCCATATATAAACTATGTAAATTTAAAATGGAGGCATGTTAGATGTAGTTAATAAGATATTTTTAAAAAAGCTTTGATGCACTGATTTTTATATTCTAAATATTATCCACGTTTAAAGATGAAAATCCAAGCATTAATGTTTTTGATTTTACATATCAATGTTTAAGGACTCATCCTTCAAATAGATAAATTTTAATAATATTATAGTAATCACAATTAAAAAACTTATTTGACATCTAATTATTTTTAAATATTTGTTAATAGATAAAACAATGGTGAAAAACTGAAAGCAATAATTATATATTATTAATCTTTAAAAATACTTATGCTCTAAATAAATTATCTTATAATATAATTATTAATATGATATAATAACAATGCTTTTGAAATAAAATTAAAGTTAAAATTTTAATTATTTGTTAAATTAATGCATATTATCTTTTTATATAATTTTAAACTATATTAAAAAATTAATATTATCTTTTAATATATAAATTTTCTAGCATTTATAAATTGTGAGTGCCTCTTGTTTTCCAAGAAATTGGGTCAAAATATGTTATTTTTTTAAATGATAGATTTTTATATTAATTTATAAAATATAACATATTGTGTGTATACAACAAATATAATTTAAAGATAGAAAAGGTAAATATTTATCTTCTAGTTGCATAAATTGGCTGGAAATTTCTGTTAATCATATTGTTTGGGGTTTGTATATGCACTCCACACTATACAGAATGCACTCTGAAGCTCACTAGAAAACCTTCCACACAAAAGCATTAAATTCGCAACAAATTACAAAGTAATATTTATTCAGACCCACTCTGATAGCATAGATGTTTCATAATACAGCTGCAGGTACTTCAAATCCTAAAAGATAATTCATCTCTTTCCAATATTTTCCTAAATTAGTGTCAATTTACATGCATTTATCTTTTTTTTTATAAGAATTTTGATTTCGTTGAGAGTTAAGAGTTGACTTAGTTTAGAAAATATTGAAAATTAATTTAACTTTTGAACTTTTTCAACAATTATGAATTGACTAAGTGGTAGAGAAAAGTGACAAAAAGTCACATCCCAAGCACCTTCTCACACCACACAAATTTTCTTAAGCTTACAATCATCGATGTTCATTTAAAGTGAAATACCCTTTCAAAATGTGTATGAAGAGATGTATACAAATATGAGAATTCGTAGGTGGAGAACATCATCAATTGATTACGGTCTTTGATAAGTGCATGAAAACCTAACAACTATTGATCTTCTAATTATTAGATGACAAAAAAAAATAGCCAAGAGGCTGGCAATTTAGCGAGAGCAAAAGCTCCCACATATAAGCCTATCGTCTAATTATGACATTACAATTTTTCTTTCATGATATCCTTCAAATATAATTAATTGTATACACCCCTTCTCTATTGCATTGGTGTTTAGTCAGATCATAATGGGTAGTGGAATGCCTATGAGTTAGCTAAAATTTCAATTTGAATTTAGAATTTTCAGGGGTCAAATCCATAGGTGTGGGATTGATCACACATTCATGGGATTGACTTGAGACAAAATGATGCTAGATTCAAGGTGGTATTAGAATATCTAAAGATAAGTGAATGTGTAAGCATAGTAAATGGATAATTGGGGTGGATATATTGGAGTATATGATAAATAGGGGATGAATGTATGAGAAAGTGTCTAAATGAGTTTAATAGTATAAGGGAATGAGTCGAACTTAACATAAGATTGCACTATTTATTAATATATTATTACATTAAACTATTCTATCAAAATGAACATAAAACTAAATAAAAAGTGGTGTGCAAATTTCACAGTTACAAATTTGTTGGCTAAGTGATCATGTTGTTAAAATATAATGTTTTACTATTTTAGTTTTAGTATTAGGAGACAATCAAAAATTCTGTGAATTCTTCTATGCAATATTTGTTTGGTAGCTTGCTATCCCACACATTAGATAATTTAATTTTGAATTGGGTCATTGACTCTTTACCAACGTTTTGTATTGCCATCTTTAAATGGTTTTTGTAGATTAATATAAACTCTCCTCATTTAAATGGAGTACTATTGAATTGGTGAGAGTATGGAGAATAATAAAAAGTGTATGCAACTCTAAAGGATTTGGAAAAACCTCTATAATGGTGCTCTTTGAAGAAAGGTGGCATTCATAAGGAGAAAACCGATACTTTAGCAATGGTGCCTAACTTCAAAACAACTTTTGGTCTATTAAAAATACCAACTTTCATAGCATGATTGTCATTTCAATTAGGGTCCAATTAATTAATCTTTAAAAATAATAATAATTAAAAGGTTGTAGTTTAATTGGTGAAGATGATAGTATATTTTTTAGTTAGGTTATCTACCAAGGTTCAAATTTTCTCTAAGTGTTATTGAGTGATGTTCAATACCTAAGGAAGAAATAGAATATTAGTATAAAAAACACATACTTTTGTAAAATTTCAAATTTATTCAAAATTCACTTAAAATCATACACATTGCTAACATAATACATATTAAATTTATGAAATAAAAAACATAATAAAATGAAACACCAAAAATATTGTAGATATCACTTTTAAATTTAAAAAATAAAATAAAATAAAATAAAAAATATTTAACTATATTATATTTTATAAATTTTAATAAAAAATATAAAATATAAAAACTTAACATCATTAGAAAAATAAAACAAATTCATGAAAAAAAAACAAAATAAAAAGTTAGATAATAAACAAAACTAAAACTAAGGAAATTTTTATTGGAGAAAAAAAAGTAGGTTTCATAGAAAATGTAGGATAGTCATTCTTTTAAAGAAGATGTAGCAACATTATCAATTCAAGAAAGGTCACGACATGTTTAAAAACTATTGGAAATGGTGTTTCATCATTTAACACATGAAACAAAGCAAATGATATGTTATAATTTTTTACTTTAATGTAAATAAAATTAATCGTTAGTCCACATACTTTGAATGGACATCTAAATATGTAAAGCAACAACTTGCAAACTATATTTCTAGTTCAACAATAAAATCAATCTCTACTCTTTAATCTAAAATAACTATCAATCATTATAGAATTTATTATATTTATCCTAAGTCCATTTGAAAATGTTTATTTACTTTTCTTATACTAACAACTAAAAGTTAACTTATTTTCTAATTATTTTATTTTATTTTATTAAAAAATAATAACTAAAGCAATAAGATTGAAGCTTTAACTTGTTTTCTAATTATTTTAATTTTCTTGGTTAAAAAAGTAATATCTAAATCAATAAGACTATAGATGGAGAAAATTTGTGATAATAATGAATTTTAACTTGACTTTTTCTTTCCACAAAACTTGAAATTACGTGTGTAAAAAAGTGAAAATATATTAATTATTATTTTAATAATGCTGGACAAATATTAAATTTTCTTGGTTAAAAAGTAATATCTAAATCTATAAGACTATAGATGGAGAAAATCTGTGATAATAATGAATTTTAACTTGACTTTTTCTTTCCACAAAACACGAAATTACGTGTGTAAAAAGTGAAAATATATTAATTATTATTTTAATAATGCTAGACAAATATTAAAAAATCTACTGTGGATGGTGTAAATTGATTCCAGCCCACACATCAGGTTCTCTGAATGTTTATTTATCACATAAGGTTCATAGAAATTATAGAACTCATTTGGTGAAAGTGATATCCAGTTGGAGAATTAGTGGCAGGGTGAAGATAAATTAGTTTTAAATGTAGCTCACGTCATTCCACACCAAATCAATGCCCAGTTGTTTGATTGAATATTATGTCATAGATTTATTAGAGCCTGTCATAAATGAGTCCCCCTGTCATTACGCCAACCATTATTAAATTATAGAAAATTACATACAAGGGCGCACAGAAAATTAGATGACAGAAAAAAAAAACATGGCCGAGCGTCTGACAATTTCATGGGAGAAATCTCCCACATATCAACTTATCGGCTAATAAACTAATACTAGCAACTGCACGGAGTTTTCGGCAACGGATTTGCCAATAGGCTATTAGTAATGGAAGAAATAAATTATGGAATGAAATATAGAAATAAAATTTCATACTTATATTATAATATGAGACAATGACAATGGTTTTTTACTTTTTGCAATGTATAAGAAGCATTTTAATTTTCATTTAAAATATATAGTATTTACAGTAAATATTCCTTGTGTGAATAAGAGTAATACAAGGTTTATAGAATTTGGGTTCTTATCACTAACATAAGCATTCTCTTGTATTATAGTATTTAGAGTAGTATCAGATGCATGTGTATTGAAAGATAAAACATTAGTATGATGTTGTAGATGATTACATAAGGTAGAGATATTTTCATATTTTTAATGCAATAAAATCCATTTGAAGTTGTAGTGAGTTCTCCATGGTCGTGTGACAAAGTATGCAGACTATATCAATAAAGAAACACAATGCTTGGTGTTAGTAACAACATCAAGCATAGAATGATTGTAAACATATAGGTCATTTAGTTTTTTCCTCAAAAAGACATTTTTAATATTACCAATTGCTTAACTGCTAACATTACTGTTGGTGTCATCCACCTCCCAGGAACACCATCTGCAGCAAAACACCTTCATGAGAAGTGAGAGAAACAAAAGCTATTTCACCAGAAGAACAAAATGTTTTGAGATGCTATGAAATACATAATGTACAAAGTGCCTTATAAAGGCGTTAAAAAAGGTGATGGGTGGGAAAATTACCCACACGGGAAAAAATCACCCAACTAAATAAATGAAAAACTAATGCCTAAGTAAACTTAGGTGTAAATGCAATTTACTCTAACACCCCCCCTTAAGTGCAACTTAGGGAGAATGAAGATGCAATATGGGTCCCCGGATATACAACCATTTTAGGTACCCATTTACAATGCATAAAGGAAAAAACTCTCACAAGCCGAGAAAAGGAGAAAAACCCCGTGGGAAAAAACCCCTCTCCAAAAGAGAGAAAAGAAAAAAAAGAGAAGATGCATGGATGGAGGACTCAATCACACTCCCCAAGGACTACATACATCATTTTATATACAATCAGTGATCCCCCCTAATGAAGAAGCTCCAATGCCGATGAAATATGCCTTAAAACAAAAGATGATCCAATGCCTACAAGCAACTCCTCTCCCCTTAAGAAGAAAAAAATCCATCAGGTGATAAAGAAGTCACTCCATATCCAACTAAAAAAAGGAAGGAAATCTCCAAATAGAATAATCCACCACATAATCATGATAAAAAACAACCAAGAAACATGACAAATTAGGTGAAAGTGAAGGCTCAACAATGTCAACATCCAAAGACAATCCAAATGTATCATCTACCATGCTGAAACTGTCATCAAAGAGGAGAGAAATCCCCTCAAGTATATCTCCCAAATCTGCAAGATGAGACTCCACAAACAAATTTGAGATGCCTGCCAAATACTCATTCAATAAAACAAGATCTGAGGGATCAAAAATATATTGTTGTGCTGAAGGAGCAACCTCTGAAACAACAAGAGATGTATGAGTTTGAAGAACTCCAAAGTGCAGATGACCAATCTCCCCTGAGGAATTGCTATCAACATTAGCAAGAGGAGTGTGAGGTACATAGTCATCATCATCAACAAAGTGAGAGAAGGTATATAGATGAGACTCATGATCCACATTACCAACTGCAATGATTTTTCTAAAATCAACCTCTCTGATGAAAACAGAATCTGTTGTGAACTCTACAGTCTTCGGGACCTCACCATGTGTAATTTGATAAATGGATAGAAGATTTGTGTGTAACTCAGGTATACACAATACATCCCTGAAACATCCATCACCTATCTCAACATTTCCTACCCCCACAACATCCAAAAGCTTATTATCTCCCAACAAAATCTTGGAGGTGTCAGCAGGATGAAGACCCAAAAAAGGATAGGGAGAAGATCCCATGTGGTGAGATGCTCCTAAGTTTATGAACCATCTATCACGTCTAGGATGTGTTGCAGAAGTCACCAAAGCATGTCCTTTACCCATATAGGGTTTATCTCTTTTACTACTTGCAAGTCCTACATTCCTAGACTAAGTAGGCTTGGATGATGATGGAGATGCAAATGCAGATGCAGCTAAAGATGCAGAGGCTATAGAAGGAGTCACAGATGAGGGTAGTGGGATATTGTTTTTCTAAAGGTGTGAGAGCTCATCGACCTTCTTCGTATAACAATGATGTTCGTCATGCCTTTTCTTTTTGCAATATACATAACTAAATTTCTCCTTCTTAGGCTTGTCCTCTTTTGAAGAGGTGGAAGTCTCATTTGACTTTGTTTTAGGTTTTGGCTTCTTCTTCCCTTTACTCTGAGAGCTTTGTGCAACCAATGCATAATTTGTAGGGACCCCCTCCAACTGGACAAGTTTGGCTTCCTTCCTTGTCAACCGGTCACAGAAAGTCTCAAACGAAGGCATTTGGAATGCAGTGCCCAAAGCATCCATTATGGAGTAGAAGCTAGAAGAAAACACAACAAATGGGCCTCTCAACTTAGACAGTATCAAAAATATGGACGCCTTATCAGTTTTGCTCTTCCCACATCCTACTAATTGTGACCTTAAAGATTTGAATTTCACTAGAAAGTCATCAATAGTAGGAAATGCTTCAGGGGTAAGAGTGGTTAATTCAGTCTCTAGTTGCACTGACCAAACAAGTTATCTAACTTATCCCATATCTCCTTGGGTGTATCCAACTCATCAATATGAAAGAGGAGACTATCAGAAACATTCAATTTCATCAAACCCATAGCTTGGTCACACTTATTTCTATAGGCAAATATTTCAAGTTCCTTGGTAAGAGTGGGTTGGTTATTACTTAGTGTGGACCATAGACCCTGAGACTAAAGCAACCTATGCATTTTCATCTTCCACGTATGGTAATTATGGGGAGTTAACAATTCAATAGATTTAGGAGTAGCCATGACCAGAGTTTACACCAAAAGGCAAAATAACATGAAACTGATCCTCCAAAATTATCAAAAGCAAATAAAGCCTCTCAAAAATTGCTTTTCACTTTTCCAAAATCCAAAAAAAATAGGCTCAAGTTTTGTACCTTGGAAAAAAGTTGAGGCAAAAATTAAAGGGGTCATATGGCCGAATCAACAAGTCACAATTCTTCCTCAAAGGTAAACAAGCTAGCACGAGCACCAAAGTCCTCAAGCACCACACAGACAAGTGCCTAGTCACCACTTCTGATAGCAGCACGCGTGGGTATGAGGCTCCAAGCCATGTGAGCCTTTGCTCACAACAACTAAATGCAATTATATGTTATTTCAATAGCCAAAGAAGAATCTACATTACAAATGTGGGATTAAAATCCCAAATTAGGTTCAAGGTAACGTCCAAACACTCCTAGAGGGCCCACCTCCACTTCTTGCTTTTGCCCACCCACAGCAAACCCTAAAGGCTAATATTTATGTTGCAACTTTATAAAGTATAAAGTTTGCCAAAAATGCTATATCGGCTAGAATGCTATCACACCCAGTAGGTAAATGGAATTACTCCCAGCAAGGAAGAAACATCATTACAAAAGAATGGTGGCTACATATCTACAAACACCAACCACTCGCACCTCCAATCTGCCTTCAATTTGTAGGACTTGAACAAAAAATGTGGGCTTTCAAATGAATCAGTTCTGCAGAAGAAAAAAAAAAAAAAAGGGCCTCCAATGCTAAAAATGCCTCCAATCAAAGAAAATTGTTGCCTCCAATGTGAAAATCACAACCTCTCCATTCAATCCAAAGCGGGTAGAGAACAATTAAGTGTTGAAACTATACACAATGAAATCATGCCTGTAAAGAAAATCACACCAGCAACCAGAAAAATGGATCTCCAAAACAACAGAAAAATTGTGCTCCAAAACAACAATCAAATTACCTGGGTGAGGAAAAAATGCAAACGCCAAATCCAACGGATTCTTCACAGCCTCTTGCAGAATTAGGAAAAACTGAAATAGGCAACTTTGAAATTTGAAAATTTTTAAATGCCGAAAAAAATGATCACAAACACTCCAATGAAAACTCTTAGAGGAAGGATTGTAGAATGGTTGGCTCTGATACCATGTTGGTGTCATCCACCTCCCAAGAGCACCATCTGCAGCAAAACACCTTCACAAGAAGCGAGAAACAAAAGCTATTTCACTAGAAGAGAAAAATGTATTGAGATGCTATGAAATACATAATGTACAAAGTGCCTTATAAAGGCGTGAAAAAAGGTGACGGGTGGGAAAACTACCCACACGGGAAAAAACCACCCAACTAAATAAATGCAAAACTAATGCCTAAGTAAACTTAAGTGTAAATGCAATTTACTCTAACAATTACATATTGACCATCTTACAATACTAAATGCTATAGCCAATACAATCTCCTAGAGCTCATCTTAAGCGAAGCAATTGTAATTGCATAAATAATAATAAATAAGAGATGAATTGAAAACATAATCACTCAAAAATATACTATACAAGAATAAATACAATTATATTAGATACTATATATTATATATAAAATAAATATATTTAGTGCTGCCACAATAATGGGTTACACTTTCTAGGACATCTTGATTTTTGCTGAAATCACATATTTTTAGAAAATATAATGATTTAAGATTTTAAAGGTTCCATTAAAGGATTTTAATTGAAGAGGGTTTGATCAAACCCCCTTAGATTCAAACCCCCTTGGATAGAACCCCGCTAGTTTTAAACCATACCTATAATGGAGTCTCCTCTACACCTATCAAAATGCTGATAAAAAACTACTTTTGATTTATCTTTTGAGGGATCAAATGAATTCATTTAAAATTTATGCTTTGTAAGTATGTATTCCTTATTACAACCTTCCCAAAAAATATAATTTTAAATATATTTAATTTGATTATTATCTTTATTTTTTTATTTCTTGTGAATGTATTTTTTCATTGAACATCAAGTTCTCTATTCTACACACATGGAAAATTAGTAAATAACTGAAAAAAAATTCTAAAAAATATCTATGCACTAGGTATTGATGTCCTTGTTTCAATAAAAAGAAAAAAAATTCAATTTTGATACATACAAAAAAAGTTATGTTTTATGGAATACGCCTATGTCTAAATTATAATTGGTTTAACTTAAAAAATTAATTAAAAAATATATATTCAACAAAACATTATGAAACCAAATGTATACACTATATATCGGTGTTACCAATCTAAATTAAAAAGAATCATAATTTTATCCTTTGTATAAAAAAAATTATGTGCTACGGAATACACATCACTTTTAAAAAAATGTTGTTTACTATTAAAAACAAGTTATCAAAGGAGATACAAAATTTTTTACAATTTAACTCTAATTTTTTAAAATATATATATATATTTAGAATCTACAAACAAAATCTCACAAATCACTAGTTTGCATCATCTTCATTTTGTTTATTTTTTTGTTACTATTATTCTTTTGTACCTATAACTTTAAGAGGATGGCATTTGTACGCTTCCTTTGGATTCATATCTTGGAGTAGATTCTTAGCCCCATGTTTGTCAAAGAGTGGAAAACATTCTTGAAACTTTAATTGTATAGTGAAATCACTATTCTTTGGAGGTTTAATACTATAGAGCTAATTCAACTTTGAAGAGATCAATTTTACAGTGAGAAAGCTTAAGAAAAAACAAATTTGCAAGTACAAATGGGAAGCAACTGTCGCTGCTCTTAAAAAAATAATAAGAAAACCATGCCTTTATAGTCAATCAAAGAAGAATGTCTTCTGTAGAAAGTGTGTTCATATGTGAAAATAATATTCACTTAGCCAGAGAATCAAGTATTCTCCGTATAATTTGTAAGTAAAGAAGGTAAAATTTAAAAAACTCTAAAACAAAAAAAAGAACATTTTGATTGACTAGCACAACTGAAATAAATTATACACATCCAATAGTTTTCCATTTAGTAAACTTCCAATTATACACAACTAAAATAAATTATACACTTCCAATAGAGTTTTCTTGTCAACGAAATATTTGGAGACTTAATACTATAGAGGTAATTCAACTTTGAAGAGACTAGTTTAACAATGAGAAAGCTTTAGCAAAAAATAAGTGCAAGTACAAATGGGAAGTAGCATCAGCTGGTTCCCAGTTGTCACTGTTCTTAAAAAAACAATAAGAAAACCATGCCTTTATAGTCAATTAAAGAAGAATGCCTTCAAATTGGCTTCCTCAATATGAATGTGTGCAATATATTCTAGCTTAGTTACATCCTAAAACACAACCAATACAAAACATGTAAAATAATTAAAGAAAACATAAAGGTGAAAATGGATGGGGAAAAACAAAAAGAAATAATGTTCTTGCCCCAAAATGATGCATGTCAAGGTAACAACATATCCCTTTGTGACCTGATATATATCATTACCTACTAAGAACCTATCCCCTTGATGATTGGAAATAAATAAAAAACTATGAGTAGAACTAAAAAAGTTTAGCTTATATAGTATTTTTGCATATGTTAGGTGATGAAGACAAAACCACTCACACACACACAACACAAAACCACACATATGAAAATAAGGAATTGCTTACAAATCTCATAAATTTTATTTCAAATCTACACAATCACAAAATCACATAAATCTGCAACATTACAATTATGGCCATCTTGGCCTCTCAAATCAACAAGAAACATTTCAAATGCTTCTTACAGTCCACTCCTATCCGCAGCACCACTCTTTTTATTTTCAATTCAATAATTTTAGCCTTTCTTCTCATACTATCTGCACTCTAAAATATAGCTTCAAACAAATGAAACTCAAGGCAACCCTTATTTGCCTCTATTTTCTGCATTTTAATCTCTCTTCTTTTTGTTGTTCAACACCTCCATGTCCTTTATTTCTTTGCTGCAACAAATCTACCACAAGACTCCTATTTTCCTCTTTCTTCAATGCCCCTTCTCTGCCTTTTTCCTTTGCTTATAGCACTCCTCTTTGTCACATAGCCTCATGGCTTTTCAAATTCTTTTGCAAAGTTTGTAATGATTGTTCAAAAATAGCATGCGTTGAATTGGAAATGTTTATATATTATTTTTATGTGTTTGATTTTTCTTTTGTATGCATAGTAACTTCCTCTACTTCAAAATTGAGCATTCACATTTATTTGAATTTAGTCAATTCTCCCAAACCATTGGTATTTCTCCCAATTCAAAACATATGACTTCAACATATAGAATTACATTTGTTCTTTTAAATACCTCATGGAGCTAGATATCAATTTTGAGAAATTTCAACTCCAGAATTAAGTGCCACAGGCGGAAAAATTCAAATTTCTTGGAATTGAACAAAAATTGGTGTGTAGGCTCGGAATGATGTCCCAAGGTCCCCTGCAAAAGTATTTTGATCCAAACTTCCAAAATTAGGAGATAATAAAATTTCTGTAAACTGATAATACACCTTCAGCATTAAAAACACAAATTTTGGGCATTAATTTCTCTCAAACCATGAGAGATATGACTTTGATTTTTTTTGCACTTTCAAGATGGTACCTCCCAGAATATTCCTACAAAAGGATTCTAATCTAGCTCTTATGGATCCTTGGGAATAAATTTCACAAAACTGCCTGTGAAGTGTCGAAGTATGGCAAAAACTCAATTTGATCAAATCTTATTACTTTACCTACACCCCAAGGCTGAGAGATGCTAGAATAGACCCAAGCAAACCAAAACTAAAAGAAACAACTAAAAATATTTTTGGGTGATGTAGATTGCTCATTCGCCCAGGATGCTCCTGCATCAGACACACCTGGTAGGAAGTTTGTGAGCATACACTCACAAATGTGGAGTTGAATGGTAGGACCATTCTTCAAGATTGCAAGCAATCTGCAAGAAACTCCATCGCTAAAATGTGTGCACCAAAAATGATTTATTTTTCTTCTTTTTCTAGCATCTCACTAGAACAAGCTTCACGCTCCTCCAACAAACCTACACTCTCTTCCTTCTTCCTTTTGTGGACTTGCATCCACCATATACTGTCCTCCTCCTCCAAATATTCTTTCTTCTCCTTTTCTCCTTCATGGTATCCAACCCACTATCATCAACCAGCCACCTCCACCAAACAAACTCACTATTGTTCTCTTCTTTTGTGGGTTTTGACCCACCAAAATCTGACCACCTCCAGCAAATTCCCTCATCATACACACCACAATCTGTAGCATTAACATACAAATCTACCCCTACATCTTCATGGAAATCAAGAAATCCCATATGTTCTTCTCTATACTCATCATCTCTTAACATCACAAACGAATGCAAAACAAAATCATCACAAAATGCAAACAAGTTTACCTTTTTTTCACTGCTGCAATATTTCCTTTGTCCTTATCAGCTACAACCTTCATCTCATCCTTTTCTATGAGATTTTTATTTACCCCATCTATTCCCATCATCATTCCCATGTCATCAACTGTTGTATCATGTTTCCCAACTATAGCATCTTCAACAACTTCTTCACAATAACATGTTGCATACAAATCTACATCTTCATTTGTTTTCATCCCATCCTTTTGCAACTCCTTATCTACCTCAGCAACAAACAAATTCATATCAACTTCTTCACAAAATTTTAAAAAATTAGAAGTTACCTCTTCACTCGTAGCTGCCCCATTCATCTCCATCAAGTGCTCACTTAAACTAAACAATTCTTCTATCCTTTCACTTCCTTTCTCAAGCAAATTATGTTCCTCTTCAACAAACAAATCTGTAGCATCCTCATGAAAATGGAAAGCTTCCATACATGTACTCTTTCCCCCTTGTCTTTTGTCTTCTACTAGATTCTTCATTTGAAAAATCAAACTTAAAATTATCAATTTGTACCTCATTTGTTTTTGTTGTCCCAATTCTTTTGCCTTCATTTTCTATTGGATCGTTCATGTCTTCATGGTCTTCTATCCAATCTCCTTCTAACATCTGGTTTATTTTCTTCATCTCTTCTTCCCATAGGAGATCATTCTCTTCTTCATCCACTTGCTTATCAAACATGGGGGCTCCCAACTTTGTTATTTGTGCTTCTACATCTACTGTAACTTTCTACTCCTCAACTACAAGTTGGTCTCCTTATGCTTCTATCTTTGTATCCTCCAAAGGATCTATTGTTGCTGCTACTTCATCAATTTCATCTTCTTCGTCTATGTCTTCAAAAGACATACCTCTGCTGCAATCTCCAATGCTTCAACTCTTTTCATTTCTTCATGAATTATTTTTTGTCCACATCGTTGTCCCACATATTCCATATCTTCCTATGGATCCTCCACCACTGCAAATTCATGTTTTACCTCTTCAAAAAGGCATGCTACAGCTGAACATTCTTTCCTCTTCCATTCTTTTCTCTCCTTATTTCTTCTTTTTTCTAATTTTCTTTCCTTTTGGAATGTATGGCTTGCTCCCATATGTTCTTCTTTCCATGCCCCTTCTACCAAAGGGCTACAACTCTTCTTCTTCTCCTTTGCAAGCTTGGTTGCAATCTTCTCTCTTCCCTCTTGATCCTTTTGCATAAGGATATCCTCTTCTTCATTTTTCATATCCACTACCACTTCTTCCTTCTTTTCATCCTTCAAAGGATTTTCAGCCACTTCTTCATTTTTCTCTTTCTCTTTCTCACCCATTGCAACATTGATATTGCTCTCTTCTTTCATACACTCATTAGGGCATACTGCTGCACTTTCTATTGCCATTTCCTCTTGTTTATCCCTTAATGGATTTAAAACATATTCCTTCCCATCCTTGATTATACTATATGTGTTATTGTTGCCATTATGTATAGCTTCCCTTTCCCAAAGCCAAGGTTGCCCCAATAAAACATGACAAACATCCATGGGTACTATGTCACATACTAGTTCATCTTTGTATCTTCCAATGTAAAATTTCACAATGCTTTGTTCACTTACCTGAATTCGATGACCTCCTTGCAACCAAGAAATGTAGTATGACTTAGGGTGCTTCATCCTCTTCAAGTTTAGCTAGTCAACCATTTCTAATGCAACCAAATTATCTCTACTACCACTATGTGATGCCCCATCATGCAACCCTAGAGTGTTAGACTAACAAGTGCAAAATTTACAGAAATATATATATTTTTTTGAAGCAAGTAAATGCATTATTCATTAGATAAAATTACACTATTTACAACATTTAAACAAGTTGTACTACTAACACCTCTAGGGAGCATAACTACATTAGATAAACATGAAATCATAACAATACAAGTGATATACATTATAATACAATAGAAGAGGATTACATCCTTTATTTGCAAAGGTGAATAATTACAAAGGTTCAAATACAAGATTACATTACCGATCACATCGGTTTACAATATACAACAATATAATACAATTATGAAGGTATATTACAACTCTAAAGATGTAGAACAAATATGGAACTGTAAACACTTCTGCAATGATCTCAAACTAGTACATCCAAGAAAACCAATGGATTAAGCTCTTCCACCCAACCATGTGGAACCCTAAGGTCCACCCCCCGAGATAGGAGATAACAATGAGGTTCCACTAAGTCAAAGGATACAAGCAAGTAGATACAAACTTGACATAGACAACTCAGATCATCAAGACTACACAAATCATCAAGACAAGTCAAATCATCAAGACAAGTCAAAACAATCAAGACAAGACAATGCTCTAGAGGCTACAACAAAAGATAAAGAGGAAGTAACTAAGTTGTAGTAGGGAGAGTGTCATCACATGGTCCTAGCATGGGTTATCCAGGCTATCTCTCACTAGAAACTGGCCCCCATCTATGGTTATCCTAGCGACCACTCACTAGGCACCGGCCCCATAGGGTGATACATGCAGCGCTGACACATCCTCTCATGGAGACATGGAGGTCAACCCTGCCAACCAGGCCTTCTCATCCCATCCTTACCCTATGAGAGCACTCCAGGCATGGGTGAGGCATCATACTTATCTTGTTATGTGAATTACTACCCAACCCACCTCGATAAATTATTAAGTTATCACTTGATTACAACTTCCATGGGGTTATCCAGGTAGCCACTTTGGGCACCGACCCCACCATGAAAGCCACTCTCCTACATACAACTAGCAACCCCTAACCAACATCCAAAAGCCAAAACATGCATGGACAAGGGACTACAAGGCATCTATCTTTTACAATCCAATACATTACATAGGCCATTCAAATTTCAACCTCAACAATAAAACTTTCCCTTATCCACTTCAAAAATCTCAAATCAATAAAACATTTGAATAGAATGACACAATAATAAATTGAAGACCCAAGTAGTCTAACCTCTGGAGTCGGTAAGTTGAACTCATTACCACTATACACAAGTTCATCTCCCAATATGGAAACAAGGGTTTAAATGACTTGACATTTATTATTTACAACAGGCTATTAGAACAATAAGACTCAAAACCAAAGGAAAATACAATAATCCAATCCCAAGACATTAATAACTGACAATGGCATTAGAAGCATGACCAAAAACTATGTCTAAAATTAACACAAATAAGTCACCATCGAACAATTTAGACCTGGAAGCACTAATAAAGATTTTAACTCAATATTTAATACTATTTATCATTTGTTTAATAACTAGTGTCACCATAAAAATCTACTACACATTAAAAATCTAATTTATTTATTTAACAAACTTGCATCTACTAAGGCAACTTTATTTTAATAAAATTAATTTTAAAATAATGCAAATCTATCTTAATAATTTATGAGATATGTTAATATTAACTTTATCACTATTGCCATTTAATGAGTTTGATAAAAAAAAGTCAAATTAACAATTTAACTAAAAAATAATAATCACAAAGCAAGATTTATTAGTGGCTCATGGAGTTTCAAATAGAAGTTTCCTAACTCTTAGATTTCATTTGCATACATTCTAAATTGATTCCAGTTTTAATAACTATTGCTAAACAAGAGAAATTCATTATATTCATAATGAATGTTTCTCAGAAATCATTACTTGAAAATAATTTCAAAGAAATAATCGCTTGCAAGGGAGAAATTATGGAGAAAAGAGAATCCAGAAGGATGAAATTGGGAGAAGACTTATGAGGATTATAACAGAAATGAAGAATGGTCTACCAGGAAAGCCATGAGAGCAAGATGTTAAAACAAATTTTAGAGACAGAGCATTTAGTCATTACCAAATTTCTAGAGATTCAAGAATTCAATAGAGAGACTAGAGAATTTCAATTGTCTGGCAGAGGAGAACTAGCAAGAAGATTCAAAGAGAAAATATGGAAGATATACAGAGAATCAGATGAGCGATCAGCTAAGAGTAAATAGAGGAAAATCTTTTCAGAATGAGAAAGAAGAAGATAATCAGAGGGAATGATCTACCATGAAGGCCATTAGAGAGAAGATAAAAAAATAATGAAATATTAATTTCTATCAGAAAGAAAACAAACCTCTGGCAGCAGAGGACATAGTAAAAACTTCAGGCAAAATTTGTCCCCCAGCCAGCAACATATGGTTATCCGTATAGCCGCATGGGAGAGGAGACAAAGCTAAAAGCATAGTTTAAGACAAAAACTAGGTTACGCCTTAAATCTTCAGTTTGGCATTTTCTCAACCTTCAAAAGATTTCAAGGAATAGCATATGTACAGCCGTACGGTGGCATTAGGTGAGTTGATTCCAGTTTGAAACAATATAAAATTTTACAGAACATTCCCAATTAAATTTATTGAATCTGGCAATACAATGAAAACAAAATGTGAAGAAGAAGGTTGTATGACTAGGTAGAAGGGAATACAAGATAGCAAATTAAGTTTAGGCAGAAATCAACCTAATAACTTTACTATAATCTGGCAGAAATTAGGGAAATGGTTGATGAGCAAATCAAACACAGGAAAAGAATTTTGATGAGATTCCAATGAAGTTTCATTTCAATGCATGAATAGAGAATAAAGATCTCATTTTCTGGCAATGGAGTCTGATGAAAGATTGAATTAGAGCAATTTCAAATAATAATTTGTTTGATAAACCTTGTAGATTTCCCATCTAGATTGATGGAGGTTTGAGAGAATCCTAAGTTTCTAAAGAATGGAATAACAAGCTATTAGATATAGAGTCAAATGGTGACAGGAAAGCAAAAATTTCACTAGCATAAAGAGATAGGCTCAAAAACACACAAGAGATTCCTCAAGAATTTAAACTAATTTGTCTGAATTGCAACAGAAAACACAACTAAGCATACCCAGAATTTTGACCCAAGCTTCAAATTCTTCAGCTACCTCCAGTTCTTCCTCAATTTTCCCGTAATGATTTCTTTCCCAAATTTTTGTCTCTCTTCTTCAGAATAACTTCCCCTCAAAATAAAAACCCCCAGAAGCAAAAATAGCCAAGACTCATAAATTTCCACTATTGCAATCCGTTACAAAAAATCCCACTACTCTGAAGCAATTAAAATTTTTACTTTTCATAGATATTCCCCAAATCTGGAATCTTATTCGACAACTAAGAAAAATTAAATTATTGACTCATATTATTCTATAATTTACTATATACTATTTTATCCATATTAAATACTTATGACTTATATTCTATTAAAAACATTAAAATAATTAATTTAATCTTTATTAAAATTTACTTAAATTAATATTTCCAATTTTGCCTTGTTACAAACAACTAATAAATACTATTACATCTAACTTATTAATACCTTATTATAATAATAATAAACTCATTAATACATTTCCAAGACACACCTAAGCTTAAATAAAACAAAACTCAACAATAACTCCACATACCACATGACGACCAACAACTTGAAGCGAGGACCAAGGAGTAACATCTCGACTCACAACTACAAACTGAAGATTGAAACTGACCTAGGGGAAACCCCATGCTATCTCCCATCCACGTTATCCATTGGTGCAAGGGCACGCTCAAACCTGCTAAGTCAGGTGGAGTCAATGCCCGGTACCTACAACCTCCATCAAAACTATAGGTTGTATATGAACAAATGCATATATATCAAACACACACAGAGTCAGAGAATCGCAGTGTAGTAGGGTGCTCGAAACAAGTTGTACTACACTGTCCCTACTCTGAAACAAGGCTATAAACATAAACATTTCTATTGAACAATCAGATATAAAAAAATCATATAAAACATGATAATATCAAACCATTACTGATCATGTCAATCACATCATAACTGGAATATCACTAATGTCATCATAAAACTCATAACACATGTCCAAAACCACATCAATCAAACATAGTCCATCATGATCATAATAAGCATAAACCATAAGTCTAATACTCAAATGTCTGAAACTGTCAAAGTGCAATATAAAACTACCAACTATCACAAGCCAAAATGAGGGGCATTACATCCTCCCCCCCAAGAATCAGGCTTACTCCTGGAAGCCTGCAAATAAGTAAGGGTATAACTCTGTAATCCTTGAAGCATCCTCCCAGGTAGCAGAAGTCTCATCATTAGGATCCCATTGGACCCTGGCATGCTCCATGTCTTTGCCCCTGAGAGCAAGTCTCCTATGCTGCAGAATGCCTACGGCCTCCAAAGCTAGATGCCCGTCCTCTACCTATAGAGCATTCCAATCAAGAACATGAGCAATATTTGGATAGTAAGGTCTAAGTACAAAAACATGAAACACATCATTGATGCATGAAAGGAAGGGCAGCAAAGCAAGATAAGCAACAGGACCAATCCTCTCCAACACCTCAAAAGGTCCAACAAAGCATGGTGCTAGCTAAGAGCCCTTTCCGTAACCGATCAGACTCTTTCATGGTTGCACACGCAAGAGCACTCGATCCCCAACTGAAAACTCCTATGAGCATCTGCAAACTTCTTCTACCTATCCTGCACTGCCACCATATTCTCTCTAATCTGCTCAACCTACTGCTCCATATCTCTAAGCATATCTGGTCCTAGAAGAACTCTATCCTCAAGACGAACCCAACTCAGTGGGGTCCGACAAGGATGACCATACAAAGCCTGAAATGGAGACATGCTGATAGAATTATGATATCCATTATTATATGCAAACTCCACCAAATACAAGTAGTCCTCCCAATGGCTCTGCCGATCCATCACATACATCCTAAGCATATCCTCAAGAACATGATTAACCCTCTTAGTCTGACCATCAGTCTCTTGATGGTATGTTGAACTAAAGTTTAGCTATGTCCCCAAGGCATTTTGCATAGAAGTCCGAAGGGCTGAGGTAAACACTGGATCCCTATCAGAGATGATCCTATGAGGAATCCCATGAAGTCTGACTATGTCCTCCATGAACACTCTGGCCACCATAGAAGCATTATAAGAAGAATGAACAAGAGAGAAGTGGGCTACCTTCGTCAACCTATCCACAGTGACCATAATGGCATCGTGTCGACGAGAGGATATCGACAACCCATTGATGAAGTCTATCGAAATGATGTCCCATTTCCATTCTAGAACAAGATGGGGTTGCGAGAGACCTGCAGGGTGCTGGTGCTCTGCCTTCACCCTTTGACACTAAAGACATCTTGACACAAAATTAGTGATATCCCACTTCATACCACTCCAAAAGTATAGCTAGCAAAGATTTGCATGCATCTTTTTGACACCTGGATGAGCAGAATAGGGTGCCCGATGTGCCTCAGACATAACTAAGGTATGAAGACCCTCTAAACTAGGAACATAAATATGACCCAAATGTCATAAAAGACCATCCAACTCAAGAGAGTAACAAGAAAATCTACCTTCCAAAGGTCTACTCAACTCAACCTCATACTTCACTTCCTGATACCAATTGTCGACAGGAAGCACTGTGAGAATCTGACCTCTCAAATCCACTGTGAGAGTGACTATTGAGATCTCATGTCTCTGAGAACTAAGAGCATCCGCTACCACATTCTCTTTGCTCTGAATATACTTGACCTCAAAGTCATACTCGCACAAGAAATCCATCCATCGCCTATGTCTCGCATTCAAGTTTGGTTGCGTAAAGATATACTGCAAACTACGATGATCATTGTGTAGCTCAAACCGAGGCCCTAAAAGAAAATGCCTCCACCTCACCAAGGCATGCACAACTGCAGCTAACTCTAGATCATGATTGGGATAGTTTAATTCATGATCCTTGAGTTTACGAGACTCTTAGGCAATCACACGACCATCCTGCATCAGAATTGCTCCTAAACCCTCCAAAGAAGCATCTGTACACACAACAAAGTCTCTGGTAGGATCAGGAATTGCCAGAATGGGTGCGCTAGTTAACCACTCATTAAGGGTCTAAAAAGTTGCCTAACACTACTCTAATCAAACAAACTTCTTCCCTTTCCTTTGAAGAGAAGTAATAGGATGGGCAATCCTCGAAAAACCCATAACAAAATGGTGATAGTAGCCTGCCAATCCCATAAAACTGCAGACCTCACAAACATTAGTAGGTGCAGGCCAATCCATAATAGCTTGGATCTTTGAAGGATCCATCGCAATACCCTCACCAGAGATGACATGACCCAAATATGTCACATCTGTCTAAAAGAATTCACACTTCGACAAATTACCATAAAGGAAATTTTCTCTCAGACACTGCAACCCCTGATGCAAATGCTCCTCATGCTCCTCCATAGTCCTCGAATAGATCAATATATCATCCATAAATACAAGGAAAAATCTATTGAGATAAGTGCAAAAAACACCATTCATCAAGCTCATGAAAACTCAAGGTGCATTTGTCAACCCAAATGGTACAACTGTAAACTCATAATTTCCATAATGGGTGTGAAATGTTGTTTTATCAATATCTGCCTCAAATATCTGCAACTGATGATATCCTGACTTAAGGTCAATTTTAGAAAACACCTTAGCTCCCTTAATCTAGTCAAACAAATCATCAATTCGAGGCAAAGGGTACCTATTCTTCACTGTCACCTTATTGAGTTGTCGATAGTCAATACACAGCCGCAGAGATCCATCCTTCTTCACAAAAATCACAGGTGCTCCCAATGGAGAAACACTAAGTCAAATGAATCTGTTGGCTAACAAATCCTCCAACTGCAATTGAAGCTCCTTAAGCTCCTAAGTAGTCATCCTATATGGAGCTCGTGAAATAGGCTCTGCACCAGGAACAAGATCAATCCTGAAGTCGATGTCACACTTAAGTGGCATCCCTGGAATCTCTGAAGGAAAAACATCTACAAACTCTCTCAGAAGTGGGTGATCGTCAAGAGATTTCTCTCGACTCTCCTCCATCTCCAAGTCATTAACTGACACTGCAAAAAGCTGACATCCCTGATGCATGCATCTCTTAAGCTGCATAGAGGAGATCATACGTAGGGAAATAGGTCTCTGGACTCCAACTACCTCCACCTCTCTACCAAAATCATTCACACATCTAACAAACTTACACCAACAATTAATCACTGCCTAATGGGCCTCTAACCAATCCATCCCCAAAACTATATCATATGAACCAAGGAGTAGGATGCGGAGGTCTACTATAGTAGATAGAGAGCAAATCCTCAACTCACAACCATACACTAGAGACTCAACTACGACCTTAGCCCTGGAAGCTAACTCAACCTGCCACCTATCATCTTGCTTTGTTGCCACTAAAGCACAATGCTCCACAAGAGAAGGAGAAATGAACGAATTAGATGCACCGAAATAAAAAAGAATAGAAAAACCAATACCTCGGATGAAACTAGAAGCCTCCACCACAGTGGCCTAATGCTTTGCCTGATGGTTATCAATAGCTGCAAAGACTCTACGCGATCTGCCTGCATCACAAACCATTGGCTCTGAAGCTACCGGCCTATGTCCAAACCCTGAAGCACTCCTCTGAGGACACTATCTAGCAATATGGCCCTGTTGGTCATAAGAGAAGCACCATGTGCCTCTACCAAAACCACTGCCACCTTGAAAACCACTAGACTACTGGAAACTACCCCTGCTCGTTGTAGACTGTGTACTCTGAGTGGGTCAATCAACACGATCTTGTCTAGAATGTTGCCAATTTTAGTTCTTCTTATTCAAAAATCTGACACCCTGCTAAGTCTGAGAATTCTTTAGTTTGGCCTGAGAGTGCTACTGCTACTGTCCACCCTTTGAGGGTGCATGAGCTCCTAATGCATGAGTATGCCCACCATGAGAACTGAATCTTGCAGAAGGTGCACTACCAATATGCACACCCGTATGCCCTCCGAGTGCCATAGCCAAATTCTCCTCCACTAACCAGGCTTTCTCCACTGCTACCTCCATAGTCTTAGGTTTGAATACACGAACCCCTCCACTAATCCTATCATTCAAGCCCCTGATAAAATGCTGCACTAACATAGTTTCACCATCTCTGATACCTGCATATTATTTAAGCTCATAAAATATGGGCTCATACTGCTCAACTGACATGGCCTCAACTCATGAAACTCATCTGCGCGACGCTGCCTCCAATTATCAGACAGGAAACAGGCTCTGAATATCTCTAAGAACAACTCCCAAGAAATAGTGCTAATGTCCAAGTGTAGCTTCTGCTCTTCTAAATGCCACCAGGTCAAAGCAAAACCTCTAAGATATAGAATAGCACATCTACCCTTGGTGTTGCTGCCATACGGATGCATGGTAAAACACCTACCTATATCCAATAACCATGTCTCTACCTCTAGACCACTACCATCTCCATCAAAGGTGGGAGGGCGTGCCCTCAGAAGATCTCTCATATCACTGGCTAAACTAGCCTCCTGCTCAGCTGTTAGTTCTCTCCACCTAGGATATCTCTCTCTTTCCCTAGCTTCTGGCTGACCTACCTCTTGACCACCTCTAGGCTGCTCTACCTCCTGTCTAGGGCCTAAACGGGCAAGGGCCTCCTCAAGTAACTGTCTCAACTGGGCTCCTTCAGGCTGACCCTGACCTTCCATATTCAGACCCCCACCTTCATGGGCACTCTCATGAGGAGAACTAGGCGGAGGTGTACCACCACCACCTCTCCCACAACCCCTACCCCTACCACAACCTCAACCTCTACCTCTAGGCATCTACCTACAATACCAAAGGATAATTTATTACACACCGAGAGGAAACAATAGGGATGAAAGTTAATCTACAGAGTTTAAGTACTAGGTCACCTAATGGGCTCAGTTATAACCAGAGTACCCAGTGTTTAAACCTGGCTTTGATACCAAATGTGATGCCCCGTCATGCAACCCTAGAGTGTTAGACTAACAAGTGCAAAATTTACAAATATATATATATATATATATATATTTGAAGCAAGTAAATGCATTATTCATTAGATAAAATTACACTATTTACAACATTTAAAGAAGATGTACTATTAACACCTCTACGGAACATAACTGCATCAAATAAACATGAAATGATAAAAATAGAAGTGATATACATTATAATATAACAGAAGAGGATTACATCATTTATTTGCAAAGATGAATAATTAAAAAGGTTCAAATACAAGATTACATGACTGATCACATCAGTTTACAATATACAACAATATAATATAATTATGAAGGTCTATTACAACTCTGACGATGCAGAACAAATCTAGAACTGCAAACACTTCTGCAATGATCTCTAACCAGTACATCCAAGAAAACCAATGGATTAAGCTCATCCACCCAACCATGTGGAACCCTGAGGTCCACCCCCCAAGCTAGGAGATAACAATGATGTTCCACTAAGTCAAAGGATACAAGCAAGCAGATATAGACTTGACATAGACAACTCAGATCATCAAGACAAGACAATACTCCAAAGGAAGTAACTAAGTTGCAATAGGGAGAGTGTCATCACATGGTCCTAGCATGGGTTATCCAGGCTATTTCTTAGTAGAAACCGGCAACCATCTATGGTTATCCTGGCGACCACTCACTAGGCACCGGCCCCATAGGGTGACACATGCAGAGCTGACACATCCTCTCATGGAGATAAGGAGGTTGACCCTGCCAACCAGGCCTTCTCATCCCATCCTTAGCCTATGAGAGCACTCTAGGCATGGTGAGGCATCATACTTATCTTGTTATGTGAATTACTACCCAACCCACCTAGATAAATTATTAAGTTATCACATGATTACAACTTCCATGGGGTTATCCATGTAGCCACATTAGGCACCGGCCCCACCATGAAAGCCACTCTCCTACATACAATTAGCAACCCCTAACCAACATCCAAAACCCAAAACATGCATGGACAAGGGACTACAAGGCATCTATCTTTTACAATCCACTACATTACAGAGGACATTCAAATTTCAACCTCAACAATAAAACTTTCCCTTATCCACTTCAAAAATCTCAAATCAATAAAACATTTGAACAGAATGACACAATAATAAATCGAGGACCCTAGTAGTCTAACCTCTAGAGTCGGTAAGTTGAACTCATTACCACTATACACAATTTCATCTCCCAATATGGAAACAAGGGTTTAAATGACTTGACATTTATTATTTACGATAGGCTATTAGAACAATAAGACTCAAAACCAAAGGAAAATACAATAATCCAATCCCTCCAAGACAATAATAACTAACAATGGCATTACAAGCATGACCAAATACTATATATAAATATACTCAAATAAGTCACCATCGAACAATTTAAACCTGGAAGCACTAATAAAGATTTTAACTCAATATTTAATACTATTTATCATTTGTTTAATAACTAGTGTCACCATAAAAATCTACTACACATTAAAAATGTAATTTATTTATTTAACAAACTTGCATCTACTAAGGCAACTTTATTTTAATAAAATTAGTTTTGAAATAATACAAATCTGTCCTAATAATTTATGAGATATATTAATATTAACTTTATCACTAGTGCCATTTAATGAGTTTGATAAAAAAAGAAAGTCAAATTAACAATTTAACTAAAAATAATAATCACAAAGCAAGATTTATTAGTTGCTCATGGAGTTGCAAAAAACACCATTCATCAAGCTCATGAGAACTGAAGGTCCATTCGACAACCGGAATGGTACAACTGTAAACTGATAATGTCCATAACGGGTTCAAAATGTTGTTTTATGAATATCTACCTCAAATATCCACAACTGATGATATCTTGACTTAAAATCAATTTTACACAACACCTTAGCTCCCTTAATCTGGTCAAACAAATCATCAATTCGAGGCAAAGGGTACCTATTCTTCATTGTCACCTTATTGAGTTGTTGATAGTTGATACATAGCCACAGAGATCCATCCTTCTTCTTCACAAAAATCATAGGTACTCCCCATGGAGAAACACTAGGTCAAATGAATCCCTTGGCTAACAACTCCTCCAACTGCAATCGAAGCTCCTTAAGCTCTTGAGTAGTCATCCTAAATGGAGCTTGTGAAATAGGCTCTACACTAGGAACAAGATCAATCCTGAAGTCGATGTCACGCTTAGGTGGCATCCCCAAAATCTCTGAAGGAAAAACATCCCCAAACTCTCTTAGAAGTGGGTGATCATCAAGAGATGTCTCTTAAATCTCCTCCATCTCTAAGTCATTAACTAACACTGCAAAAAGCTGACATCCCTGACGCATGCATCTCTTAAGCTGCATAGCGGAGATCATATATAGGGAAATAGGTCTCTAGACTCCAACTACCTCCACCTCTCTACCAGAATCATCTACACATCTGACAGATTTACACTAACAATCAATCACTTTCTGATCGGCCTCTAACCAATCCATCCCCAAAACTATATCGTATAAACCAAGGGGTAGGATGCGAAGGTCTACTGTAGTAGATAGAGAGACAATCCTCAACTCACAACCATGCACTAGAGACTCAACTACAACCTTAGCCCCAGAAGCTAACTCAACCTACCACCTATCATCCTATTTTGTTGCCATCTAAACCACAACGCTCCAGAAGAGAAGGAGAAATGAACGAATCAAATGCACTGGAATAAAAAAGAATAGAAAAACCAATACCTCGCATTAAACTTGAAGCCTCCACCATGGTGCCCTAATGCTCTACCTGAAGGTTATCAACTGCTGCAAAGACTCTATGTGATCTGCCTACATCACCAACCATTGGCTCTAAAGCCACCGGCCTATGTCCAAACCTTGAAGCACTCCTCTGAGGACACTGTCTAGCAATATGGCCATGTTGGCCGCAAGAGAAGTACCTTGTGCCTCTACCAAAACCATCACTACCCTTAAAGGTGCAAGACTGCTAGAAACTACCCCTGCTTGCTATAGACTATGTGCTCTGAGCAAGTCGATCAACACGATCCTGTCTAGAACACTGCCAATTCTGGTTCTTCTTATTCTAAAATCTAACACCCTGTTGAGTCTAAGAATTATTCAGTTTGGCCTAAGAGTGTTGCTGCTTCTATCCACCCTTTGAAGGTGCATGAGATCCTGTGCCTGAGTATGCCCACCATGATAACTGAATCCTGCAGAAGGTGCACTTCCTATATGCACACCTATATGCCCTCTGAGTGCCATAGCCAAATTCTCCTCCAATAACTGGGCTATCTCCACTGCTACCTCCATAGTCTTAGGTTCGAATACATGAACCCCTCCATTGCATTAGGCATTCAAGCCCCTGATAAAATGCTGCACTAACATAGTCTCATCATCTCCGATACCTGCATACTGTTTGAGCTCATAAAATCTGCACTCATACTGCTCAACTTACATGGCCATCTGCCTCAACTCATGGAACTCATCTTAATGATGATGCCTCCAATGATCAAACAGGAAACAGGCTCTGAATCTCTCTAAGAATAACTCCCAAGAAACAATGCTAATGTCCAATTGCAGCTTTTGCTCCTCTAAACGCTACCAAGTTGAAGCAAAACCTCTAAGATGCAGAATAACACATCTAGCCTTGGTGTTTCTGCCATACGGATGCATGGCAAAACACCTACCTATATCCAGTAACCATGTCCATTCCTCTAGACCACTACTAGCTCCATCAAAGGTGGGAGGGTGTGCCCTCAAAAGATCTCTCATATGAATAGCTAAATTGGCCTCCTGCTCATCTGTCAGTTCTCTCCACCTAGGAGATCTCTCCTTTTCCCTAGCTTCTGGCTAATCTACTTCTTGACCCCCTCTAGGCTGCTCTACCTCCTGTCTAGGGATGAAACTGGCAAGGGCCTCCTCAAGTAATTGTCTCAACTGGGCTCCTTCAAGCTAACCCTGAACTACCATGTTCTGACCCCCACCTTCATGGGCACTCTCATGAGGAGAACTGGGAGGAGGTGTACCACCACCACCTCTCCCACGACCCCTACCCCTGCCACGACCTTGACCTCTACCTCTAGGCAACTACCTACAATGCCAAAGGATAATTTATTACACAGAGAGGAAATAACAGGGATGAAAGTTTATCTACAAAGTTTCAGAACTAGGTCACATAATGGGTTCAATTATAACCAGAGTACCCAGTGTTTAAACCTAGCTCTGATACCAAATGTGATGCCCCGTCATGCAACCCTAGAGTGTTAGACTAACAAGTGCAAAATTTACAGAAATGTTTTTTTTTAAGCAAGTAAATGAATTATTCATTAGATAAAATTACACTATTTACAACATTTAAACAAGTTGTACTACTAACACCTCTAGGGAACATAACTGCATCAGATAAACATGAAATCATAACAATACAAGTGATATACATTCTAATACAAAAGAAGAGGATTACGCCCTTTATTTGCAAAGATGAATAATTACAAAGGTTCAAATACAAGATTACATGACCGATCACATCGGTTTACAATATACAACAATATAATAAAATTATGAAGGTATATTACAACTCTGAAGATGCAAAACAAATCTGGAACTGGAAACACTTCTGCAATGATCTCAAACCAGTACATCCAAGAAAACTAATGGATTAAGCTCTTCCATCCAACCATGTGGAACCCTGAGGTCCACCCCCTGAGCTAGGAGATAACAATGAGGTTCCACTAAGTCAAAGGATACAACAAGCAGATACAAACTTGACATAGACAACTCAGATCATCAAGACTACATAAATCATCAAGACAAGTCAAATCATCAAGACAAGTCATATCATCAAGACAAGTCAAACCAATCAAGACAAGACAATATTCCAGAGGCTACAACAAAAGATAAAGAGGAAGTAACTAAGTTGCATTAGGGAGAGTGTCATCGCATGGTCCTAGCATGGGTTATCCATGCTATCTCTCACTAGAAACTGGCCCGCCATCTATGGCTATCCTGGCGACCACTCACTAGGTACCGTGGTGCAGGAGCACCTAGAAAATCATGTTTTGTGTTGTAATAAGGTCTATTTGACCAATGCATTTTCATTTTTGTTGGTCTCTAGGTCTTTCAAGACCTAGAACTCTTTTTGTAAGTCCCAAGTGACTTAGGTCACAATTGTCAAATTGTTAATCTCAAGACGGTTGGTCTCCCAGCCACTTGGAATTGGTTGGTTTTCCTCAGGGTGAGTTTATAACCCATAGGAATGAACCAAATAAGTATTGGTAATCATATCATAGAGGAGATAAATGTGATTGTGTATTGTGCTAAGGAGAAATAGAATGATTTTGTTCTGTCAATTTGATTTTTGTTTCTTATAACTGTAAATTGTATAGCTGTAGATTTCCATTCTTTCTGTGCTTTCGTTGTTGCAATATGTCGATGTGAAGCATTCCACTGGTAAGATTTCTGTCAAAATTAGTGGAATGGCTTTGTTGTACAAATATCTATTTTTTTTCTATTTTGTTTCATTGTTCAGTGGTGCAGAGGATCCAGATAGTGCGAGTTGCACAGTAGTTTGACCTAGCATCTCCATGCGCTAGGGTTCAAGAGAAGGTTAAAGGTGACATCGGAGTGATCGGTGCATCGGCCAAAGATTGCAAGTGTTCGCTGATAGAACAAGACTCACCGAAGGTAAATGCCATCATCGCATCGGGAGACAAGTTAAGAGTTCCCCGACGAGAAGGGTCTCGCCAATAAGGTCACTTCCAACTGGTGTGGAAGCCGTCACGGTTGAGACAAGGAGGAACTTAACCATCATTGGGCATCGGCAAAAGGATGAAAGTCTTGGCCGATAGAAGTAAGTCTCGCTGAAGATAAAGTGAAGTTGAGCTATCGGGGTGTGTTTGGTCACGGAGAGACTCAGGAAAGTCTTTCCGACGATGGTTGTCTAACCGATGGAGATATATCGGTGGTTCATTTTGTTAGTCTTGCCGACTGTGAGTAAATTAGGGCCCATTCTGCGTTTCCCGTTGTGCACTCCCCATCATATTGGTATCAGAGCCCAAAAAGATTTGGGCGGCAAGTCAAATTGAGGATTTGCAAGAGTGTTGGCATTTGGGTGTTGTCTATGAATAGTGTATGTCAGACAGAGAAAGCGAGATGGAGGCGGAGAGGATGCCTCCCAAAAGTATGTCGCAAGACGCCATCAAGACACTGATCGAGGAGATACTTGAATCCATGTTGGGAGAGTTCAAGCAATTCAAAAGCAAAGATAGGGAAGATGAAAGTGATAGCGATGAAGGCGATATAAAAATTGATGAAACCAATCAGAGGACAGAGGAGATACCAGCAGACCAGAGGGCATTTGTAAATGCATTAAAGTCAGTCAATAGGGACACCATAGATGGGTTACCTATGTGTAGTGGAAGTATGGAAGCTGAAGAAGTGATTGACTAGATTGAGGCATTAAACAATCACTTCAAATACAAAGAAGTCCCTGATGATAAGAGGGTTAAGTTGGCAAAGGCAAGATTGAAGGGATCTTCTCTTGCATGGTGGAATTATGAGCAAGGAGAGTGAGTCAAGGAGGAGAAGAATATGATAACCTCCTGGGAAAGGATGAAGACTAAAATCAAGGCACAATTCTTACCCCTGGACTATAACGTGCAGATGTATAAGAAATTGTAGAACCTCACATAGAGAGACCTTGATGTGAATGCATACACACAAGAATTTCATAAACTCAGTCTTAGATCAAAGAGACAAGAAGAAGAGTCAGAGAAGGTAGCCAGGTATTTGAATGGTCTAAGGATGAACATCCAAGATGAGATCAGCATCTTAGCACCAGAAACAGTGAACAAGTGTTTCCAAATGTCCTTAAGGGCTAAAAAGAAGATAAAGAGAAAGAGTGAGCAGAATAATAGATGTAGAGGTGGAAGTAATTTCAGAGGTAGAGGTAGTTTTGGAGGAAGAAGTCCTAACCAAAGGTCTAGTGGTGAGTCTAGCCAAGAAGAGCAAGTTGGAGACTCTAGTAGCAAAGGAGGCTACCAAGGAAGAAGGTCTAATGGAAGAGGTGGGACAAATGGATTAGGTAGAGGATCCAAATTCTCCAATATGAGATGTTATAATTGCAATCAGATAGGGCACCCAGCATACAAGTGTCCAGAGAAGGCCTCAACTTCTCATGGTGGTGACAAGAGAACCACTTTGATTCAAGAAGATGTAAGGAGTGTGACATCTCCTGAAGTGAATCTAGCATCAAAAATGGGAGAAAATCTGATGATCAAGAGGACGCTGCTCAAGGAACCAGTGCAGACTGAACCATCTCAAAGAAGGGCTTTGTTTAGAATCAACTACAAGATCCACGGTAATGTTTGTAAAGTTAATATTGACTCTGGTTCTACTGATAATATTATATCTTTGGAAGCAGTGAATAAGTTGAATCTAGAAAAGATACCCCATAGCAGTCCATATAAAGTCAGTTGGTTAAATAAGGGGCAGCACATACTCATCAATGAACAGGCATGGGTAGAATTTAGTATTGGGGGGTATAGAGAGAAAATTTTGTGTGACATCCTTCCAATGGATGCTTGCCATCTTTTGTTAGGTAGACCATGGCAGTTTGATAGAAAGGCTCATCATGATGGAGAAAAGAATGCTTACTCATTCCAAAAGGATGGTGTGACTTATAGGATACAGTCATTGGTAGAAGAGGATCCACAGCATGTAGGGTCTAGTGTAATGATGGTAGGAGAAAAAGAATTCATGGACACATTAAAGGAAGGTGATGGAGTAGGTTTTGCTTTGATTGTGAAGCCTAAGGGGGAAAAGAAGGAAATTGTGAGAGAAGTAGGGCCTAAGGAGGTCAGAGATTTGCTTGAGAGTTACAAAGGAGTGATTGCAAAAGATATACCTGACTCCCTACCACTTGTCAGAGACATTAGCCATCAGATAGATCTCATACCCAGAGCAGTACTCCCCAATAAGGCAGCATATAAAATGACCCCTCAGCAGAATGAAGAGATAGCAAACTAGATTCAAGAACTCCTAAACAAAGGGCTGATAAGGAAGAGCCTTAGCCCATGTGCAGTACCTACTATTTTAGCCCCAACGAAGGATGGGAAATGGAGACTATGTACTGATTCTAGGGTAATAAATAGGATAACCATTAGGTATAGGTTTCCTATTCCTAGAATAGAAGATCTAATGGATTGTTTGGGAGGGGCTACTTATTTCTCCAAGATAGACTTGAAGAGTGGGTATCACCAGATAAGGATAAGAGAGGGGGATGAGTGGAAGACAGCTTTCAAAACCAATGAAGGGTTGTATGAGTGGCTTGTGATGCCTTTTGGTCTTTCAAACGCCCCTAGCACCTTTATGAGGCTGATGAATGAGGTGTTGCAGGAATTCATAGGGAAATTTGTGGTAGTCTACCTTGATGATATCTTGGTGTTCAATAAGAGGAAGGAAGAACACTTGGAACATTTGGAGATAGTCTTGAAGAGGTTGCAAGATCAGAAGTTACTGATAAACTTGGAAAAGTGTGACTTCATGAAACAAGAATTGGTGTACCTAGGTTTTGTCATCTCTAAGGGTGATTTGAAAATGGATCCTTCCAAGGTAGAGGCTATTTTGAATTGGCCTACACCTAGGACAGAAGGAGAGGTCAGAATTTTCCATGGCTTGGCCACATTTTATAGAAAATTTATTAAGAACTACAGTGATATTTGTGCACCTATGTTAGAGACCATCAAGGGTGGAGGAAAGATGAAATTTGTGTGGACAAAAGAGGCAGATCAAAGTTTTGAAAGTCTAAAGTAGAAAGTTGCCAAGTGTCCTGTCTTAGTACTTCCTCATTTCAATAAAGTCTTCATCATTGAATGTGATGCAAGTGGGCTGGCCATAGGCGCAGTGTTGATCCAAGAAGGTAGACCAGTAGCCTTTTTCAATGAAAAATTGAATGAAGCTAAGAGGAAGTACTCCTCTTATGATTTAGAGTTGTATGCCATGGTACAAGCTCTGAAAAAATGGAGGCACTACTTGCTTCCTAAAGAATTTATTGTATACACTGACAATCATACTCTCAGTTTTTTGAATGGACAGGAAAAGCTCAGCCATAGACACATGAAATGGGTGGAAAGTCTTCAAGCATACACCTTCATCATCAAGCATAAGAAAGGGATAACCAATAAGGTTGTTGATGCTTTAAACAGAAGGGTGTTGACAGTGCAAGAAGTGCAGCCACAAAGCATGGGTGTTGAGGCACTCAAAGGATTGTATAAAAAGGACCAAGATTTCAAGGAGATTTACAAGGTATGCAGTGAGTTTGCCAATGCTTTCCATAGTGAATTTTTAGATTATACATTGTAGGATGGACTTTTGTTTAAAGGGAGTCAACTATGTATCCCTAAGTGTTCAATGAGGCATAATATAGTGAAGGAGAAACATAGTGGTGGTTTAGGAGGACATTTTGGGCTCAATAAGACCTTAGATCTTGTAAAAAGATTTTACTTTTGGCCAAGGCTGCAATCTAATATCAGAAGGTTTGTTGAGAGTTGTATGATTTCCCAAAGAGCAAAGGGGGTCTCAACCAATGCAAGATTGTACCAACCTTTGCCCATACCAAATAGACCTTGGGAAAGTTTGAGTATGGACTTTGTGATGGGATTGCCCAAGACAAGGACAGGTTATGATAGTGTGTTTGTTGTGGTAGACAGGTTCAACAAGATGGCTCACTTTATTCCTTGTAAAACCACTAATGATGCTAGTTACATTGCAGGTTTGTTCTTTAAAGAAATCGTCAAGATTCATGGGTTACCTTTGAGTATTGTATCTGACAGAGATAGCAAATATGTGGGACATTTCTGGAGAACCTTGTGGAAACGATTGGGTAGTTATCCAGGCTCGCATAGCATCTATTCCTCTTGTATTTGCTACATCCTCAAAATTATCAAAATTAACAAGGGGAGGTGTATCAGCTTTCAGAGTTTGGATGTTCTTAAATGGATCAACAGGGTCAGATCCATTGGGATTGGAACTATTGCCATGAGCCATTTGGAACTTTACTTTTGCCTATTCCTCTAGAGTGGTATCTCTTAGATTCCCTGTGGAGGGATCAAAAAAAATTTCAATTACAGGTTTCTTAACCTCAGTGACCAACTTTGGTCCTTCATACTAAGCCTGTAAATATCCCTTTGCACTTGAAGGGAAATTCATTGTCTTTACAGTCTGTTGTTGCTTAACAGTTTGGACAACTGACTGAATCATTAAAGATTCTTATTGTAATGCAGACTGAATATCGGTAGATTCCTGTTTGATGGAATCTCCTATTAGAAGTTGTGACTGTGTAATATAATGGACTTCATGATTGACTTCATCTAGTCTTTGTCCATTATGCTTGGCATGAATACTGACAGTATTTACTTGTGAAGCAAGCACATCACAATCTAATTTGACTTCACTTCTGACTCTCTGCAGAAATTCTCTTTGTTGTTCTAAACACCGTTGATGAGTGACCCACCATGTGTCCGCTTGAGCTTTGAAATCATTATACTAAACTTTGAGTTCGTGGAGGTCTTTGCAAACAGAGGCCATCCACTCATCAGTAAGACACCGTTCCAAGCATTCTGGAGTGGAAATAAGAGAATGAAGATTCTCTTGGGTACTAAGGCGGGCCTTCTCCACCTTCATTGCTTCGATCTTATGCCAGATCTTTCTATCCTCAGCTAGTAACATTGATTTCCTAAGACACATATTTGTCCAGTTAAGCAATTTGCTCTGGCTGGAGCCTTGAATAGCATCTTTAATAGAAAATGTGTAGGGGCCAGAAATCAGCTTGGTATTTGCCAATGGTGTCATAAAGCATCAAGTCATGAAAGTTAGGGATTGCACCAGGGACAAGACAAGGACCGGCAGGAGTAGCTAAGACTTGCACATTGGTCTCTTGAATATCTTGTTCAGGTATGACAGCTTCCTTGGCTGAAAACATACGGAAATGGCCAGTTCTAGGAGGATTGAAAAGAAAAGAGCAGTCTTCACACTTGTACATCCCATCATCAAGTTCTGAATATAACTTGTGGGAGCAAGATGGACTAGCAGATTTGGCTTTTGGTAAGGAACTGCTAGGTATGGCCTAGAATTCATTGAGAAATGAAGGCGGCCCTCTTGCCTTTTATAGGGAGTGTGGGTAGAACTTTAACCTTATCTCATGAATTGTAGTTTGAAATCTGTCCATAGAAAGTGGACACGTAGTAACTCCTTTTTGAAGAGTTACCCATATGAAGATAAGCATCTTCTAGTAGGTCCCAATAACTCATGAACAAAGAAAGGAGGGGACAGACCAGACAGGAAAAGAATCTACTTTTACATGTCTTATTTTTTATCACAAGATGGTTAACTCGTGCTTACTGTGAGGCAGATAAGCTTTTCCCCTTTTACCGTGGAAGGGCCCACGTCTATCTTTTGATATGAAGAGATAGATATCTTAAATGGCCAACAAGCCTGGCCCACTAGCTCGTGCTTGGGTCAGAATCAGAATCCCTTGGAATGTGTCTAGCATAAAATATGCAACCCTCACAAGATTCGCCAGGTGGGTGTGTACAATCAGGAGCACGGTTATCAGCGAGATTCCCTGCTGCATCATAGGTGGGAACTCTAGGATCATTAGTTGGATCATACGCACAATTAGCACAAGTTTGAGTTGAAGAATGCGGAATACATCCTTGGTGTGCTTGTGGTTCTGGTTCATTTTCCTTCCAGATGATACTCATGGTCTTCATCTTGTATGGACCATAAAACCCTTGTGAAATACTTCGTTGATCCATTATGTCCATTCAGTAGGTCTTGGTATGAATCCAGATTGGCATTTTCTTGGAATGGAGGAACCTTAGTCTATTAGGAACATCCCAATGTTCAAAGACTGAAGAGGATCCAGCAAGTCCATAAACTTGACAAAGATGCCTGCTGATTAGATTTTCATCAAGGGAGTTGAATGTGAGTTTGAAGGTACAACCCATATAGGATGATGTCCCATTAAACTCCATATTGTCTGCAGGAGGATAAGGCCCTTGAAACAGATCCCTGATTAAATTATTTCTGTGTTCCTCATTTAACCATCGGTTTGGTCTTTCTACTGGTGGATTGAGAAAGGAAACAAGAAGAACAAAGTCTCCACACTAGTTCTGAAGTATATGACCGACATCAGGATCAATAGGTTCTGCTTCTACTGAGAACTGAAAGAATGGTGTGTTAGTCCATAATCCTGGATATGTTAGCTGTTGTTTGGCTACTAACATTTTAAAATGATCATAAAGAAAATCATTAGCTATTTTGAAATTATGGAGATTTCTACTTTGGAAAGGATTTGTACTCCATTCTTGACAGCTTTCTTCATACCAACGGTCTTCCCTTATTCAGATTATCCGAATAGTGTCAGATGGTCCTTGTTTTGCTTCAGAAAGAATAGGCTCTAAAGTATGTCCTTCTCTAGACATGAAATCTGCAAAAATATTTTCAACTCTAGGAAGGTGAATGAAGTCAAATTCATAAGTACTTAAAAGCTGTGCCCACCTAAGGAGTCTCCCTCTCACAACTTTATTTTTTTGATTCTTTTCGAAAGAATCCTCGCAGATTTTGTAAATCACTTTTTAACAAAAATCTCTTGTCAGCAATAAACATTTGGAATGCTTGGAAAGTATTAACAACAACAAGGATTTCTTTATGTGTACTATGGTAGTCTATTTCACTATTCTTGAAACTACCAGAGATATATCTAACAATCTCACCTTTGTCTTTGGGATTTTGAGATGTTGTTTTCTGTTCTCTAAGAACACCAGCCCATGCGCTTTCACTAGCATTAGTTTCCACTATTTTGAAACCATTACCTGGTAACTTGAGAGGTGGAAGCTAAGAACACTTTTGTTTGATTCTGGAGATTAGAGCATCATGTTTGGTTGTCCATGGTGGTGGTGTTTTTCCCAAAAGCTTGTTCAGCTCAATTCTATCTTCAGCAAACTTATAATAAAATCCTGCAATATAATTAACAAGACCCAAAAATCGTTGCAGTTCTTTAACATTTGTAACAGCAAGATTGGAAATTTTGTTCAGGATGTGTGGTTGTGCCTCCATTCTCCCCCTGAGAAGAAGCTTGATGCCAATGAAAACAATATGGTTTTGAGCAAAGAAAGACTTGGCGGGGTTGACAGCTAGACCATGATGTTGACAAATAGAAAGGAATTGGAGGAGGTGATTGAGGTGTTGAGGCATATCCTAATTGAAGACAAGAATATCATCAATATAGGGTTGGATAAATTTGGCATAGGGCCAAACAATCACATCCATTTTTTGCTGAAAAATGGAGGGGGCAGTTTTGATACCGAATGGAAGGACAGTCCATTCATAGAGGCCTTGTGGAACTGAAAATGTTGTTTTGTAAAAGTCAGCACTTTTGAGACCAATCTGCCAAAACCCTTTTGTGAGATCAAATTTGGAATAAACATGGCTACCTTGAATAGTTTGCCAAATATGATCCTCACTGGGAAGAGGATGTCTATTGTCTACAAGACAATCATTTAATGGCTTATAATTTACAACTAGCCATTTCTCAAGTAATTCCTTACCATTCTCATCAACTTTTGGTACATACATTACATGACATGAGAATGGTGACTCAGAAGTTTGAATTATACCTTGTTTTTCAAGGTCTACAACTTCTATTTTGCAAGTTAATGCTTCAGATGAACTCATCAAAAAATAATTGGCTTTTTCTTTAGGCATGAGTTCAATACCTTGGGGATCTCGTTTCAGAGGGAGATCACATGTCAGGTTCCTTTTCTGCTTCTTTAAGTCTTTTGTGAGAACTGTGGCAGCAAAGGCACTTTTAATCGCTGCAAGAGATTCTTGACCTGCATCCATTTGTTTGGCTAACCAAACAGCATTAACTGGTTTCTTTTTCAGTTTCTTTTCTAGCTTGGATGTATAAGCTAGATCTTGATAAAGCCTTGGAAGCTGATATCTGTTCTGAATTATAATAAAGTCAGAATCAATTGCAAATGGTTCCCATTGCTGTATAGCTTTGCTTCCTATTACACCATCATAGCCATCTACCTCATATTGAACAAATGTTAGAGTATCCATAAAACCATCAAATCCAATTTGAATAGGAGCTTCACAGATAGCTGAACTACTTTCCTTTTCAGAATTACCAAAGGTAATGCTTGTGGTTCCTTCAATCCAGGCATCTCTGGGAAATGCATTATATCTGGCAATATTGAGATCTACACCTGTATCAATTAGAAATGCTAGAGGGTAAGCCATTATACCTGGGAAATGAATGGTTAGAATTATTCCTGGACAAGCAGTAGTCTTCATGGTGTGCTTGTAAGGTTCCTTATAGGCTTTCATCTGTCAACTACTAGAACCTTCTTCAAAAGTCATTCTAGGTTCTTCGTCTTCTTTGATAGCTTGGTGTATGAGAGGACTATAGGGCTTCTCTTCACAATATAGTTGTTCTTCCTGAATGGTTCCTTGAGCAGGCAACTCTACAGGTCCAGCTGAATTAAACTGGTTAACAAATCTATCAAGTTCAGGACCCTTTTCCATTTCTTCAGTAAGATAAAAATTCTCTTCCTCATCAATTTTAGAGATTTCTGCCTGAGCTTGAGTGATTACCTTTTCAAGAAAGGCTTTTCTATTTCTTCTCCATATTCTTTGAGCTATACTTCATGGAGAAGGAGCGTCACTGATAGACTGTTGATCAAAGGATCCAGGAGGTCTTTGTGTAAGGGAACCTGGAGGCCAAGGTTCTCTTCTTTGCAATGGTTTATATCCATGTTATTTTGGAATTTCAGCTTGGGATATAGATAAACCATATTGTAGAATTGGAGATCTCCAAACTGGAAGTTTAGGAGGCCTTTCTAGATTTTGAAGTAGGAAATATTTTCTTGCTTTAAGTTGTTCCAGCTTGTTGGACAACTTTTTCCATGTTTCTTGACCCATATCCATTTCATGGAGTCTAGATTCAGTTTGGACAATATCTTCAATTACCTTGTCCAATTCTGCACAGGTGTCCCTTCACAGCATTCTGCAGAAGAAGGAGACTTCTGAATTTTCATCAGAAGATTGAACTTCTTTGGTTATCAAATTGACCTGAGCTTGCTCTAGTGCTAATGCATATTCTTCAGACTCTGATTCTGTTTCTGGATTAGTACTGGATAGTATGATATCCTTTGAGTCTGATGGGTAGTTATTGATGAATTCAAATTCATCATTTTCTACACCTGCTTCTCAAGCAGTACGGACTTTACCTTTTCCCTTTTTCTTATTTCTGTCCAGACATTTATTTGCAAAATGCTCTCCTTTACAATTATAGCCGGTAGGTTTCCACTTCTTGGAACCCTTTTGTCTCTTATCACGTTTCCTGAAATATCCTTTCTTCCGATGATACTTACTATATTTTTTCTTTTTCTTCTTGTAAGATTTTTCTAGCTTATCACAGTTAGAACAAGAAGATTTACCTAGAAACTGATTAGACAGCAGTATCTGGTAGCATACAGAAGAGGATAGTAAAGGTTGTACCTTTTTTATTTCCTTCTTTGCTTTTCTTTCTTCACAGATTTCTTCATTAATCTGTGTAAGGAATTGAACTAACTGCGGAAAGGTTAGTTCTTTCATCTCTATATTTTCTATTACCAGATTTTCTAAAACCTTCTTGTGATAGAATTCTCCTATCACACTTCCAAAACTTTTTAGAAAAGTTGTGAACATAAAATCATGATTTTGTTCATGACCTGATTGATAAAAGTTCTGATATTGAACTTCACAATATTGCTGGAAATATTTGAGATCTTTACATTTACCTTTTATGAAATTGTTATGCCAACTTTTCTCTAGTGTCTATTCTTCCCACGAATAGACGTGTCAGCTGAGCACAGACTTGATCTGTCCCTCTGCCAATTAGGCTTTCTCTAAAAGTGTCATCCAATCTATCCCAAACACTTCTTGCAACACCTGTCATAGCATTGAGAGCCTGCTTGATTACTTGAGATTCATCAGCAGTAGCATTAGTGGATAAATAATTAGTTATCCAGGCTCGCATAGCATCTATTCCTCTTATATTTGCTATATCCTCAAAATTATCAAAATTAACAAGGGGAGGTGTATCAGCTTTCAGAGTTTGGATGTTTTTAAATGGATCAACAGGGTCAGATCCATTGGGATTGGAACTATTGCCATGAGCCATTTGGAACTTTCCTTTTGCCCATTCCTCTAGAGTGGTATCTCTTAGATTCCCTATGGAGGGATCAAAAAAAATTTCAATTACAGGCTTCTTAACCTCAGTGACCAACTTTGGTCCTTCATACTAAGCCTGTAAATATCCCTTTGCACTTGAAGGGAAATTCATTGTCTTTACAGTCTGTTGTTGCTTAACAGTTTGGACAACTGACTGAATCATTAAAGATTCCTATTGTAATGCAGACTGAATATCAGTAGATTCCTACTTGATGGAATCTCCTATTAGAAGTTGTGACTGTGTAATAGAATGGACTTCATGATTGACTTCATCTAGTCTTTGTCCATTATGCTTGGCATGAATACTAACAATATTTACTTGTGAAGCAAGCACATCACAATCTAATTTGACTTCACTTCTGACTCTCTGTAGAAGTTCTCTTTGCTGTTCTAAAGACCGTTGATAAGCGACCCACCATATGTCTGCTTGAGCTTTGAACTCATTATACTAAACTTTGAGTTCATGTAGGTCTTTGCGAATAGAGGCCATCCACTCATCAGTAAGACATTGTTCCAAGCATTCTAGAGTGGAAATAAGAGAATGAAGATTCTCTTGGGTACTAAGGTGGGCCTTCTCTGCCTTGACTGCTTCAATCTTATGCCAGATCTTTCTATCCTCAACTAGTAACATTGATTTCCTAAGACACATATTTGTCCAGTTAAGCAATTTGCTCTGGCTGGAGCCTTGAATAGCATCTTTAATAGGAAATATGTGTAGGGGTAGAAATCAGCTTGGTATTTGCCAATGGTGTCATAAAGCATGAAGTCATGAAAGTTAGGGATTGCACCAAGGACAAGACAAGGACCGGTGGGAGTAGGTAAGACTTGCACATTGGTCTCTTGAATATCTTGTTCAGGTATGACAGCTTCCTTGGCTGAAAACATACGGAAATGGCCAGTTCTGGGAGGATTGAAAAGAAAAGAGCAGTCTTCACACTTGTACATCCCATCATCAAGTTTTGAATATAACTTGTGGGAGTAAGATGGGCTAGCAGATTTGGCTTTTGGTAAGGAACTGCCAGGTATGGACCTGCTAGGTATGGAATTGTTAGGCCTAGCAACAGAAGGGATTTTAAACAAATCTTCAAAACCCTTAGTGGGTTGGAATCTTGCACTCTGAGTGCGTAGTAACGGAGTCACAGATGGACCAGGTTGGTTATAATTGAAAACCTTTTCTGTTCTCATCGAAGGGTTGCTGCGCAAGGCAGATGGTTGACCAAATGAGAATTAGATCACGACCTGATCATCTATTTCTTCAATTGAGATTCCTCTAAATTGTGGTTGTTTCTCTTCTTCGGGTTGTTCACCTTGATCCCAAAGTTTTGTTGATAACTGAGAGGGGGGGTGAATCAGTTATCCTAATTATTTCTTCTTTTGAACTTTCTTATTAATCAAAGCAGCATTAAATTAAACAAACAAACATTATCATGAAATGAGAAACACATGACATAGTATTTTTGACGTGGAAACCCGGTTAAGGGAGAAAACCACGGGGTGATTAACCCAAAGATTATTCTCTATTAGAAGAATAAGGAGTTACAAAAATCGCACTTGCCAATTAGGGCTCACTGCCCGAGCACACTGCTCACAAGAGGCACACTACCTAAAAAGAGACACACTGTCTACAAAAGAATGTTATATAATACTTGAACTGATTGGAAGCATATACATATGCTGGAGTTCAGTTCTGGTTAGGCTCAGTACACTGATCTACTGCACTTCATCTTTCCTCTGTTCTTTATTCTGCTATCCTTTCACATACCGGATCTTTCTTACTACTTCTGCTCTGCTCTACACTTATTCGCATTCACCATCACACAATCACACTTCTCACAACAAAATCCATCCTCTATATATATCCGCACAAGTAATTTCATTACCTTTCCAGTCGGCATCCGGAACAGTCTAGTTTCTTACAAACTCTGTTCTGTCGGCTGAGTCCTTGCTTACGAAGCAATGCGGATCAAGCATATACTTGTAGATGTCATTAATCATGTTGGCCAAACATGATTCATGCCTTCACAACCTTTACCATCAGTAGTAACACATCCAGAAAATAGTCTGATGCTCTGTCAGTCAGTTCTTCCTCTGTTCTCACTGTCTTTCAGGAATCCGGTACTCAACTATTCATATCTTTTTCTTTGTCCATCACCAGAGGCTAAATCCATGGAATATACTACTCAAGGTAGTCCTCTTAACTTCCCCAAATCCATACTGCACCAAGACACTTTCTCTGAGAGGTCCGGACCAATCTGTCGGACCTTGCCACATGCTCTGTTATTGTTCACCGGACCACAACAGTTCTTCATTCTGACTTCCGGTAGAGGCACACCATGTCTTGCGGATATGAGGGATGACCTTTGTTGCCATCAATGACAACAACCATGAATCCATATAGTGTCTCTTGCCAACAAGTTCTAATGCCTATTCTTCAAGTAGCTTAATATTTTTGTGATGGACTATCTTGGGTGTAGTTAACTGCGTGTTGTCATTAGTAGATGTCCAAATTGTGGAAAGACCTTCTAGACCTTGTGCTCTTTTAGGATTTATCATCAAGGGTAGAACCTTGTTGTATAATCTATAGTGAACCAAAAAAACAAGAGAATGGTCTACTGAATTCGTTTTCATGAAAAGATTCATGGTCTTAAAATTATATTCAAGAACATCTTGTAGATTGCCATCTTTTAAACTGTTTGGGAAATCTAATAGACAATCTAGGTAAAGTGCTCCTTTAGACATGGAGTCACATGCAGCACCTAACAAGGAATGAGACAACTTGTAGAATCTTGCATCTTTCAGCATCATCATAATGATAATAGGTAAGCCTTTACAGTAGTGTCCATAGATACCTATCCTGACATAGGATAGATGCATGAATTGGGGATTATCTGGATTGGCTAAGGCTTCTTTCTGGAATTTTTGGACTTGGGAGTCTGAGAATATTCTCAGCTTTCCTTTGTTACCCCTAGTAACAACATGTTGTAATGTAGCAACATGACATCTTTGAGATGTTTTGTAACCAAACCAATTTTTTAAACCTTTATTTTTATTAAACATATCTACTAGACTATTGGGAACATCTCTATAGATTTCAGAAGGTTTAATTTTAGGCACACAAAATTCCTTATTATCAAACTGACTAGAAGAAACTTCATCTAATATATTACTACTACATTCACCAGTAGAAAATGAACTTTCATTATCAGCAAAGAAGTTTGTGAACTTAACTTCTGTGTTGCGATCTATAGTATGATCAATGCCAGCCATACTTGATCTAGATGTGCTTGGTCTATCCAGTATTGCGCTCAAACCTGCGCTTGAAATACAAGATTACTGCCTCAGATCTGCCCTAGACGCAACAAGCTTAGATGGGACTTACATAGAGAGGACTTACAACAGAGATCTGGTTTGTATGAGCTTTACAAGGAGCAATATTAGGAAGAATACAGATAAATAGATTAACACTACTAAATCGTTATGGTTAGACAACAACGATAACAACAGATGAACACATCATCGGCTCTGATACCAACTTTAAACAACAGCTGCAAATGACAAATGATATGCAGATGAACAGAGTATCTGACATTCAGATAGATCTTATGTATATTATTATTTCAAACACTCAGGAACAATACGGGTATGTGCAGGATCATGATGGGCCAAACTATACCTCTAAGTGGCAATGAAAATACAAAAAATTAGACTTTATCAAGTTCATGTGAAATTTTGAATGGATTATCTATACAATTTGAAAAAGATGTAAGAATGAAATTTGTAGAGAATTGAATCTAGTTTATAGGCTACTAATTTACAAAAAAAAAAAACTAAATTTACTTACTGAAAATTGAATATTTCAATGAACAGCTATTAAATTTTTCAGAAAAAAATAAAAAGTGGGTGTCTGTCCAGCCAACCTAACTATGAGTAAAAATATATATATTTTTTTGAAACTTTCAAAATAAGTAGAGGACTCATGTCTGGATGTGATGCATATTTATTTGAAATTTTTTTCTAATAAAATAATTAGTTATGATTTTTTTACTGTGAATTTTTTAAAAAAATAAAAAGTAATTTTCTAGCCAACCAAACTCGATAAAAAAAATCAAAATTCATTTTTTTTTAACCTATAGCCAAAAAAGCATAGAATGTGATGCAGGTTTTGGATCTCAAAAAGGTGAAATGGTTTGAAAGTTATGGATGTTTTTCAATCAGTGTGTCCATCAGGATTTCAGAGACACGGTATATTGAAAATTATTAATAATTATTTAATAAAATTATAACCAAATAAATCATATATTTTTCGAAAGCTAACAATTTTTTCTATAAACCCTTTTCGTTTTATCAATTTTGCATTAAAAAAAGTCGTCAGCACGAAGGGTGAAGTTTGAAGAAGAGACTGAAACATTAAAACACGTTACAATCCATAAAAAGTCAACAATCAAAACGGATATCCATCTTGCTTTGTACCAAAGCAAGATGGATATCAATTTTGCTTCGGTAAAAGCAACTCAACGGATATCCGTTCTGAAAATGGATATCCGTTCTGAAAACAGATATCCGTTTTGTTGATCTATGAAAAATTTCGTACCATTGGTTTTGGATGAAGAGAAGCAACATATTTTGTACCATTGGTATTGTTTCACCAAAGATACAATCCATGGGTATATCATTTATGTATGCGTGGACATTTCATGTATATCCTGCTATAGTTTATCATGGTTGTAGATGGTGAATGTACATGTCAAAGGATACAAAGGTTGACCGGCCATATCAGGAAAATTGGGAAAAGATACATTAGTCGACCAGTTATAACAAGTCATGTTATGTATAGGCTAAATCAAAGACATCAGACCGATAATAGTTATCGGAGAGATAAAGTTCCATTGAGCCGACAACATTGATCTCACCGATCAAGTCATATCGGGGTGACAATCATTAAATGTCACCGATGGGTTATTTATCGGCACATCGGAAGAACGGTTGAGAACTACACTGATGAGAGGGAATCACACTGATAGAAGGAACATCGGAAAGAGATGGACTCTTGGAGGCGAGAAGAAAAGTGTCACTGATAGAGGCAGTCTGGCCGATGGTGTAGTTCGATGTTTATTATTTTGGTGTGAGATACGATATCAGAAATCAAAGAGAATGTCTGACCGATGTAGAAGTCTTACCGATGACTAATGGACGGCAAACACATTGGGGAGAGTTATAATGTCGGAATGCAAGTAAAAAGTCTCACCGAGGGTATTGGTCTTATCGATAGACAAGGGTGGTGAATCTCACATTGGAGTAAGTGTGTATATATCCTGCAATCATCTTATTCCATGAGACCACATTTCTTTGAGGCATTTTTTCAAACAGTTCATGTGTCTTGTCTATGCTTCCACACTTTCCGTACATGTCTACCAAAGCATTTCCAACTAGAATATCTACAAAAATCCCACTTCCATTATGCTTTGATGAATGTCCATACCCTATTCCAAAGCTCCCATTTTGGTAGAGGTAGAGAGGATGCTGACAAAGGTTGCAGAATCTAGCTTTACACTTGCCAATTGCATTTGCTTGAAATTTTCTAAAGCCTTTTCAACAAACCCATTTATGCATATCCTACAATAATAGTAGTCGAGGAGACCACATTTCTCCAACTAGACTTCTACCAATTCAGAAAATGTGTGCTTCTAGACCAGTGTTTGGTACAAGAAACATACCAATGGAGTGGTGGCCATAATTCTCCCTCAATTGGAATTAAAAGGTACCCTTTTTCCATTCGAAGGAGGTCTCTCCTTGTTATGCACTTTAAATCTCTCTTTTAGTTCTTTCAAGGGAAGGATTCCACCTTGGTTTGACCAGTTGAAAGCGTTGAAGATACTTGACTTAAGAAGAAATGGACTAGAGGGTTCTATTCCCAAATCTCTTGCCAATTACTCACAACTTCACTGGAAAAGAATTTCACACAACAACTTGAAGGGGAGCATACTTATAGAATTTGGTGGTCTGGGGAAGTTAGAACATCTTTGTTTGTCCTACAATCGCCTGAGCGGAAGCATTCCAAATTCTCTAGGAAACTGCATGTCTCTACTTGATTTGTCCCTTTACAATAACCATCTCACAAGCGCTCTATTCTCATGTCTTTACTTTGAAGGGAGCATGCTAATTACTTTGATCTGTCCTCTTATACATATCAGAGAACAACGGAGGAGTCACACCGACAACATAAGCCTGAGCGATGGATTCTACACATCGGCGAGAGGTCCCACATCGGGCTAACAAATTTGAAGGTTACCGATAATGATAAGTCTAGCCGACAATAGAGAAAGGAAGAACATGTGAAGCATAGTTCGATGAGACATTAGAAATGTCTTGCCGATAGTAAAGAAAGAGTGTATTTCAGTCTCGTTTGGACCTTGGGAAGGATATTTTAAAAGCTATTTGAGCAACTGGTGGGTTAATGGGTATTTTACACCCTATTTATAAGCTTTTGATGTGTTGCTCTGCATCACTTGTCTACAACATACATAGTTTACCTTTCTCACCCATACCTTCAGTATATAAAGGACATTAATAGGCAATTTTTAATTTCCACTCAGTCAGTGCAATCTAGGAGAGGATAGATTGTCTAAAGTTGTGATCTATTTCCATTTACACTTGCCATAACTACAAATGCTTAGTGTTTATTCTCAACCCCGGTATATGAATAAAATGTGACCTATTGTTCTAATAGGCCTATAGGGACAAAGAGGTGATAAAGCCTTTAATTTTAAACATGACATGGTTTTGATAACTCCCGTATTGATAAGGTCCTAGATGACAATCCTTTGATGCACCTAATTATAATAGGTGTTATGATAGTCCTTGGTATCTTTTCATTTCTTTCTTGAATGGCCTGCAAATAAGACATAGGACATATTAGATCCTTCATAAATAAGAATTCTCATACATTACATTTAAACTTAAACTCCCTAAACATCCATCAATCCATCCATTAATATCAAAATGCCATGAATATCCTATGATCAACCATTCTAATTCCTAGGATAGTCATATATTGCAATTTTGCTTCTCTATACTAAAATAGCCCAAGGAATATCTAACCTTGAATTTGTATTTTAACAATCTAATGTCTTTACGAATAACATTCAGCCTTCTTTTGGGACAACATTTTTGCCTTTAGAAGCTCCTCATTTGATGATAGCCTAAAATCAAATAATGGCTTATATCCAAAGCTTTATTAAGTTGATACCTAGGTGGATTAGTGTGTAAACATTGAAATTAGATGGTAATTCACAAGTTTATTGAATAATACAATGAATCCCTAGTCTAGAGTCCAAATGTACATAATAAAATGGATATCTATTTTGTAGTAGCCATATGGACGTTGCAAGTGTCTGTTGCAAAGAATTGGGCTTTTCCAAAATGGATATCCGTTTTGTAAAAGCAGAAAAAAGACAAAAGGAATATTGTTGGGCCCGACTTCCGCAACCAGAGACCCTCTGCTATCGAAATACTCGTGATTTCTGGCTATGACAGTGAAAGGAATATTTTTATGCACTTTTGGAGACACAATTTTCTTGTTACAATCATAAGGGTGATATTTTTGTTCCCCTAATGGGAAGCAACAGTCGTCATAAAGCAAAAAGGAGGAGGAAAGTTACATTGGAGGAAATTGAAGCAATTAGGAAAAAATATAGGGAAAGGAAGAGGATTGGAAGGATGGGTTTGGCAGATGCTCATCAAGGTGAATCTTCTTCTTTACCATCTAATGACATGCAAATTGAAGATGTTAATTTTGATTATAATGAAATGTTAGATAAGAATGAAATTCACCATGATATTGCAAATGAAAATATTGAAAAATGTTATGAAACACCTATTCATAATAGCAATACCATGGACAAAGAAGAAGAAGAAAAATGAAGATGTGCACTTGAAGAAAGTGGATATGAACATCATGATGTTGAAATTGCACTCCATAATCCATTTGTTGATAAAATTGATGAGGTTGATAACATGGATGAAACAAGAACAATCAATGTATCTCCAAATTTCATAAGAGAGGACATTTGTCAAGAAGAGAATAACCGTGATAAAATTGGAAAACACCCAAAAACCCCAAAATGGTTACTTGAAATTGATGAGAACATAATGGAAAAACTTGAAGGCAAGAGGTCATCACAAACGGTTCAGTTGTGGGCTACAAAACTCTTCAATGAATACTTTGAGAAGAAAACATTAACTGAACAATGCCAACTTTTTGTGCAATTATTAAAGATGTACAAAATGAGACCTTTACTAAAGAAATTAAAGATTCGGTTAAACAAAGTGTCTGATCAGAATAAAATTATTGTAAGAAGCCTTTTCAATGCACTCAATTCTATTGGAAAGACTAGCAAGGAGAAAGATAAAAGAGCTGCCCGTAGAGTAATAACAACCTCAATAGTAAGCAAACAATTAAGAAATGCTCGATTAATGAGGCAAACTTGTGTTGACTTAAGATTGAATCGTAAAACATTGTCAAAAGCACTAGCATTAAGATCAAGGCTAGATAGTCCTATTGCCAATGCTACTTGGGCTTTTAGTGGTAGGCTTCCACAAGTTGACAAGAGGCTAACTGATAGCACAAAGGAAGAAATTGAACGATTTTGGCACACTAACTCTAGGGTATCACCGAATGCAAAAGATGTTGTAAAGTTAAGAATTGGTGATAAAGACAGCACACCACATCCTAAACATTACTTGGAATGTAGCCAAACAACATTGTACAAACAATATTGTGAAACTCACCCAGGTATGATAATCTCACAAAGAGCATTTGAATCTCTTAAGCCATTTTATTGTGTTCCTCTTAAAGTTCGTAATACATGTTGTTGCAAATACCATGTATAATTTTCTATGTACCATGAATTATTATGCAATATTCGTTCTACTTTGCACACTAACGAAATGTTACAGGAGTGTGGTGCAATTCAACTACCAAAGTCATCTAGGGACTTATTGGATTTATTTCTATGTATTAGAGATGATGGTTGCATGTTCTACAAGAATGATTGTTTAAATGAAAAGTGTTTACAATGTGGTGGGTTATCAAAGTTTGTATCATGTTTTCATGAGGGCAACGAGCATGATTTTGGAAAGAGAATGGTTGAGAAAAAGAGATATGAGACAGTGAAATACAATTTGAAAAGTGGAGGTGAACATTCTAGATGTGAGTTGATTGTAAGAGAGGTAAGTATTGCTGATTTTATTGATGATTTTAAGAAAAATCTTTTCTACAAGTATGTCAGACATAGCCATAGGTCTCGATGGTTAGACCAACAGTTCAGGATGTGTAAAGACTCTTTCCCGATTGGAACTATTGTCTCTGTAGTTGATTTTGCAGAAAACTATACATTGCAACCCCAAAATGAAGTTCAATCCCAATACTACAACTCTATTCAGATTGCTATTTTTGTTCACATCACATATAGACATGCCCCCGAGAGTACAGAAGAGAACAAGAAGATTGTCAGAGAATACCATTTTTACATGAGTGTTGATCGATCTCATTCAGCAGAGTTTGTGCAATATTGTTTTCAACAATTTTATGGGTTCTTGCAAGAAAAAGATATTAGAATAGATCAACATCTCATTTGGTTAGATAATTGCACTGGTCAATTCAAGAATGCTCGTAATTTCTATTGGTTGAGCAAAATGCATGTAGAGAAGGGTATACCTCATATTTGGAATTTTTTTGAAGCCGGGCACAAAAAAGGTGAACATGATGGAGCAGGTGCATGCGTGAAGAGAGCTCTTTTTAAAGAACAACTAAAGATTAGAGGTGGTGCTACATTCAGTGATGTTGATTCCATTCTTAAGTGGTGTAACTATGCATTGTCACGAGGAGTGGCTCTTGATTCTGAAGTACGCAGGTTCTTTTGGTTGGTTGATGATGGGATAGCGACAGAGAAATTGGAATGTCAGAGAATCAGTGAATCATCAAAGATGCATTCATTTCAAAGCTCAAATGCAAGTACATGGACTATTTGGACACGAGAATTAGCTTGTTTTTGTCAGAGTTGTAATAAATGTGATTGGAATAATTGTGAGTCAAGTGAGTGGGTAGATGCATGGATTCCACAATATTTAATCCCTTTATATGAAGGTCAATCATCTTCCGTCAATGACATGGAGAGCTCATTTGACTATGAACATCTTTCAGACCTTGTACAGCCAGGTCATGTTTATGCAGTTGTTGCACCGCATGGAAATGAAAAGAGGTCAGACTATTGGTTGGCACGATGTGTACAAGGAAAACAAAAGCTAACACAACCTATGACAGATGATGATGGGTTCCCATATCCTACAGGATTAGTTGTTATTGCTGGGACTTGGGTACGAACATATATGGTTAAAAAGAATGTGCATATATGTATATATAAGATCCTAACTTGGCACAAGTAGGGAGAATGCTTGCACAGGTTATGGAATTTGGTTTTAAACATTCCAATTGTATTTTCTTCAAAGTTTCTAAAGCCTTTTCAAAAAATCCATTTTGTGCATATCTTGCAATCATTGCATTCCATGAGATAGCATCTCTTTGAGGTGTCATGCCAAAATGTTCACATGCCTTGTCTATGCTTCCACACTTTGGATTTACACCCGCCAATTGCATTTTCTTAACATTTCCTTTCAATCCTTATCAAAAATTCCATTTTGTGCACATATTGCAATCATTGCATTCATTCATTTACAACACATGATTAAATAAGAAGATGCATATTTACAACACTTAAGACCTTCATGAAATGATACATTGGTTTCTTGATATTCAATCATGCATTGGAGATCTTCAAAGTGTTAAATATGTTTGAAGTGATGAAGAAACTTGTTATTCTGATGTATTTCAACTCCAAACTTCCGCCTAGAAATGAAGGCGCTAATCCTTTATCAAACTAACTTAAAAGTGTGCCTTGGTACTTAGGGCACTAGATTATGATTGATCAACCTAAAATGTGCGCCTAAGGCTAGATAGTGAATTGGAAGGATAAAATGCATCATCAAAGGAGTTTATAGTTATTGAAGGCATCAAATGATGACTTGGGCACACATCTACCTCTCTACACCATATGTGACTAGTGCCAATTATTGAATAAACAACCTAGAATGAGTGCCTTAATATTTGAGGTGCTAGTTCATGCTTCTAGAACACCACAAGTGTGCCTCAATGTTAAGGCGCTAGCTCTTGCTCAAGCAACCTTGAAAGTGTGCTTTCACAAGGAGGTTAAAATGTATTATCAAAGGATTAAGTTGAATCAAGGAATCATCATTGAAGACAAGTAAAACATGATTGCGAATGAGGCATACTTTTCATCATCTCTAACCTCACAATTGCACCTTCCATTGGAAGCTCATATTGTGCCTAAAGGAATGGTACTGAGATATCATCCATGTCAATGATTGAGAATGTGTCAACTGGAACAATATTTTTTGTTCTGCTCATCGTGGGGTCGAACGGGCTGCGCCAATGCGTCAAGGTGGGTGGGTAAATTCTAGTGGAGGTCTCTTTTTTTGTGCCAAGCGTCCCAGTCATTCTGGGCAAGAGGCTACCGACAAAGTCCCTTAAGATCCCTGAGACCAAAAAACTGCCAAACTTTGACGGGGCAATTCTCAAAATTCGTGACAGTTGGGATTGTTCTGTTTGGACCTACATGTGCATGTGACATCCTTCCACAATAACCTCTCTCATTTTTGGTCAACTCCATTCCGTTTGACCGTGCCAAAATCAAATGGATTGTTGCAAAATGATTCAATTTGATGCAGTGGAAAGGTGCTAGGTGTGACATTTTTCATTCCATAGCTCGTGGGGTCGAACGGACTGCGCCAACACATCAGGGTGGGCGGGTAAATGCTAGGGGAGGTCTCTTTTTGTGCGCCAAGATTCCCAGTCATTCCGGGAAAGAGGCTACTAGCAAAGTCCCTTAAGATCCCTGAGACCAAAAAACTGCCAAAATTTGACTAGGCAGTTCTCAGAATTTGTGACAGTTGGGAATGCTCTATTTGGACCTACAGGTGCACGTGACATCCTTTCACAATAACCTCTCTCATTTTTGGTCAACTCCATTCCGTTTGACCGTGCTGAAATCAAACGCATTGTTGCAAAATGCTTCAATTTGATGCAGTGGAAAGGTGCTAGGTGCAACATTTTTCATTCCATAGCTTGTGGGGTCAAATGGACTGCGCCAACGCGTTGGGGTGGGTGGGTAAATGCTAGTGGAGGTCTCATTTTGTGCACCAAGCATCCCAGTCATTCCGGGCAAGAGGCTACCAGCAAAGTCCCTTAAGATCCCTGAGACCAAAAAACTACCAAACTTTGACAGGGCAATTCTCAGAATTTATGACAGTTGGGAATGTTCTGTTTGGACCTACAGGTGCATGTGGCATCCTTCCACAATAACCTCTCTCATTTTTGGTCAACTCCATTCCGTTTGACCGTGCCGAAATCAAATGCATTGTTGCAAAATGCTTCAATTTGATGCAGTGGAAAGGTGCTAGGTGCGACATTTTTGAGTCCATAGCTCGTGGGGTCAAACGGACTATGCCAATGCGTCAGGGTGGGCAGGTAAATGCTAGTGGAGGTCTCGTTTCGTGTGCCAAGCATACCAGTCGTTCCGAGCTGTAAGCTACCGACAAAGTCAAAAGTTGCTAGGATTGAAATTTTGCATTCCACAGGTCCTGGGGCCGAACGATTTGCGCCAACATGTCGGGGTGGGTGAGTAAATGCTAGGGGAGGTCTCATTTTGTGTGCAAAGCATCCCAATCCTTCCGAGCTGTAAGCTACTGGTAAAGTGACTTTGTCGATAGCTTACATCTTGGAATGACTGGGACGCTTAGCGCACAAAACGAGACCTCCACTAGCATTTACCCACCCACCCTGATGCGTTGGCGTAGTTTGTTCGACCCCACGAGCTATGGAATGAAAAATGTTGCACCTAGCACCTTTCCACTGCATCAAATTGAAGCATTTTGCAACAATGCGTTTGATTTTGGCACGGTCAAACAGAATGGAGTTGACCAAAAATGAGAGAGGTTATTGTGGAAGGATGCCACGTGCACCTATAGGTCCAAACAGAACATTCCCAACTATCATGAATTCAGAGAACTATCCCGTCAAAGTTTGGCAGTTTTTTGGTCTCAGGGATCTTAAGGGACTTTACCGGTAGCCTCTTGCCCGGAATGACTGGGACGCTTGGCGCACAAAACGAGACCTCCACTAGCATTTAACCACCCACCCTGATGTGTTAGCGCAGTCTGTTCGACCGCACGAGCTATGGAATGAAAAAAGTCGCACCTAGCACCTTTCCACTACATTAAATTGAAGCATTTTGCAACAATGCGTTTGATTTTGGCACAGTCAAACTGAATGGAGTTGACCAAAAATGAGAGAGGTTATTGTGGAAGGATGCCACATGCACCTTTAGGTTCAAACAGAACATTCCCAACTGTCACGAATTCTGAGAACTGCCCCGTCAAAGTTTGGCAGTTTTTTGGTCTCAGGGATCTTAAGGGACTTTGCCAGTAGCCTCTTGCCTGGAATGACTGGGACGCTTGGCGCATAAAACAAGACCTCCACTAGCATTTACCCACCCACCCTGACGCGTTGGCATAGTCTGTTCGACTGCACGAGCTATGTAATGAAAAATGTCGCACCTAGCACCTTTCCACTGCACAAATTGAAGCATTTTGCAACAATGCGTTTGATTTCGGCACGGTCAAATGGAATGGAATTGACCAAAAATGAGAGAGGTTATTGTGGAAGGATGCCATGTGCACCTGTAGGTCTAAACAGAACATTCCCAACTATCACGAATTCTGAGAACTACCCCGTCAAAGTTTGGCAGTTTTTTGGTCTCAGGTATCTTAAGGGACTTTGTCAGTAGCCTCTTGCCCGGAATGACTGGGACACTTGGCGCACAAAACGAGACCTCCACTAGCATTTACCCACCCACCCCAATGCATTGGTGTAGTCCGTTCGACCCCACGAGCTATGGAATGAAAAATGTCACACCTAGCACCTTTCCACTGCATCAAATTGAAGCATTTTGCAACAATGCATTTAATTTCAGCACGGTCAAACGGAATGGATTTGACCAAAAATGAGAGGTTATTGTGGAAGGATGCCACGTACACATGTAGGTCCAAACAGAACATTCCCAACTGTCACGAATTCTGAGAACTGCCCCGTCAAAGTTTGGCAATTTTTTGGTCTCAGGGATCTTAAGGGACTTTGCTGGTAGCCTCTTGCCCGGAATGACTGGGACTCTTGGTGCACAAAACAAGACCTCCACTAGCATTTACCCACCCACCTCGACATGTTGGTGCAGTCCGTTTGACCCCACAAGCTATGGAATGAAAAATGTCGCACCTAGCACCTTTCCACTGCATCAAATTGAATCATTTTGCAACAAATCGTTTGATTTCGGCACGGTCAAACGGAATGGAGTTGACCAAAAATGAGAGAGGTTATTATGGAAAGATGTGACGTGCACCTATAGGTCTAAACAGAGCATTCCCAACTATCACGAATTCTGAGAACTATCCTGTCAAAGTTTGGCAATTTTTTGGTCTTAGGGATCTTAAGGGACTTTGCCGATAGCCTCTTGCCCAGAATGACTGGGATGCTTGGCGCACAAAATGAGACCTCCCCTAGTATTTACCCGCCTGCCCCGATGCATTGGCATAGTCCGTTCGACCCCACGAGCTATGGAATGAAAAATGTCGCACCTAGCTTCTCAGCCATAAATGGGATTTGCATACACACACACCCAACTGAAATAGTATCCTTATTGGCCTTATTGGCACCTCCCCCCAAGATGTAAGTTTTTTATGTTTATAATGTGCCCCCAATGTCCTTGACATAGAGTTTCTTGACATTAATTTCATTCAAACATGTCTTTAATTCATCTTCAAAATGTTTTCAATACATCTCCAATGCCTTTTCCACGAAGGTTTATGCATATTTATACATGATTTGAGGGAAACCAATAGTCTCCAACTAACTCTTGAGTACTTGACTATTCATCTTCCATACTTTTGCATTTTTTTTACATTTTTCATATGACAACTTTGACATAGTTACAAAATTTGACAAGATGAAGACTAAATACATGATGAAATGGTTTATCATGACCTTATTTGATTAGGGCATATATAAGGAATTTTTTCATATTGATTCTATTGATTCTATTGAGCTAAAACCATTCTCTTGATCTAAAACCATTCTCTTGATCTAAAACCATTCTCAATGCTAAACATATCATCAATGGACTAAAGAACTATCATCATAATGTATGGCATCATGGGAAGTATCATGACTTGCACATAAGGAATTTAAATTATATTGTATATCAAGGTGTATATACATTAAAATCTAGTCCATAATGGTAGACATATACAAAAATTTGGCAAATATGCCAACTCAAAATACTTTTTACAAAATGTGGCATATGCCATGTCTCAAAATCTATATACATTCTACATGCCAAATAGCTACATCAAATACTACAAGTCCACTTGACACTCAATCTGTGATGGATCCTGAAAAAGTGTCCTCTTTGTACCAAAATGTCTAGTAATTGATGGAGGTGAAGTTTCCTGCATTAACAAGTCAAACACAAATTTGATTTATCTCTTCAATGGTAAATAAAAATAAGTTAAAGTTAGTAAATAGATTCTTATCTACTACAATTAAGAACTTTCATTTATTAACATACATCTAAATCACTACAATCAACTATAAGACCGCTAGATAAACTATCAATTATTTAGAAAAAATTAATTCAATTACCTCGACTCTATATTGTTGTTCGGACAATCATTCTGCAAATGATTTTCTCTTAAGATGATCAGGTGTCCTAGTGAAGCATGATGGCAAAGGTGGCACATCACTCACATTCTCAACAGACTACATAAAAGCAAAGTAACATTGAAATAAATTAATATATAATTATTAAACAAAATAGGAAATGCATACATTTAAAATAGGAAATGCACTACACAAAAACTTATCTACTAGAAAACAAGCACATACCACCATCGAGGCCTCCTACATCAATTAAGAAGGACAAGAATGTAAGACTCTAAATGACTACACTCAAATATTTAAGTTTTCTAAATTATCAATTAAAGTACAATTCAATCAAATTACCTCCACCCTTTGTTGGCGTTGAGAAAGCCGTTCTGCAAATGATAGTCCCTTGGGTCGATCAGGAGTTCAAGAAAAGACTATTGGCAAAGATGCCACATCATTCACATTTTCAATTGACTATAAAATAAAATTAACATCAAGATATAAATTAATATATAATTACTCACAAAGAAATAAATGCATAAAAAAAAAGTTAATGTGTACAACAAATTATACTGGCAAGTCCAAGCCAAATTGGATGGCAGACAAAGTTCCATGATGAACTTATGTCAACTCCTCCTCTGTCATCAACTGTTATCCCACTTAGATACATTAGTACTAATAAAGTTGTTTATATATTCAAATGGAATAGACCATAAAATTTAACTTTAAATTTTACCTGCATAAAAGATTGCTCATGTATTTCTCCTTCTCTAATGTTTACTGATCCGGTAGCTTCTACTCTTGTCCCTGACCCCTCAGCTTGAGTTCTGGACCCCATTGCCTCATCTCGTGAATGGAGATCATACTTTGATGTGTTCAATGGTGGCTCACTACTCTCCATAATAGGACCTAAGCATAAATGATTGCAAGAAATGCAATGATGGGGCACACATACATGTCTGGACAATGATGGTCTAGTAGTACCAGGTGATCCAATATCATCACCTTCATCATGTGCTTGTGCAAATTGAGATGTCTGTATAATCAAATGCTCGGTCAAAGAGTGTATGGCACTAAGGCCCTGTTGTGTTGCATTTGCAACAACATCTGGGTGCTGCATTGGGGGTGGAGAAGGGATAGCAGGAGGGGGAATATAGGGACCTTGTACTTGTCTAATTGCCCCAGGTCTATCTTGAGGCATTCCTCTGCCCACTCCTTGAAACTCTCTAAAATCAAAATAATTAACATGTTGACCCATGACGAACTCTGCATAGAGTTTACGGAGGAAATACAAAGGCACATCTAAATTGTTGTTGGGTGGTTTATCAAAAACCATCCACCAACGATCCCAAAAGTTTTGACTAATGCCCTCATGAATACACCATTTGATTGAAAATTTGGGCTTACGGACATCAACATGCAATCCGATTTTAGGATTGACAAAGTGTTGGGCTAACATAATTTTTGTAATCTCTAAATCTTTGACTTCCTCATATGACAAACTGTTAGCATATTCAGCCTTCTTGGCTTCTCGCCATTGCTGAAATGATTCGTGTTGAGTTGACAAGGTTTGAATATGATTAATGATTCCCTCTAAATTCAATGTCATTATAGACAATCAAGGGTGGCGGCGATACATTTCTATGATCCTGCTTATATGATCAATATTTCTTTGAATATTCTCTTCTATTGTTGGAGGGGGAGGGTTTGGTGGTGGAGGGTTTGGGTTTTCATTTTGTGCATCTATTTTACCTAATTAAATTATAAAACATACCCACTTAGCATAAAAACCAAAAAAATTGCTTGAAAATACAAAACAAACAAAAAAAATGCACGAAATCTCACCTCTTTGGATCAGATATCCATTTTTTGAAGATGAGACTGCGTTTTGCAAGCTGCGGGTTTGCAAAAATGCGGTCTTTTTTTGCTTTTTATGATCTCCAAAATGGATATCCGTTTTCTTTTTCCCTACTGTATTCATTGTTTTTTATTTTATTATTTTAGCATTTTTAGCATTTTAAGTATTTAGGCATTTTAGCTATAAAATACAAGCAAATTTATAAAGGATTATGATGATATTTAGGCATTTTAGCTATAAAATACTATCAAAATTTATATAGGATTATGATGATATATATATTTGATTTTTATATGATTTACTTATACTAAGGTATCTCATAGTATTTTAAAGGCACTTTTGAATAGATATAGGAGAGAGATAGATACAGGAGAGAGGTAGATGCGAGTTAAGGGTTAGGGATTAGGGCCATTATTTAGGGTTTACGGATTTAGAGAGAAAGAGAGACTACTTTTGACATGCAACCATAAACCCTAAATAATGCCCCTAAACCCTAAACCCAAGTAACCGTAAATAATTCTTCCAAATACTAAACCCTAACCCCTAAACCATAAACCCTAAATAATTCCCCTAAGCCCTAAACCCTAAACCTAAGAAAGGGAGTCCTAATTTTCTTGTTTCCATTTTCTTCGTCGATAAGGGAGAGGGAAAGATAGAGGGGAGAGATAGGATATATAGGAATGATAGGGGAATGACTGGGATGCATGATTAAACCTAACCCCTAACCCCTATTTCCTAACCCCTAAATCCTAAACACTAAACCCAAGAAACCCTAAACCTCTATCGAGCTCTATCTCCATATCTCACTATCTCCCCATCACTATCATTCCTCTACCTCTCAATCTCTCTCCCTATGCTTTAGCCATGTCCCTCACTCTATATCTCCCTATTGGTCCTCTCTCTCTAAACACTAAACCCTAAACCTGTAAACCTTAACCCCTAAACCCTAAACGCGAGCAACCCTAAACCCTATCTCCTATCTCTCCCTTATCTCCCTATCTCTATCATCCTTCTACCTCTCAATCCTTCTCCCTATTTGTCTAGACATATCTCTCACTCTCTATCTCCCTATCTCTCCCCTTTGTCACCTCTATCTCTCCCTATCTGTCTCCTCTCTCTTTCTATCTAGCTATCTCCAAAACTGAGAAACCCTAAACCCAGGTACACCCTAAATCCAATCAACTCTAAACCTATATCTCCCTATCTCTCCCCTATCTCCCTATCTCTATCATCCCTCTACCTCTCTTGATCTCTCTCCCTATGTCCTTGGCCATGTGCCTCACTCTCTATCTCCTTATCTCTCTCCTTCGTCTCCTCTCTCTATCTCCCTATAATTCCTCTCTCTATAAACCCTAAATCCAAAACCCTAAACCTCTAAACCTAACCCCTAACCCCTAAACAATTTAAATCCTAAACCCTAAATAATGCCCCTAAACCCTAACCCCTGACCCCTAAACCTAAGAAACCCTAAACCCCTAAACCTTAAACCCCAAACCCCTAAACCCTAAACCCAAGTAACCCTAAACCACTATCTCCCTATCTCTCCCCTATCTCCCTACCACCTGTGTCCCTCTACCTCTCAATCTCTCTCCCTATGTCTCTAGCCATGTCCCTCACTCTCTATCTCCCTATCCCTCCCCTCAGACTCCTCTATATCTCCCTATCATTCCTCTCTCTATAAACCCTAAACCTCTAAACCTAACCCCTAACCCCTAAACAATAAATCCTAAACCCTAAATTATAATGCCCCTAAACCCTAACCCCTAAACCTGAGAAACCCTAAACCCCAAACCCCTAAACCCTAAACCCAAGTAACCATAAACCACTATCTCCCTATCTCTCCCCTATCTCCCTATCACCTTTGTCCCTCTACCTCTCAATCTCTCTCCCTATGTCTCTTGCCATGTCCCTCACTCTTTATATCCCTATCTCTCCCTTCAGACTCCTCTATATCTCCCTATTGGTCCTTTATCTCTCTCTAAACCCTAAACCCTAAACCTCTAAACCTTAACCCCTAACCCCAAAACCATAAACCCTAAACCCTAAATAATGCCCCTAAACCCAAGCAACCCTAAACCTCTATCTCCCTATCTCTATCATCCCTCTACCTCTCAATCTCTCTCTCTCTATGTCTTTGGACATGTCTCTCACTCTCTATCTCCTATCTCTCCCCTTTGTCTCCTCTATCTCTCCCAAACTCTATCAGTCCCCTCTCTCTATCTCTCTTTAAACTGTAAACCCTAAACCCCTAAACCCAAGCAACCCTAAACCTCTAAACCCTAAATAATTCCCCTAACCAACCTCTAGACCACTTCTCTATATAGGTGCAACTAATACCACTTTTTCATTGTTTTCCACATTTAATTATATTCTTTTCCATTTTCCAAGTCCTACATGTGTCCAAGTTGTATTGTTTGTCAAGTTTTTAGTCTAATTGTTGGTCCCAGCTCTCATGGTTATTAAAATGTTAGTATATTATAGTTAGATTTATCCTTCAGTAACATTAATTTACACATTGTTGCACAAACAACCATACTAAAACATAACCTTACCTAATTAAGGTTAACCTTTTGAAAGGTTCTTTCATAAATGGCGAGCTTAACAGATCCAACTAGTTCAATGTTCTTATAGTCCATGCTTACCCTTCCAAGAGAGTTCATGCCATGTTAACTTTGCATTATGTCCTAACATATCACATGAAGGACATCATCATCACAAGGAATAACAATGTCATGAAGGATTAACGAAGGTGTAGCTTCACCACATAAAGTATCATTCATAATTTTATCACTAGAGGGTAAGGGTATATCATGTGTATCCTTCTCAAACCATGTATCATGAATCAAATCATATGAAGGATTGCGTAAAGAAATTTAGGGCATGAAATCCAAAATGCCCCAAAACACAACCCCTACTGCCCCACCATTCCTATCCCTGAAATATTGGAACATAGTCTAGAAAAGTGATTATTTCACCTGATGAACAAAATTGAATATTTTATTATTGATTATTTGAGTAATTCATTAGTGATGATTCTTAGTGTTTAACAAATCCTTATGGATCAATGTGTAAGGAAGCTACCAATGTTAATTTACCCTCCTCCTTCACTAGAAATGGTCTTTAAGGAGGTTCATATATTGATGGGAGATCCAAGATTTAAGAGGTGTATTTTCAAAAAGAGTAAAAAGCCTCCCCTCTTACCCCATCATGATTTCCTTCACTCTTAGTTGATTTCTCTTCCCCATCCTCCCCTCTTACCCCTCCCCTCTCTTTCCTAACCCGATCTTGTTAGCTCCCCTCTCCCTTCTCCTATCTTTGTCCTTTTTTCCCCTCTTTACTGGTTCTTGCCCCCGCCCCGCCTCTGTCCCCTCCTTGTCCCCTTTTGTGGGATTGAATCTTTGCCCCTCCTCTTTTGCCCTCATCTTATCCCCTTTTCCTCTCCCCCCTTTCCCTTTGCTCCTTGTCCTCCCTCCTCTTTACCCTCCTTGGCCCATTCTCACCTTTTTATTTCTCATACTCTTGTCCCCTAGCTTAACCTCCCGTCTCCAACCTCTGGATCTCATTGCCCCCTTCTCCCTCCTCTTTAATTTCTAGGTTTTTAACCATATCCTTCGTTTCTTGTTGCCCCCTGGTGCTCCGTTTGTGGCTTGGAGTTTGTTGTGAATATATATTTATATATATTATTTGGTCATTGTAGCTTGTCTTCCCTTTTATGATTTACTCTTCTCTCTTATGCTTTCTCCCAGTTAGTTTCTTTCCTCCTTTGGATAGTTATTGGCTTACTTTTCTTTTTTGTTACCCCCCCTCCTTTGCCTTCGTAGTTCACCCCTCTCTCTCTTTTAACGTGGATCCCTCTCTTGTTCTTTATATGTAGCTTTTCCCAATATATCCCTCACATTTTAACCTCTTTGGTTGTCCCCCTCTTTTTTATTATTTATTTAATTTTTAATTATCTTATCTCTTTCATCCTCGGTTTGTTCTTTATGGTTGATTGTATTACAGTTATTCCTCTTTTTGCTCCCTTCTAATTTGTGGCCTTGCTCCTTTGTTTGCTTTTTTAATTTTCTTTACTTGGGTCTTCCTCTCATCCTAGTTAGTCTTTCTTTGTTTGTTTTGTCTTAGTGTGCCTAGATGTCCCCCACTCCTCTTTGTCCCTCACTTCACTAGGTTTGATAGGTAGCTATCCTTCTCCCTTAATTGATCTTGGTTTTCGCCTCACATCTCTCTCACTCCTTTTAAGTGGTCTTAAGTCTGTATACTGTCATTCATGTTCTCTCTTCTCTTGCTTGCTATCTTTCTCCTAATGATGGATCACTGTGTGTGATTCAAAATGTTGAGGAAAATACTAATACACAGTCAAATCTAGAAGCATTTCAAACTCAACATCATGGACTGTGGAAAATTGATGACTACCAGTAAAAAGCCTTTTTCCCAAATTTTTTTCAAAAACGGATATCCGTTTCCAAAACGGATATCCGTTTTGGTTTGGTATCCAAACCAAAACAGATATCCATTTCAAAGTCAAACTTTGCCAAGTCACGAATTTGGCTAAGTAAAAACATGATTTTTTCCTATTGCCACTGTTTGGCCCGCGATGATCCTACACATACCCATACATTCATCATATTCAATGCATGCTGGCATGATATATCCCCATATGTAGAAAGAGGAGCTTAAAACATCTATCCTAGACTCTATCAATCTTACAAACTCATATGCAGAGAGCGAACCAAAGATAATGGTACTCTTTTTCTTACAGACTTGAACTTAGACTCTTACATCCTAAGACTTCACTCACCTATCTTTTAGTTCAGCCTATCATCCTCAAACTAATGGCCAAACTGAGGTTGTGAGTAGGTCATTAGGCAATCTGCTGAGATGTTTGACAAGAGAACATGGTAGTAGTTGGGATGTGGTACTCCCACAAGTAGAGTTTGCCTATAATGATTCTACAAATAGAAGTACAGGTCTAAGTCCTTTTGAAGTTGTCTATGGTAGTCATCCTAGAGGAATTTTTGAATTACGAGATGTTCAAGGGTTGGACAAAAGGAGTGGACATGCTGATACATTTGTAGAGGCTATGAAAGAGATCCATCAACAAGTCAGATATACTCTACACTAGAACAGTCAGAAGATCAAGGCTAGAGTGGATCAAAGAAGAAGGGATGTGCAGTACCAAATAGGAGATATGGTCATGGTTCATCTCAACAAGAACAGACTGCCCACAGGAAAACACAGCAAGTTGATGATGCAAAAAATTGGACCTTGTCAGATTCTAGAGAAATATGGTCCTAATGCTTGCAAAATTGAACTCCCTAATGATATTCCTATTTCACCTATATTCAATGTTGCTAATCTGACATTATATAAGAGTCTTGATACAAGGTACAACAGATTCTATCCAAGGCAATACAGAGTGGGTGCAGTATTTACCACCTAAGGAACCATCTAAGATGGAGTGCATCTTGGATAGCAGGACAACCAAGAAGACAAGAAATTAGACCTATTTTGAGCACTTAGTCAAATGGCAAGGACTTCCAAACTCAAAGGCCACATGGATGCTGGAAGAAGAGATCAAAAGGTAGGGTGGTGATTTGCAGTAGTTAGTCTCTAAGAGGACTTGAGACAACTTTCACCCGGGGAGTATAGTGCAAGAGCACCTAGAAAATCATGTTTCGTGTTGTAATAAGGTCTATTTGACCAATGCATATTCATTTCTATTGGTCTCTAGGTCTTTCAGGACCTAGAACTCTTTTTGTAAGTCCCAAGTGACTTAGGTCACATTTGTCAAATTGTTAATCTCAAGACAGTTGCTCCCCCAGCCACTTGGAATCGATTGGTTTTTCTCCCAACCACTTGGAATCAGTTGGTTTTCCTCAGGGCAAGTTTATAACCCAGAGGAATGAACCAAATAAGTATTGGTAATCAGATCATAGAGGAGATAAATGTGATTATGTATTGTGCTAAGGAGAAATAGAATGATTTTATTCCGTCATTTCAATTTCCATTTCCTCTAACTGTAAATTGTATAGATGTAGATTTCCATTCTTTCTGTGCTTCCATTGTTGCAATATGTCGATGTGAAGAATTCCACTAGTAATATTTTTGTCAAAATCAGTGGAATGGCTTCGTTGTACAATATCCATTTTTTTTTCTATTTTGTTTCATAGTTTGGCGGTGTAGAGGATACAGATAGTGCGAGTTGCATAGTAGGTTGACCTAGCATCTACATGTGCTAGGATTCGGGAGAAGGTTAAAGGTGACATCGGAGTGATCGGCGCATTGGCCAAAGATTGCAAGTGTTCACCAACAAAACAAGACTCACCGAACGTAAATGCCATCGACGCATCGGGAGACAAGTTAAGAGTTCACCGACGGGAAGGGTCTCGTCGATAAGGTCACTTCCAACCGGTGTGGAAGCTGTCACGGTTGAGACGAGAAGGAACTTAACCATCATTGGGCATTGGCAGAAGGATGAAAGACTTGGCTGATAGAAGTAAGTCTCGCTGAAGATAAAGTGAAGTTGAGCTATCGAGGTGAGTTTGGTCATGGAGAGACTTAGGAAATTCTTTCCGACGATGGTTGTCCGACCGATGGAGATATATTAGTGGTTCATTTGTTAGTCTTGCCAACTGAGAGTAAATTAGGGCCCATTCTGTGTTTCTTGTTGTGCGATCCCTATCACACCGGCCCCATACGGTGACACATCCCATCCTCAGCCTATGAGAGCACTCCAGGCATGAGTGAGGCATCATACTTATCTTGTTATGTGAATTACTACCAAACCCACCTAGATAAATTATTAAATTATCACTTGATTACAACTTCCATGGAGTTATCTAGGGAGCCACTTTGGGCACCAGCCCCACCATGAAAGCCACTCTCCTACATACAATTAGCAACCCCTAACCAACATCCAAAACCCAAAACATGCATGGACAAGGGACTACAAGGTATCTATCTTTTACAATCCAATACATTACATAGGCCATTCAAATTTCAACCTCAACAATAAAACTTTCCCTTATCCACTTCAAAAATCTCAAATCAATAAAACATTTGAACATAATGACACAATAATAAATTAAAGACCCAAGTAGTCTAACCTCTGGAGTCAGTAAGTTGAACTCATTACCACTATACACAAGTTCATCTCCCAATGTGGAAACAAGGGTTTAAAGGACTTGACATTTATTATTTACGACAGGCAATTAGAACAATAAGACTCAAAACCAAAGGAAAATACAATAATCCAATCCCAAGACAATAATAAATGATAATGACATTACAAGCATGACCAAATACTATATCTAAAATTAACACAACTAAGTCACCATCGAACAATTTAAACCTGGAAGCACTAATAAAGATTTTAACTCAATATTTAATACTATTTATCATTTGTTTAATAACTAATGTCACCATAAAAATCTACTACACATTAAAAATCTAATTTATTTATTTAACAAACTTGCATCTACTAAGGCAACTTTATTTTAATAAAATTAATTTTCAAATAATACAAATCTATCCTAATAATTTATGAGATATATTAATATTAACTTTATCACTATTGCCATGTAATGAGTTTGATAAAAAAAGAAAGTCAAATTAACAATTTAACTAAAAAATAATAATCACAAAGCAAGATTTATTAGTTGCTCATGGAGTTTCAAATAGAAGTTTCCTAACTCTTAGATTCCATTTGCATACATTCTAAATTGATTTCAGTTTTAATAACTATTGCTAAACAAGAGAAATTCATTATATTGATAATGAATGTTTCTCAGAAATGATTACTTGAAAATAATTTCAAAGGAATAATGGATTGCAAGGGAGAAATTATGGAGAGAAAAGAGAATCCAGAAGGATGAAATTGGGAGAAGACTTCTGAGGATTATAACAGAAATGAAGAATGGTATACCAGGAAAGCCATGAGAGCAAGATGTCAAAACAGATTTCAGAGACAGAGCATGTAGTCATTACCAAATTTCCAGAGATTCAAGAATTCAACAGAGAAACGAAAGCATTTTAATTGTCTGGTAGAGGAGAACTGGCAAGAAGATTCAGAGAGAAAATATGGAAGATTCACAGAGAATTAGATGAGTGATCAGCCAAGAGTAAATAGAGGAAAATCTTTTCAAAATGAGAAAGAAGATGATAATTAGAGGGAGTGATCTGCCATGAAGGCCATTAGAGATAAGATAAAAATAATAATGAAATATCAATTTCTATCAAAAAGAAAACAAACCTCTGGTAGTAGAGGACACAGTAAAAACATCAGGCAAAATTTGTCCCCCAGCCAACAACGTACGACCATCCGTACGGCGGCGTGGGAGAGGAGACAAAGCTAAAAGCATAATTTAAGACAAAAACCAGGTTACGCCTTAAATCTTATTTTTGGCATTTTCTCAACCTTCAAAAGATTTCAAGGAATAGCATATGTATAGCTGTACGGCGGCATTAGGTGAGTTGATTCCAGTTTGAAACAATATAAAATTTTACAGAACATTCCCAATTAAATTAATATTTGGCCATACAATGAAAACAAAATGTGAAGAAGAAGGCTATACGATTGGGTAGAAGGGAATACAGGATAGCAGTTTAAGTTTAGGTAGAAATCGACCTAATAACTTCACTATAATTTGGCAAAAATTAGGGAAATGGTTGATGAGCAAATCAAACAGAGGTTAAAGAATTTTGATGAGATTCCAATGAAGTTTCATTTCAATGCATGAATATAGAATAAAGATCTCATTTTCTGGCAGTGGAGTCTGATGAAAGATTGAATTAGAGCAATTTCAAATAATAATTTATTTGATAAACCTTGCAGATTTCCCATCTGGATTGACGGAGGTTTGAGAGAATCCTAAGTTTCTAAAGAAACAAAAAACAAACTATCAGATACAGAGTCGAATGGTGATAGGAAAGAAAAAATTTCACTGACATAAAGAGATAGGCTCAAAAACACACAAGAGATTCCTCAAGAATTTAAACTAATTTGTCTAAATTCCAACAGAAAACACAAGTAACCATACCCAGAATTTTGACCCAAGCTTCAAATTCTTCAGCTACCTCCAGTTCTTCCTCAATTTTCCCGTAATGATTTCTTTCCCAAATTTTTGCCTCTCCTCCTCAAAACAACTTCCCCTCAAAATAAAAACCCCCATAAGCAAAAATAGCCAAGACTCATAAATTTCCACTATCGCAATCCGTTACAAAAAATCCCACTACTCTGAAGCAATTAAAATTTTTACTTTTCATAGAGATTCCCCAAATCTGGAATCTTATTCGACAACTAAGAAAAATTAAATTATTAACTAATATTATTCTATAATTTACTATATACTATTTTATCCATATTAAATACTTATGACTCATATTCTATTAAAAACATTAAAATAATTAATTTAATCTTTATTAAAATTTACTTAAATTAATATTTCCAATTTTGCCTTGTTACAAACAACTAATAAATACTATTACATCTAACTTATTAATACCTTATTATAATAATAATAAACTCATTAATGCATTTCCAAGACACACCTAAGCTTAACTAAAACAAAACTCGACAATAACTCCACATACCACATGATGACCAACAACTTGAAGCGAGGACCAAGGAGTAACATCTCGACTCATGACTACAAACTGAAGATTGAAACTGACCTAGGGGAAACCCCATGTTATCTCCAATCAATGTTATCCATTGGTGCAATGGCACGCTCAGACCTGCTAAGTCAGGTGGAGTCAATGCCCGGTACCTGCAACCTCCATCAAAATGATAGGTTGTATACGAACAAATGCATATATATCAAACACACATAGAGTCAGAGAATTGTAGTGTAGTAGGGTGCTCGAAACAAGTAGTACTACACCGTCCCTACTCCGAAACAAGGCCATAAACATAAACATTTCTATTGAACAATCAGAAATCAAAAAATCACATAAAACATGATAATATCAAACCATTATTGATCATGTCAATCACATCATAACTAGAATATCACTAATGTCATCATAAAACTCATAAGACATGTCCCAAAACACATCAATCAAACATTGTCCATCATGATCATAATAAGCATAAACCATAAGTCTAATACTCAAATGTCTGAAACTGTCAAAGTGCAATATAAAACTACCAACTATCACAAGCCAAAATGAGGGGCATTACATCCGCCCCCCCAAAATCAGGCTTACTCCTGGAAGCCTACAAATAAGTAAGGGTATAAATCTGTAATCCTTGAAGCATCCTCCTAGGTAGCAGAAGTTTCATCATTAGGATCCCATTAGACCCTAAAATGCTCCATGTCTCTACCCCTGAGAGCAAGTCTCCTGTGCTGCAGAATGCCTACGGGCTCCAAAGCTAGCTGCCCGTCCTCTACCTGTAGAGCATTCCAATCAAGAACATGAGCAATATCTGGATAGTAAGGTCTAAGTACAGAAACATGAAACACATCAAGGATGCATGAAAGGCAGGGTAGCAAAGCAAGATGATAAGCAACATGACCAATCCTCTCCAACACCTCAAAAGGTCCAACAAAGTGTGGTGCTAGCTTAGAGCCCTTTCCATAACAGATCAGACTCTTTCGCGGTTGCACACGCAAGAACACTCGATCCCCAACTGAAACTACTATGAGCATCTGCAAACTTCTTCTACCTATCCTACACTCCCACCATATTCTCTCTAATTCGCTCAACCTGCTGCTCCATATCTCTAAGCATATCTGGTCCTAGAAGAACTATATCCTCAAGATGAACCCAACTCAGTGGGGTCCGACAAGGATGACCATACAAAGCCTGAAATGGAGACATAAGGATAGAATTATGATATCCATTATTATATGCAAACTCCACCAAATACAAGTAGTCCTCCCAATAGCTCTGTCGATCCATCACATACATCCTAAGCATATCCTCAAGAACCTAATTAACCCTCTCAGTCTGACCATTAGTCTCTAGATAGTATGCTGAACTAAAGTTCAGCTATGTCCCCAAGGCATGTTGCAGAGAAGTCCAAAGGGCTGAGGTAAACACTAGATCCCTATCAGAGATGTGCCTATGAGGAATCCCATGAAGTCTGACTATGTCCTCCATGAACACTCTAGCCACCGTAGAAGCATTATAAGAAGAACAGACGGGAGAGAAGTGGGCTACCTTCGTCAACCTATCCATAGTGACCATAATGGCATCATGTCAACGAGAGGATATCAGCAACCCAATGATGAAGTCTATCGAAATGATGTCCCATTTCCATTCTAGAATAAGATGGGGTTGTAAAAGACCTACAAGGTGCTGGTGCTCCACCTTCACCCTCTGACACTCAAGACATCTTTACACAAAATCAGCGATATCCCACTTCATACCACTCCAAAAGTACAACTGGCAAAGATCTTCATGCATCTTCTTGACATCTAGATGAGCAGAATAGGGTACCCGATGTGCCTCAGACATAACTAAGGTACGAAGACCCTCTAAACTAGGAACATAAATATGACCCAAATGTCATAAAAGACCATCTTACTCAAGAGAGTAACCAGAAAATCTATCCTCCAAAGGTCTACTCAACTCAACCTCATACTTCACCTCCTGATACCAACTGTCGGTAGGAAGTGCTGCGAGAATCTGACCTCTCAAATCCACTGTGAGAGTGACTGTTGAGATCTCATGTCTCTGAGGACTAAGAGCATCCACTACCACATTCTATTTGCCCTAAATATACTTGACCTCAAAGTCATACTCGCACAAGAACTCCATCCATCGCCTCTACCTCGCATTCAAGTTTGGCTGCGTAAAGATATACTACAAACTACGATGATCACTGTGCAGCTCAAACTGATGCCATAAAAGAAAATGCCTCCACCTCACCAAGGCATATGTACACACAACAAAGTCCCCGGTAGGATCAGGAACTGCTAAAATGGGCGCACTGGTCAACCACTCATTAAGGGTCTGAAAAGTTTCTTGACACTACTCTGACCAAACAAACTTCTTCCCTTTCCTCTTAAGAGAAGTGATAGGATGGGCAAACCTTGAAAAACCCATAACAAAATGGCGATAGTAGCCTGCCAATCCCATAAAACTGCAAACCTCATAAACATTAGTAGGTGCAGGCCAATCCATAATAGCTTGGATCTTTGAAGGATCCATCACAATACCCTCTCCAGAGATGACATGACACAAATACTTCACCTCTGTCTAAAAGAATTCACACTTCAAAAAATTACCATAAAGCTGATTTTCTCTCAGACACTGCAACACCTGATGCAAATGATCCTCGTGCTCCTCCATACTCCTTGAATAGATCAATATATCATCCATAAATACAAGGAAAAATCTATCGAGATAAGTGCAAAAAACACCATTCATCAAGCTCATGAAAACTCAAGGTAAATCCGTCAACCCGAATGGTACAACTGTAAACTCATAATTTCCATAACGGGTGCAAAATTTTGTTTTATGAATATCTAACTCAAATATCTGCAACTGATGATATCCTGACATAAGGTCAATTTTAGAAAACACCTTAGCTCCCTTAATCTGGTCAAACAAATCATCAATTCGAGGCAAAGGGTACCTATTCTTCACTGTCACCTTATTGAGCTATCGATAGTCAATACACAGCCGCAAATATCCATCCTTCTTCACAAAAATCACAGGTGCTCCCAATGGAGAAACACTAGGTCAAATGAATCCCTTGGCTAACAAATCCTCCAACTGCAATCGAAACTCCTTAAGCTCCTAAGTAGTCATCCTATATGGAGCTTGTGAAATAGGCTCTGCACTGGGAACAAGATCAATCCTGAAGTCGATGTCACGCTTAGGTGGCATCCTGGGAATCTCTGAAGGAAAAACATCTACAAACTCTCTCAGAAGTGGTTGATCGTCAAGAGATGTCTCTCGACTCTCCTCCATTTCCAAGTCATTAACTAACACTGCAAAAAGCTGACATCCCTGATGCATGCATCTCTTAAGCTGCATAGAGGAGATCATATGTAGGGAAATAGGTCTCTAGACTCCAACTACCTCCACCTCTCTACCAAAATCATCCACACATCTGACAGACTTACACCAACAATCGATCACTGCCTAATGGGCCTCTAACCAATCCATCCCCAAAACTATATCATATGAACCAAGGGGTAGGATGCAGAGGTCTACTGTAGTAGATAGAGAGCCTATCCTCAACTCACAACCATGCACTAGAGACTCAACTACGACCTTAGACCTAGAAGCTAACTCAACCTGCCACCTATCATCCTACTTTGTTGCCACTAAACCACAACGCTCCACAAGAGAAGGAGAAATGAATGAATCAGATGCACTAAAATCAAAAAGAATAGAAAAACTAATACCTCGCATGAAACCTGAAGCCTCCACCATAGTGCCCTTTAATGCTTTGCCTAATGGTTATCAACCGCTGCAAAGACTATGCGATCTGCCTGCATCACCAACCGTTGGTGCTGAAGCCGCCGGCCTATGTCCAAACCCTGAAGCACTCCTCTGAGGACACTATCTAGCAATATGGCCCTCTTGGTCGCAAGAGAAGCACTCTGTGCCTCTACCAAAACCACCGCCACCCTGAAAGGCACTAGACTACTGGAAACTACCCCTGCTTGTTGTAGATTGCGTACTAGCAGGTCGATCAACATGATCCTGTCTAGAACGTTGCCAATTTCAGTTCTTCTTATTTAAAAATTTAACACCCTGGTGAGTCTGAAAATTCTTCAGTTTGGCCTGAGAGTGCTGCTGCTGCTGCTGTCCACCCTTTGAGGGTGCATGAGATCTTGATGCATGAGTATGCCCACCATGAGAACTGAATCCTGCAGAAGGTGCACTACCAATATGCACACCTGTATGCCCTCCGAGTGCTATAGTCAAATTCTTCTCCACTAACCGGTCTTTCTCCACTTCTACCTCCATAGTCTTACGTTCAAATAAACGAACCCCTCCACTGATCTGAGCATTCAAGTCCCTGATAAAATGCAGCACTAACATAGTCTCATCATCTCCGATACCTGCATACTATTTAAGCTCATAAAGTTTATGCTCATACTACTCATCTGACATGGCCATCTGCCTCAACTCATGGAACTCATCTGTGTGACGCTGCCTCCAATGATCAGATAGGAAATAGGCTCTGAATATCTCTAAGAACAACTCCCAAGAAAGAGTGCTAATGTCCAAGTGCAGCTTCTGCTCTTCTAAACGCCACTAGGTCAAAGCAAAACCTCTAAGATGCAGAATAGCACATCTAGCCTTGGTGTTGCTGCCATACGGATGCATGGTGAAACACCTACCTATATCCAATCACCATGTCTCTACCTCTAGACCACTACCACCTCCACCAAAGGTGGGAGAGCGTGCCCTCAGAAGATCTCTCATATGACTGGCTAAACTAGCCTCATGCTCAGCTGTCAGTTCTCTTCGCCTAGGATATCTCTCTCTATCCCTAGTTTCTGGATGATCTACTTCCTGACCCCCTCTAGGCTACTCTACCTCCTGTCTAGGGCCTAAACAGGCAAGGGCCTCCTCAAGTAACTGTCTAAATTGGGCTCCTTCAGGCTGACCCTGACCTTCCATATTCTGACCCCTGCCTTCATGGGCACTCTCATGCTCGGAGAACTGGGAGGAGTTATACCACCACCACCTCTCCCATGACCCCTACCACTACCACGACCTTGACCTCTACCTCTAGGCATCTACCTACAATGCCAAAGGATAATTTATTACACACAGAGAGGAAACAATAGGGATGAAAGTTAATCTATAGAGTTTAAGCACTAGGTCACATAATGGGCTCAGTTATAACTAGAGTACCTAGTGTTTAAACCTGGCTCTGATACCAAATGTGATGCCTTGTCATGCAACCCTAGAGTGTTAGACTAACAAGTGCAAAATTTACAGAAATTTTTTTTATTTTGAAGCAAGTAAATGCATTATTCATTAGATAAAATTACACTATTTACAACATTTAAACAAGTTGTACTACTAACACCTCTAGGGAACATAATTACATCAGATAAACATGAAATAATAAAAATAGAAGTGATATACATTGTAATACAACAGAAGAGGATTACATCATTTATTTGCAAAGATGAATAATTACAAAGGTTCAAATACAAGATTACATGACTGATCACATCAATTTACAATATACAACAATATAATATAATTATGAAGGTATATTACAACTCTGACGATGCAGAACAAATCTAAAACTAGAAACACTTCTACAATGATCTCAAACTAGTACATCCAAGGAAACCAATGGATTAAACTCGTCCACCCAACCATGTGGAACCCTAAGGTCCACCCCCCGAGCTAGGAGATAACAATGAGGTTCCACAAAGTCAAAGGATACATGCAAGCAGATACAGACTTGACATAGACAACTTAGATCATCAAGACTACACAAATCATCAAGACAAGTCAAATCATCAAGACAAATCAAAACAATCAAGACAAGACAATACTCCAGAGGCTACAACAAAAGATAAAGAGGAAGTAACTAAGTTACAGTAGGGAGAGTGTCATTGCATGGTCCTAGCATGGATTATCTAGGCTATCTCTCAGTAGAAACTGGCCACCATCTATGGTTATCCTGGTAACCACTCACTAGGCACCAGCCCCATAGGGTGGCACATGCGGAGCTGACACATCCTCTTATGGAGACAAGGAGGTCGACCATACCAACCAGGCCTTCTCATCCCATCCCTAGCCTATGAGAGCACTCTAGGCATGGGTGAGGCATAATACTTATCTTGTTACGTGAATTACTACCCAACCCACCTAGATAAATTATTAAGTAATCACATAATTACAACTTCCATGGGGTTATCTAGGCAGCCACATTAGGCACTGGCCCCACCATGAAAGCCACTCTCCTACATACAATTAGCAGCCCCTAACTAACATCCAAAAGCCAAAACATGCATGGACAAGGGACTACAAGGCATCTATCTTTTACAATCCAATACATTACATAGGCCATTCAAATTTCAACGTCAACAATAAAACTTTCCCTTATCCACTTCAAAAATCTCAAATCAATAAAACATTTGAACAGAATGACACAATAATAAATTGAAGACCCAAGTAGTCTAACGTCTAGAGTAGGTAAGTTGAACTCATTACCACTATACACAAGTTCATCTCCCAATATGGAAACAAGGGTTTCAACGACTTGACATTTATTATTTACGACACGCTATTAGAACAATAAGACTCAAAACCAAAGGAAATTACAATAATCCAATCCCTCCAAGACAATAATAACTGACAATGGCATTACAAGCACGACCAAATACTATATCTAAAATTAACTCAAATAAGTCACCATCGAACAATTTAAACCTGGAAGCACTAATAAAGATTTTAACTCAATATTTAATACTATTTATCATTTGTTTAATAACTAGTGTCACCATAAAAATCTACTACACATTAAAAATCTAATTTATTTATTTAACAAACTTGCATCTACTAAGGCAACTTTATTTTAATAAAATTAATTTTCAAATAATACAAATCTATCCTAATAATTTATGAGATATATTAATATTAACTTTATCACTATTGTCATTTAATGAGTTTGATAAAAAAAGAAAGTCAAATTAACAATTTAAATAAAAATAATAATCACAAAGCAAGATTTATTAGTTGCTCATGGAGTTTCAAATAGAAGTTTCCTAACTCTTAGATTTCATTTGCATACCTTCTAAATTGATTTTAGTTTTAATAACTATTGCTAAACAAGAGAAAATCATTATATTGATAATGAATGTTTCTCAGAAATGATTATTTGAAAATAATTTTAAAGGAAGAATGGCTTGCAAGGGAGAAATTATGGAGAGAAAAGAGAATCTAGAAGGATGAAATTGGGAGAAGACTTCTGAGGATTATAACAGAACTGAAGAATGGTCTACCAGGAAAGCCATGAGAGGAAGATGTCAAAATAGATTTTAGAGACAGAGCATGTAGTCATTACCAAATTTCTAGAGATTCAAGAATTCAACAGAGAGACTAGAGCATTTCAATTATCTAGCAGAGGATAACTGGAAAGAAGATTCAGATAGAAAATATGGAAGATTTATAGAGAATCAGATGATTGATCAGCCAAGAGTAAATAGAGGAAAATCTTTTCAGAATAAGAAAGAAGATGATAATTAGAGGAAGCAATCTACCATGAAGGCCATTAGAGAGAAGATAAAAAAACAATGAAATATCAATTTCTGTCAGAAAGAAAACAAACGTCTGGCAGCAGAGGACACAGCAAAAACTTCAAGCAAAATTTGTCCCCCAGCCAACGATGTACGAACATCCATACAACCGCGTGGGAGAGGAGGCAAAGCTAAAAGCATAGATTAAGACAAAAACCAGGTTACACCTTAAATCTTTAGTTTGGCATTTTCTCAACCTTTAAAAGATTTCAAGGAATAGCATATGTACAGCCGTATGGCAGCATTAGGTGAGTTGATTCCAGTTTGAAACAATATAAAATTTTACAGAACATTCCCAATTAAATTTATTGAATCTAGCAATACAATGAAAACAAAATGTGAAGAAGAAGGCCGTACGACTGGGTAGAAGGGAATACATGATAGCAATTTAAGTTTAGGTAGAAATCGACCCAATAACTTTACTATAATCTAGTAGAAATCAAGGAAATGGTTGATGATCAAATCAAACAGAGGTAAAAGAATTTTGATGAGATTCTAATGAAGTTTCATCTCAATGCATGAATATAGAATAAAAATCTCATTTTCTGGTAGTGGAGTCTGATGAAAGATTGAATTAGAGAAATTTCAAATAATAATTTGTTTGATAAACCTTGCAGATTTCCCATCTGGATTAACAAAGGTTTGAGAGAATCTTATGTTTCTCAAGAATGGAAAAACAAGCTATTAGATACAGAGTCAAATGGTGATAGGGAAGCAAAAATTTAACTGAGATAAAGAGACAAGTTCAAAAATAAACAAGAGATTCCTCAAGAATTTAAACTAATTTGTCTAAATTGCAACAAAAAACACAAGTAAGCATACCCAGAATTTTGACCCAAGCTTCAAATTCTTCAGCTACCTCCAGTTCTTCCTCAATTTTCCCATAACAATTTCTTCCCCAAATTTCTGTCTATCCTCCTTATAACAACTTCCCCTCAAAATAAAAACCCCCAGAAGCAAAAATAGCCAAGACTCATAAATTTCCACTATCCCAATCCGTTACAAAAAATCCCACTACTCTAAAGCAATTAAAATTTTTACTTTTCATAGAGATTGCCCAAATCTAGAATCTTATTCAACAACTAACAAAAATTAAATTATTGACTCATATTATTCTAAAATTTACTATATACTATTTTATCCATATTAAATACTTATGACTCATATTCTATTAAAAACATTAAAATAATTAATTTAATCTTTATTATAATTTACTTAAATTAATATTTCCAATTTCGCCTTGTTACAAACAACTAATAAATACTATTACATCTAACTTATTAATACTTTATTATAATAATAATAAACTCATTAATGCATTTCCAACACACACCTAAGATTAACTAAAACAAAACTCGACAATAACTCCACATACCACATGACGACCAACAACCTAAAGTGAGGACCAAGGAGTAACATCTCGACTCACGACTACAAACTAAAGACTGAAACTGACCTAGGGGAAACCCCATGTTATCTCCCATCAACCTTATCCATTGGTGCAAGGGCAAGCTCAGACCTGCTATGTCAGGTGGAGTCGATGCTCGGTACCTGCAACCTCCATCAAAATGATAGGTTGTATACGAACAAATGCATATATATCAAACACACACGGAGTCAGAGAATTGCAGTGTAGTACGGTGCTTGAAATGAGTAGTACTATACCGTCCCTGCTCTGAAACAAGGCCATAAACATAAACATTTCTATTTAACAATCAGATATCAACAAATCACCTAAAACATGATAATATCAAACCATTATTGATCGTGTCAATCACATCATAACTGGAATATCACTAATGTCATCATAAAACTCATAACACATGTCCAAAACCACATCAATCAAACATAGTCCATCATGATCATAATAAGCATAAACCATAAGTCTAATACTCAAATGTCTCAAACTGCCAAAGTATAATATAAAACTACCAACTATCACAAGCCAAAATGAGGGGGATTACATACTCCCCCCAGAATCAGGTTTACTCCTGGAAGCCTGCAAATAAGTAAGGGTATAACTCTCTAATCATGCAAGCATCCTCCCAGGTAGAAGAAGTCTCATTATTAGGATCCCATTGGACCCTAACCTGCTCCATGTCTCTGCCCCTAAGAGCAAGTCTCCTGTGCTGTAGAATGCCTACGAGCTCCAAAGCCAGTTGCCCGTCCTCTACCTGTAGAGCAATCCAATCAAGAACATGAGCAATATCTGGATAGTAAGGTCTAAGTATAGAAACATGAAATACATCATGGATGCGTGAAAGGCTGGGCGACAAAGCAAGATGATAAGCAACAGGACCAATCCTCTCCAACACCTTAGAAGGTTCCAAAAAGTGTGGTGCTATCTTAGAGCCCTTTCCGTAACGAATCAGACTCTTTCACGGTCACACACGCAAGAACACTCGATCCCCAACTGAAAACTATCAATCAATCCTATGAGCATCTGCAAACTTCTTATGCCTGTCCTGCACTACCACCAGATGCTCTCTAATCCACTCAACCTATTACTCCATATCACTAAGCATATCTAGTCCTAGAAGAACTCTATATTCAAGACGATCCCAACTCAGTGGGGTCTGACAAGGATGACCATATAAACCCTAAAATGGAGACATGCCGATAGAACTATGATATCCATTATTATATGTAAACTCCACCAGATACAAGTAGTCCTCCCAACGGCTTTGCCGATCCATCACATACATCCTAAACATATCCTCAAGAACCTAATTAACCCTCTCAGTCTGACCATCAATCTATGCATGGTATGCTCAACTAAAGTTTAGCTGTGTCCCCAAGGCTTGTTGCAGAGAAGTCCAAAGGGCTGAGGTAAACACTAGATCCCTATCGGAGATGATCCTACAAGGAATCCCATGAAGTCTGACTATGTCCTCCATGAACACTCTAGACACCATAGAAGCATTATAAGAAGAACGGACCGGAGAGAAGTGGACTACCTTCATCAACCTATCCACAATGACCATAATGGAATTGTGTCGACGGGAGGATACCATCAACCTAATGATGAAGTCTATCGAAATGATGTCCCATTTCCATTCTGGAAAAAGATGGGGCTGTAAAAGACCTGTAGGGCACTGGTGCTCCACCTTCACCCTCTGACACTCATGACATCTTGACATAAAATCAGTGATATCCCACTTCATACCACTCCAAAAGTATAGCTAGCGAAGATCTGCATGCATCTTCTTGACACCCAGATAAGCAGAATAGGGTACTTGATGTGCCTCAGACATAACTAAGGTTCAAAGACCCTCTGAAATAGGAACATAAATACGACCCAAATGTCACAAAAGACCATCCAACTCAAGAGAGTAACCAGAAAATCTACCCTCCAAAGGTCTACCTGACTCAACCTCAGAATTCACCTCCTAATACTAACTGTCGGTAGGAAGTGCTGCAAGAATCTGACCTCTCAAATTAACTATGAGAGTGACTGTTGAGATCTCATGTCTTCAACGACTAAGAAAATCCTCAACCACATTCTCTTTGCCCTGAATATACTTGACCTCAAAGTCATACTCGCACAAGAACTCCATCCATCACCTCTACCTCGCATTCAAGTTTGGTTGCATGAAGATATACTGCAAACTATGATGATCACTATGCAGCTCAAACCGATGCCCTAAAAGAAAATGCATCCACCTCACCAAGGCATGCACAACTGCAGCTAACTCCAGATCATGAGTGGGATAGTTCAATTCATGATCCTTGAGTTTGCGAGACTCAGGCAATCACGCGACCATCCTACATCAGAACTGCTCCTAAACCCTCCAAAGAAGCATCTGTACACACAACAAAGTCCCTGGTAGGATCAGGAATTGCCAGAATGGATGTATTGGTCAACCGCTCCTTAAGGGTCTGAAAAGCTGCCTGACACTGCTCTGACCAAACAAACTTCTTTCCTTTCCTCTGAAGAGAAGTAATAGGATGGGCAATCCTCCAAAAACCCATAACAAAACGGCGATAGTAGCCTACCAATCCCATAAAACTGTGGACCTCAGAAACATTAGTAGGTGCAGGCCAATCCATAATAGGTTAGATTTTCAAAGGATCCACCGCAATACCCTCTCCAAAGATGACATGACCCAAATACTTCACCGTTGTCTAAAAGAATTCACTCTTCGACAAATTAACATAAAGCTGATTTTCTCTCAGACACTACAACACCTAACTCAAATGCTCCTCCATAGTCCTCGAATAGATCAATATATCATCTAAAAATAAAAGGACAAATCTATTGAGATAAATGCAAAAAACAACATTCATCAAGATCATGAAAACTGAAGGTCCATTCGTCAACCCAAATGGTACAACTGTAAACTGATAATGTCCATAACAGGTGCAAAATGTTGTTTTATGAATATCTGCCTCAAATATCCGCAACTGATGATATCCCGACATGAAGTCAATTTTAAAAACACCTTGGCACCCTTAATCAGGTCAAACAAATCATCAATTTGAGGCAAAGGGTACCTATTCTTCATTGTCACCTTATTGAGTTGTCGATAGTCGATACACAGCCACAGATATCCATCCTTCTTCTTCACAAAAGTCATAGGTACTCCCCATGGAGAAACACTAGGTCAAATGAATCCCTTGGCTAACAACTCCAACTGCAATCGAAACTCCTTAAGCTCCTGAGTAGTCATCCTGTATGGAGCTCGTGAAATAGGCTCTACATAGGGAACAAGATCAATCCTGAAGTCGATGTCATGCTTAGGTGGCATCCCCAGAATCTCTGAAGGAAAAACATCGCCAAACTCTCTCAGAAGTGGGTGATCATCAAGAGATGTCTCTTAACCCTCCTCCATCTCCAAGTCATTAACTGACACTACAAAAAGTTGACATCCCTGATGCATGCATCTCTTAAGCTGTATAGCGAAGATCATACATAGGGAAATAGGTCTCTGGACTCCAACTACTTCCACCTCTCTACCAGAATCATCTACACATCTGATAGACTTACACTAACAATCGATCACTTCCTGATCAGCCTCTAACCAATCCATCCCCAAAACTATATCATATGAACCAAGGCATAGGATGCGGAGGTCTACTATAGTAGATAGAGAGCCAATCCTCAACTCATAATTGTGCACTAGAGACTCAACTTTGACCTTAGCCCCAGAAGCTAACTCAACCTGCCACCTATAATCTTGCTTTGTTGCCACTAAACCACAACGCTCCACAAGAGAAGGAGAAATGAACGAATCAAATGCATTGGAATCAAAAAGAACAAAAAAACCAATACCTGGCATTAAACCTGAAGCCTCCACCACGGTGCCCTGATCCTTTGCCTGACGGTTATCAATTGCTGCAAAGACTCTATGTGATCTACCTGCATCACCAACCATTGGCTCTAAAGCCGCCGGCCTATGTCCAAACCTTGAACCACTCCTCTGAGGACACTGTCTAGCAATATGGCCTTGTTGGCCACAAGACAAGTACCTTGTGCCTCTACCAAAACCATCGCCACCCTCAAAGGCACAAGACTACTAGAAACTACCTCGATCAACACGATCCTGTCTAGAACACTGCTAATTCTAGTTCTTCTTATTCTAAAATCTGACACCTTGTTGAGTCTGAGAATTCTTCAGTTTGGCCTGAGAGTGCTGCTGCTGCTATCCACCCTTTGAAGGTGCATGAGATCCTGATGCCTGAGTATACCCACCATGAGAACTGAATCCTGTAGAAGGTGCACTTCCTAAATGCACACCTGTATACCCTCTGAGTGCCATAGCCAAATTCTCCTCCACTAACTGGGCTTTCTCCACTGCTACCTCCATAGTCTTAGGATCGAATACATGAACCCCTCCACTGATTCAGGCATTCAAGCCCCTGATAAAATGCTGCACTAACATAGTCTCATCATCTCCGATACCCGCATACTATTTGAGCTCATAAAATCTGCACTCATACTACCCAACTTACATGGCCATCTGCCTCAACTCATGGAACTCATCTGTGCGACACTGCCTCCAATGATTAGACAGGAAACAGGCTCTAAATTTCTCTAAGAATAACTCCCAAGAAACAATGATAATTTTCAATTGCAACTTCTACTCCTCTAAACGCTACCAAGTTGAAGCAAAACCTCTAAGATAAAGAATAACACATCTAGCCTTGGTGTTGCTACCATACAGATGCATGGTGAAACACCTACCTATATCTAATAACCATGTCTTTGCCTCTAGACCACTACTAGCTCCATCAAAGGTAGGAGGGCATGCCCTCAGAAGATCTCTCATATGACAAGCTAAATTGGCCTCCTACCCAACTGTTAGTTCTCTCCACCTAGGAGATCTCTCCCTTTCCCTAGCTTCTAGCTAATCTACCTCCTGACCCCCTCTAGGCTGCTCTACCTCCTGTCTAGGGCTGAAACGAGAAAGGGCCTCCTCAAGTAACTGTCTCAACTGGGCTCCTTTAGGCTGACCCTGACCTACCATATTCTGACCCCCGCCTTCATGGGCACTCTCATGAGGAGAACTAGGAGGAGGTGTACCACCACCACCTCTCCCATGACCCCTACCCCTGCCATGACCTCGACCTCTACCTCTAGGAAACTACCTACAAAGAAAAAGGATATTTTATTACACAGAGAGGAAACAACAAGGATGAAAGTTAATCTACAGAGTTTCAAAACTAGGTCACATAATGGGCTCAGTTATAACCAGAGTACCCATTGTTTAAACCTGGCTCTGATACCAAATGTGATGCCCCATCATGCAACCTTAGAATGTTAGACTAACAGGTGTAAAAGTTACAGAATTTTTTTTTTTTGAAGCAAGTAAATGCATTATTCATTAGATAAAATTACACTATTTACAACATTTAAACAAGTTGTACTACTAACACCTCTAGGGAACATAACTGCATTAGATAAACATGAAATCATAACAATACAAGTGATATACATTCTAATACAAAAGAAGATGATTACATCCTTTATTTGCAAAGATGAATAATTACAAAGGTTCAAATACAAGATTACATGACTGATCACATCGGTTTATAATATACAACAATATAATACAATTATGAAGGTATATTACAACTCTGAAGATGCAAAACAAATCTAGAACTGGAAACATTTCTGCAATGATCTCGAACTAGTACATCCAAGAAAACCAATAGATTAAGCTCTTCCACCCAACCATGTGGAACCCTGAGGTCCACCCCCTGAGCTAGGAGATAACAATGAGGTTCCACTAAGTCAAAGGACACAAGAAAGAAGATACAGACTTGACATAGACAACTCAGATTATCAAGACTACACAAATCATCAAAACAAGTCAAATCATCAAGACAAGTCATATCATCAAGACAAGTCAAAACAATCAAGACAAGACAATATTCCAGAGGCTACCACAAAAGATAAAGAGGAAGTAACTAAGCTGCAGTAGGGAAAGTGTCATCGCATGGTCCTAGCATGGGTTATCCAGGCTATCTCTCACTAGAAACTGGCCCCCCATCTATGGTTATCCTGGCGACCACTCACTAGGCACCGGCCCCATAGGGTGACACATGCAGAGCCGACACATCCTCTCATGGAGACGAGGAGGTCGACCTTGCCAACCAGGCCTTCTCATCCCATCCTTACCCTATGAGAGCACTCCAAGCATGGGTGAGGCATCATACTTATCTTGTTATGTGAATTACTACCAAACCCACCTAGATAAATTATTAAATTATCACTTGATTACAACTTCCATGGAGTTATCTAGGGAGCCACTTTGAGCACCAGCCCCACCATGAAAGCCACTCTCCTACATACAATTAGTAACCCCTAACCAACATCCAAAAGCCAAAACATGCATGGACAAGGGACTATAAGGCATCTATCTTTTACAATCCAATACATTACATACGCCATTCAAATTTTATCCTCAACAATAAAACTTTCCCTTATCCACTTCAAAAATCTCAAATCAATAAAACATTTGAACATAATGACACAATAATAAATTGAAGACCCAAGTAGTCTAACCTCTGGAGTCGGTAAGTTGAACGCATTACCACTATACACAAGTTCATCTCCCAATATGTAAACAAGGGTTTAAACAACTTGACATTTATTATTTACGACAAGCTATTAGAACAATAAGACTCAAAACCAAAGGAAAATACAATAATCCAATCCCTCCAAGACAATAATAACTGACAATGGAATTACAAGCACAACCAAATACTATATCTAAAATTAACTCAAATAAGTCACCATCACACAATTTAAACCTGGAAGCACTAATAAAGATTTTAACTCAATATTTAATACTATTTTTCATTTGTTTAATAACTAGTATCACCATAAAAATCTACTACACATTAAAAATCTAATTTATTTATTTAACAAACTTGCATCTACTAAGGCAACTTTATTTTAATAAAATTAATTTTCAAATAATACAAATCTATCCTAATAATTTATGAGATATATTAATATTAACTTTATCACTATTGTCATTTAATGAGTTTGATAAAAAAGAAAGTCAAATTAACAATTTAACTACAAAAAAAATCACAAAGCAAGATTTATTAGTTGCTCATGGAGTTTCAAATATAGTTTCCTAACTCTTAGATTTCATTTGTATACATTCTAAATTGATTTCAATTTTAATAACTATTGCTAAACAAGAGAAATTCATTATATTGATAATGAATGTTTCTCAGAAATCACTACTTGAAAATAATTTCAAAGGAATAATGGCTTGAAGGGGAGAAATTATGGAGAGAAAAGAGAATCCAGAAGGATGAAATTGGGAGAAGACTTCAGAGGATTATAACAGAAATGAAGAATGGTCTACCAAGAAAGCCATGAGAGCAAGATGTCAAAACAAATTTTAGAGACAGAGCATGTAGTCATTACCAAATTTCCAGAGATTCAAGAATTCAACAGAGAGACCAGAGCATTTCAATTGTTTGGCAGAGGAGAACTAGCAAGAAGATTCAGAGAGAAAATATGGAAGATTTATAGAGAATCAGATGACGGATCAGCCAAGAGTAAACAGAGGAAAATCTTTTCAGAATGAGAAAGAAGATGATAATCAGAGGGAGCGATCTACCATGAAGGCCATTAGAGAGAAGATAAAAAACAATAAAATATCAATTTCCGTCATAAAGAAAACAAACGTCTAGTAGCAGGGGACACAGTAAAAACTTCAGGCAAAATTTATCCCCCAGCCAACAACGTACATCCATTCGTATGGCCGCTTGGCAAAGGAGACAAAGCTAAAAGCATATTTTAAGACAAAAACTAGGTTACGCCTTAAATATTCAGTTTGGCATTTTCTCAACCTTCAAAAGATTTCAAGGAATAGCATATGTACATCCATAAGGCGGCATTAGGTGAGTTGATTCTAGTTTGAAAAAATATAAAATTTTACAGAACATTCCCAATTAAATTTATTGAACCTAGCAATACAATGAAAACAAAATGTGAAGAAGAAGGCCGTATGACTGGGTAGAAGGGAATACAGGATAGCAGTTTAATTTTAGGTAATTATTGACCCAATAACTTTACTATAATCTGGCAGAAATCAGGGAAATGGTTGATGAGTAAATCAAACACAAGTAAAAAACATTTGATGAGATTCCAATGAAGTTTCATTTCAATGCATGAATATAGAATAAAGATCTCATTTTCTAGCAGTGGAGTCTGATGAAAGATTGAATTAGAGTAATTTCAAATAATAATTTGTTTGATAAACCTTGCAAAATTTCCATCTGGATTGACGGAGGTTTGAGAGAATCCTAAGTTTCTCAAGAATGGAAAAACATGCTATTAGATACAGAGACGAATGGTGACAAGAAAGCAAAAATTTCACTGAGATAAAGAGGCAGGTACAAAAACACACAAGAGATTCCTCAAGAATTTAAACTAATTTGTCTGAATTGCAACAAAAAATACAAGCATACCCAGAATTTTGACCCAAGCTTCAAATTCTTCAGCTACCTCCAGTTCTTCCTCAATTTTCACGTAACGATTTCTTTCCCAAATTTTTGCCTCTCCTCCTCAGAACAACTTCCCCTCAAAATAAAAACCCCCAGAAGCAAAAATAGCCAAGACTTATAAATTTCCACTATCGCAATCCGTTACAGAAATTCCCACTACTCTGAAGCAATTAAAATTTTTACTTTTCATAGAGATTCCCCAAATCTATAATCTTATTTAACAACTAACAAAAATTAAATTATTGACTCATATTATTCTATAATTTACTATATACTATTTTATACATATTAAATACTTATGACTCATATTCTATTAAAAACATTAAAATAATTAATTTAATCTTTATTAAAATTCACTTAAATTAATATTTCCAATTTTGCCTTGTTACAAATGACTAATAAATACTATTATATCTAACTTATTAATACCTTATTATAGTAATAATAAACTCATTAATGCATTTCCAAGACACGCCTAAGCTTAACTAAAACAAAACTCGACAATAACTCCACATACCACATGATGACCAACAACCTGAAGCGAGGACCAAGGAGTAACATCTCGACTCACAACTACAAACTGAAGACTAAAACTGACCTAGGGGAAACCCCATGTTATCTCCCATCAACGTTATCCATTGGTGCAAGGGCACGCTCAGACTTGCTAAGTTAGGTGGAGTCAATGCCCAGTACCTACAACCTACATCAAAATGATAGGTTGTATACGAACAAATGCATATACATCAAACACACACAGAGTCAGAGAATCGCAGCATAGTAGGGTGCTCGAAACGAGTAGTACTATACCGTCCCTGCTCTGAAACAAGGCCATAAACATAAACATTTCTATTTAACAATCAAATATCAACAAATCACATAAAACATGATAATATCAAACCATTACTGGTCATGTCAATCACATCATAACTGGAATATCACTAATGTCATCATAAAACTCATAACACATGTCCAAAACCACATCAATCAAACATAGTCCATCATGATCATAATAAGCATAAACCATATGTCTAATACTCAAATGTCTCTAACTGTTAAAGTGTAATATAAAACTACCAACTATCACAAGCCAAAATGAGGGGCATTACACGCTATCCATCGTCACCTTGCAACATTTTTCACTGGACTTGCAAATAGTTCGGAACAAATCACTCCTTCGAATGGGCTCTTGTTTCTCTTTCCATGGCTTCAAAAATTTCTTCTTCATCAATAAACACTCTCCATGTCTCCAAGACATTTTGTCAAACAATTGTTGCACACTCTCAATCTACACACAAACATTTAGAGCCAACACTCTTGGCAATCACAAGTTCTCCCTGCAACAAAATTCTCACAACTATCCTCTACCCAACAAGATTTTGGAAGATGCACCTCTCCAAGACCTCTTCTACCCACTACCTCTCAGTGGAAGAAGTCTGCATACGTTCTACCTAGCTTCATCTCTATTGGAGGATAGCCAACATGATTCTCATAGATTCAACTCTCTCTCTCACGGCTTCACCACTTCACTCTTCACTACTCTTCACCTACAAGTCCTGGTGCATACTCTGCACTCTCAAGATCTTTTGGCTCTAATACCATTTGATGAAGACAAAACCACTCACACACACAACACACAAAACCACACACATGAAAATAAGGAATTGCTTACAAATCTCATAAATTTTATTTCAAATCTACACAATCACAAAATTACATAAGTCTGCAACATTACAATTATGGTCATCTTGGCCTCTCAAATCCACAAGAAACATTTCAAATGCTTCTTACAGTCTACTCCTCTCCGCGGCACCACTCTTTTCATTTTCAATTCAATAATTTCAGCCTTTCCTCTCATACTATCTGCACTCTAAAATATAGCTTCAAACAAATGAAACTCATGGCAGCCCTTATTTGCCTCTATTTTCTGCATTTTAATCTCTCTTCTTTTTACTTTTCAACACCTCCATATCCTTTATTTCTTTGCTGCAACAAATCTGCCACAAGACTCCTATTTTCCTCTTTCTTCAATGCCCCTTCTCTGCCTTTTTCCTTTGCTTATGGCACTCCTCTTTGTCACACAGCCTCATGGCTTTTCAAATTCTTTTGCAAAGTTTGTAATGACTATTCAAAAACAACATGCGTTGAATTGGAAATGTTTATATATTATTTTTATGTGTTTGATTTTTCTTTTGTATGCATAGTAAATTCCTCTACTTCAAATTGAGCATTCACATTTATTTGACTTTAGTCAATTCTCCCAAACCATTGGTATTTCTCCCAATTCAAAACACATGACTTCAACATATAGAATTACCTTTGTTCTTTTAAATACCTCATGGAGCTGGAAATCAATTTTGAGAAATTTCAACTCCAGAATTGGGTGCCACTGGAGGAAAAATTCAAATTTCTCAGAATTGAACAAAAATTGGCGAGTAGGCTTGGAATGGTGTCCCAAGGTCCCCTGCAAAAGGATTTTGATCCAAACTTCTAGAATTAGGAGATATTAAAATTTTTGTAAATCAACAACACACCTTCAGCATTGAAAACACAAATTTTAGGCATTAATTTCTCTCAAACCGTGAGAGATATGACTTTGATCTTTTTTGCACTTTTGAGATGGTACCTCCTAGAATACTCCTGCAAAAGGATTCTAATCTAGCTCTTACAGATCCTTGGGAATAAATTTCACAAAACTGTCTGTGGAGTGTCGAAGTTGAAGTATGGCAAAAACTCAATTTGATCAAATCTGATTATTTTACCTACACCCCAAGGCTGAGAGATGCCAAAATAGACCCAAGAAACCAAAACTAAAAGAAACAACTAGAAATATTTTTGGGTGATGCTGATTGCTCATTCACCCGAGATGCTCCTACATCATTAGGCCCATTGAAAGTCCATTTGGAATCAATTATAGCCGAATCCATAAATCTAGACCTAACATCAATGGACACTTTTATGAGTTTTCTCAATACAAATCTATGCAATCATTTGGCATCAAGTTCACTTCCCCAATTAAAAACTACATCTTCCACTTTTTGTACATCTGCCTCCTTTTGGGCCACATTATAATGAAATGGTTATGCTTTAATAGAAATAAATAGATTCATTATTGTGTGAAAATCCTTTCCTTCCCTACTCAGCGCCTCCTAGCAAACGCACTCCCCAGGTAAGTCTATATTTTACTATGGTTTTTTCCCTATATGTACAAAGTTGTTCTTTGCTCCAGGTAAATATGTATTTTACCATGGTTAATCACAATGTTTGAAGTGATTTGGTTTGTTAACTTTAGTTTTGGAGACCATCAAGTTCTTTCAGTATCGTTGTGGTTGTTTAAAATTCCACACTGCCCTAGTTTACTGCAACTTAAACAATGGTATGTTTTGGTGCATCAAGACATGACTGGACCCACATTTTTAGTCTCTTATGAGTTTTGATAGCTTCTTGAGGCATTTTTACTTATGAATTCAAACAAGCACAATACTATTATTGTCTGAATGAATGTTTCAGGCCTTCCTTTCTTACTTCATTTGCAGATTCAATTGAGAGGGCTTACACTACATTCCATAGAGCTAGGAGTGCATGTACACTATCCCATACAATATCTTTGACATGAAATTTGAGCAACTTTAGAGCAATTGTCTTTTTTAGTGTGGTTAGCTAAGTGAGAATGTTATGGTTACTTTGCATTCAATAAAGTCTTATATTTAGTGTTTTATTTTTAAGTAAAATATAATATTAAAATTGAGTTTGGAAAAAAATAATATTATTTTAGAATTTAATATAAAATAATTTATAAAAAACAATTAAAATAAAATAAAGAATTAAAACTATTTATTATGCAATATAATAGTAATTTAATTATAAATTATTGTCCATAAGTAATAATATTAATATAATATATTTTAATAACTTATAGTATTAATGTATTATGTATATTAATATTATGTAATGTACATAATTCAACACCAACTTTTCTAAGTACTTAGGAATTGAATAGAATTATACTATTATGTGTACAATTTAAATAAATAGGAATGCCAATAATTTTTTATTAATTGATTTTATTATTATTTTTAATTAAAAAAGTGCATATTTACTTTATCAAAAATATACTTTAAATAAAAAATATATAATACATAATTACTTGAGAAATACAACTACTAATGCAATAAATATAAAGAAAAAAAATTAACTATTTCGTCAGCTCCTATCACAATTTTTAAAAATAATATTTTTTATTCTCTATTCAAAAATATATTGTCTAATTATTTACTATGGATACATTGAAACATATAAACCTTTATCTTTTACTATTTTGTACTTATCTTTCTTAATAGTTTTTTATTGTTCCAATCTTTGAGAAAAAAAATCACAAAATATATTAGGCTTATATATAATATGTTTTGTTAATATAACTAATATATTGGTCATCCTTCCAATAAAATCTTTTAATGTAAAAGATTTATTATTAAAAAAAAAATACTACTTAATAATAAGTTAATTTTAAGAATACATTTATATATGATATACATGTGTTTATGTTAATGACCATCTTAATTGAAACTCTAAATTTAAATGAAGATTAGAAATATTATAATTCATACAGGATTCATATATAAAAATTCTAAGAGGAAAATACCTTCTCTAAAGCCTCTTTAACATAGGATCTCCTATTGCACTATAGAAATAATGTGCAGAAATTTTAAGGTGTTTGATTATTCTATAAATATCCTTACCTCTTGGAATTGACATTAATGGAAGTATAATCTAGATGTTTGTTTTGCATTTAAATTAACACATTCCATTGGTCAAGGATTTGGTTCTACTATAATATTTAGCACATAACTAATGCACCTCTCTATACCACTTTCACTTTAAGAGCTAAAATCTCAAACATTAATCTAAAATAAATTGCAAACGTGTTGACATGCAAAATGAAATATACATGATATGTAATTAAATTAAAATTGAGTTCAAATTTTATGAAAAATCCTATGACTGTGAGAATTAAGTAGTATTATTTAGAATAAAGTAATATAATTACATTTACATTTATAATACTTATTTTATTTTAAATTATATACTTTTGTTGTTTTAATTATAATTGAGTATAACATTGTGAATTCCTATAGAATATTTTTTTGGTGTTTGAGATATATGATCCAACAGTATACATAGTATATTTGATCTAACTTATGCAACAATCTTTTGTAGTTAATTATTAAATTGACATATATGCCTTATCCTTAATCCAACCCTACCATACATAGATCCAACTTGGTTTCAAGAAGGATATCTCTTGGCCTACTTTAGATATACATATTTTTTAAAATACAAATATGCTAGTGTAATTCTAGCCAAAAAAGGATTGAATTCATGTTTTCCTTGTCATCTATGCATAATTCATAGAGAAATTTTCCTCTAATTTCTACAAACAATAAATTTAAATAGCACCAATGAAAAAACATTAGCCAATAAATTTTTTTAATTGTTTAATTCTATTTCATTGAAAATCTATTTTAAATACATTAAAATAACTTATTAAATTTGTTAACTATGCATGCATTCCCAAAAAAACAATTAAATACTTTAGTATTCCTTTAGCTCTACATACGTTTAAAAAAACAATTGAAGACTTTAATATCCCTACCCCATGTAGAAACTAATAATAAACTAAACATTAAAGATTTAAAAAAAAACATGCACAAGACCCCCACCCAAAAAAATAATACTCTAAAAAAATAACTCTAAACTAAAAATAAAATAACTTTTAAGTAAATAAAATAACCTAAAAGTGATAAAATAACCTAATTATAATATTAATTGAATTTTATTTACATGTTTTTCTGATCTTTTTAAATTTTATTTACTTTTTTAAAGAGAATACTTGTTAACCCACCAAAAATATATATAATCACCATGTTTTAAAATAGAAAAAATTAACATTAATTATTTTTGAACAATAAGTTGGTAACTATTTTGACTTAATTATATATTTTGTGTTTAAATGGAACATTAAATATACTAAAAAAATATGTATTCAAAAATATGTTTAATAACACAAAACTTTTGCGATCTTTTCTGCAACTCCTTCAGGAAAATACCAAGCCTTTGAGTCCTAATCAGGGAAGATTTTTTGATTTTAGATTTGTAATACTTTATTTTCTTACCATTTACTTTTTTAAAGAGAATACTTGTTAACCCACCAAAAATATATATAATCACCATGTTTTAAAATAGAAAAAATTAACATTAATTATTTTTGAACAATAAGTTGGTAACTATTTTGACTTAATTATATATTTTGTGTTTAAATGGAACATTAAATATACTAAAAAAATATGTATTCAAAAATATGTTTAATAACACAAAACTTCTGCGATCTTTTCTGCAACTCCTTCAGGAAAATACCAAGCCTTTGAGTCCTAATCAGGGAAGATTTTTTGATTTTAGATTTGTAATACTTTATTTTCTTACCATTAGGCCTTGCATTTAGATTTGTTTAACATTTTTATTCTTAGGTTTCTGTATATTTTAAATCTCTAGGGTTTTTTTTTCAGATTTTTTATAGGTATTTTCTTATTCTCCTAACATGGCGAGTGCAGGTTTACACTAACAGTGTGTGAATGTAGATCCTAAAAAAAAAATTTCAAACTGCATATAGCAACAACACAAAAATTAATTTTAGACAGTTTATATTATTCAAATTAACAGTGTTTGAAAAAAAATTGGAAGAGCAGAGAATGAAGTAAAAATTTGATCCGATAATTAGTTTTAAAAAATATATATATACAGTGATTAAAACAAGTGGTGACTGGAACTGTAGAGATACCCAGAATAAAAGAAGACCAGTCAGCAAGAGGAAATTGTAGCGATCAGCCAAAGAAGGTGATTTGTCCTAAGGCAGATTTGGGCAAATACCTACAGCAGGCGCCCTAGGGTTAGGGTAGAAATATAACAGCAGATATCATCCTTCTTTATCAGCCCATCATTGGAGATTCATTGTATGTTTTGGAATCATCTTCAGCCTTGGGCGAACTGCTGGGAAGAAGAGCGAATGTCCTTATGCAGATTTGTGATGAGTTTATGAAGAAATTCAGACTGCTACTAGGGTTACAGGCCGCTTGAAGGAAGACCGAGTTCAGCAAGATATTATAGGGTGTCTTCAACACGGATATTGAGCATAGTGTGGTTGAAGTTTGTTGTGAGTGAACATTAACTATATCTTTATCCAGACAGGAAGATCAAAATCCATGGAAATTGGGTGCTTAGTCGGCACTGGAAGACAGAGGAAAATAGACATCAAAAACTAGTCACACCATAGGGATAGTTCAAGTTTCCCTTCCAGCTTGGGCGCAATCCTTTTACTTGGCATTTCGCATCGCCAAATGGCATTTCTGGGAGCAGCGACCTAAGTTACTAAGCCATTCAGAAATCACCTACTGGGCGCACGATTCCACCAAACAATCTAAAAGGCTGGGGGTATTCAGCACCAGCAAGATATATTTAGATATGGATCGATAACTACAATTGAGCATCACTCCAAATCTGAGAATCAGGGACGGCGATCTGGGATAGAAGTTTCATTACTCCTATGACTGTGATAACTCCAGACTAACATACATTGGCATAGGACAGATTGGCAAGAACATTTTGCTGCAAAAATGCGAATAAATGTAGACAAGGAGAAAATGGTCTACGGGGGCTGGGTTCCCCCTCCGCATCTTCCTAATGAACAGGGTTGGCAAATGGTGAAGAGCAGAAGGTAGCAGAGGGGAGTTAGGGCAAAGGCAACATTTAGAGGAATAGCTCAAGCCAGAGGGTTAGGAATTTGGGCTATCCCAATTACCACAACCACTCCAGCATTTGCAACAAGAGCAAACTGCACCAGTCTAGGTCGGGAGGAAAGAAGGTGCAATGCTCGACAACCTCCTCCTACCCCCTACCTTGCTAATCCAAGACAAAGATATGCGGAGGGTTTTTTAAAACCGGCCCCTAGAATCACATATGCAAAGGCAAATCCCCATACAGGTAACAGGGAGAACTTTAGAGCACCCTACCAAGGGCAAATCTCCAAGAACCTTAAATCTAATAATTTAGCTCCATACACTCATGGGAAAAGTAAGGATCTAGTAAGAATTTGTGATCAGGCAAACCCCAGAACCCAGCAATCAAATCCATGAATTAGCCTGGGGTGTCATCAAACTTTGGAAGCACAAGAGAAGAGGGTATCGATAGACATCAAAAATATCTATACAAATGGTTTGGGGATGCATTGTAAAACTCATGGCCTCTATGTTCGCTGGGGCGGAATAGGGCAATTAGTAAAGGATATTACGGAATGGATCCAAGGCCTCTACAAAGACCAGGTAAGTACCACTATCACTGCTGAAGATTTCATTTTCATTGTCTGTAAAAGCTCAAACTTAAAAAAAGAAATCTTAAACAGCAGAAGTTTGTTTTATAAGGGTCATGGTTTTGAGTATCAAGACTGGACACCTAATTTTGATTCCAGTAAACTGAAACTAAAAATAGTTAGATGGGTCAAGTTACCAAATTTTCCAGTTGAGCTCACACATAGCAAAATCTTAAGGGATATTGGGAATCACCTAGGAGAGTTCATAGGATTGGAGAAAGATTTCTTATCTCACTCTGATGTGCTCCTATTAGTCAAAATAGACTTAGGCACTAAAAACCTGGAACCCCTAGAAATAAACACTAATCTAGCCAAATATTGTATCAAGCCAGCCTTCCACCATGACCCCTTGGGTATAAACACTAGCCACAGAATCCCAAAGAGGCCTGCGGAGATGAAATCTACTCCTCAGCATGGGGGGGTCAAAATCAAATTCAATAAGAATAGTGGCAGTTTTATAGTGGATTATCAGAAGAATAGTGCTCCTCCTATCAAAAAGCACTCCAACGCTAATAAGGATCCGTCTGGACAAGATCAAGTCTTGAGGGTGCTATCAGTGCAACCGAAGAAATGCTAGAAACCAAAGGAAGTGTCCCAGAATCTCAACGTTGAGGTAACCACACAAGAGATGAACCATGCACAGGCTAGTTCAGGCAAAGAAATTTCTACTGCGATAGGGCCGCTGAACCAGACTGATGAAACACAGTTTGTTAAAGAGAAATTGGAACTGGAGGATGGGGAAGTATTTTCAGACGTAGGTAGAAGAAATATCCCTACAAACGTAGAAGGAAGTGTAAACCCAGAGGCCTTAGAGACCCCAGAATGGGTTCCAAACACTTTTGAATCAAGAGGAAACCATAAAGATTTTGAGCACCTAAAGGAACCTACTATTAAGGACTACCATTTGGATCTAGAAAGGCTTTGCGATGAGATCCTCGATAAGACAATAGAGGAAGAGGTAATTGAGGTAGCCAACAAAGAGAAAGAAAAGCTTATCTCCAAGATTCTGGAAATTGAAGAATGTGAGAAAAGGCAGACAGAGAACCCAAAAGATCAGGGAGACAAAGTGGCGGATGAAGTAGAACTGCGGCTGGGCATTGCCATAACTGACTTCAGTAAGGATACCCCAGACTGTGCCAAAAACAACAAGAAAAGGGGAAGGAAATCAATATTGGAACTAAGAGAGAAAGCAGGAAAGGCTTCTGATCAGACCAAGATCACCACAATGCTCTATGCAGGGAAGGGGAAGTGCCTTCCCACGGCACCGTGAGAGTACATACTTGGAATGTTAGGGGTCTCAACGCCCCTAACAAATAGCGTATCATAAAACACTGTCTAACTAACACAAAACTAGACATACTAATGATTCAAGAAACTAAACTAAATAAAGATGAGATAGACACTTTAAATAGGAAGCTTGGAATATGGGAACTAGCAGGAGTCCCAGCAGAGGGTGCCTTGGGGGGCCTTGGGGTAATTTGGGATCCTAGAATGGTTTCATTCTCAGTAATAAGCTGCAAAAAGAATTGGATGGCGGGAGACATTAGAAGCATCAGAAGTAATCTACAGTTCTATCTTATTAACATCTATGGTCCCTCCCAGAACCAAGATAAGAGACTAGTTTGGAAAGAAATAGAACAATTTTTGGGTACCTTACAAGATCAAGTTTGTGTTTTGGGTAGAGATTTCAATGCGATCCTAGACCCTAAAGAAAAGTTGGGAGGATCTGTCAGGTTATCAACAGCAGCTATGGACTTTAAGGATTGGGTTCTTAAGAACAATTTATTGGAAATCAAAATTGCACAAGAAGGTTTTACTTGGAGCAATAGAAGGAAGGGCTTTAGCAATATTGCAGAAAAATTGGATAGATTTCTGATCTGGGGCAACTGGGCACAACTATCTTCTATTCTAAAGGCTGAGATCTTACCATACTCAGGCTCCGATCACTACCCAGTCCAGCTTAGTCTATCTGAAGACTGCCAACCTAAACAATGCCCCTTCAAATTTGAACAGATGTGGGTCAAGGATAATAACCTTTTAACCTTAATTGAGCAATGGTGGAAAGAAACTAGAGTCTCAGGATCTAAGCTTTTCTGTTTAGTATCCAAATTAAAAACTATCAAATGTAAGCTTCTTAACTGGAATAAGACTAACTTTGGTAATATCTTCAAAATCAAATCTAAGTTAGAAGAGGAACTTGAAAACCTCAATAGAAGTGTGATAACTAAAGGCATGGATGCAGAATCTTATGCAAAAAAAAATCAACTGAAAATATAATATGAAGATATCCTAGCCAAAGAGGAAATCTTCTGGCGACAAAAGTCCAGAGAGACTTGGCTGGAAGCGGGTGATAAGAACATTAAGTCCTTCCACAACAGCATGAAAGCACATAGAAATGTCAACATGATCTTTAAAATTAAAGATGCGAATAATGCCTGGATCAAAGATCCTAAACAAATTGCATATGAAGCGGTTAGGTATTTTGAGGACATTCTTAACAATCAGGAAGGATCGAATTGGCTGCTTCAACAAGCCATACTAAAAGACATTCCAAGGATTATCTCAGAGGATCAAAACAAAAACCTCAATGGTAAATTTACTAAAACTGAGATTGAACTGGAGATCTCTCTAATGAAGCCGGACAAAGCTCCGGGGCTAGATGGCTTTCCAACATTATTTTTTCAGAGATGCTGATAATTCATAGGAGACGAAATAGTCGATGCTTTAGGAGTAAGAAATTCTAGTAGTCTTTTAAAAGAAGTAAATAATACATTTCTTTCTCTCATACCAAAAAAAGAGAAGCCAAAAAATCTAGGGGATTTGCGACCTATCTCTCTATGTAATACTATATACAAGATTCTAACTAAAACCTTAGCTAACAGAATTCAGACAGTTTTGCCAGATATTATAAGTGACGAGCAAACAGGGTTTGTACCTAGGAGATCCATATTTGATGGAATTATTATAGCCCAAGAAGCCATTCATTCTATACAGCAAAATAAAAAGCCCAGTATGCTAATCAAATTAGACATCAGTAAAGCCTATGACAAGGTCAATTGGCTTTTCCTCTGTAAAACTTTAGAAGCCTTCAGTTTTTCTAAACAATGGATAAACCTCACTTACGCATACATTTCTAACCCCAAGTTTTTAGTATTAGTCAACGGAACACCTGAAGGTTTTTTTAGTATCTCAAGAGGATTGAGACAAGGGGACCCCATCTCCCCTTTTCTCTTTATTATAATGGCAGAAGTTCTAGAGAGAATGATCACCAAGGCAAGGGTAGAAGGGAAGGTTCAGGGAATCAAAATCACCTCGAGTGTAGATCCTACAACCCATCAACAGTTTGTAGATGATACTATGCTCTTTGATTCGGGTAGCATCGAAGAAGCTAAAGTGTTCAAAGAAATTTTGGACTCTTATTGTAAGGCTTCTGGACAAGAGGTGAATGCTGATAAATCAGTAATTTATTTCTTCAATACTGAGCCAGAAATTGAAAAGGAAATATATAGAATTTTATCTTTTAAAAAAAGGGAAATGCTATGTAAATATTTAGGTATACCTATGGGGGCAAGCAACAAGATTACTGCTCTTTGGGACCATATCACTTCCAAAATCAATAAAAAAGTGGAATCTTGGAAAGGCTAGTGGCTTTCTTCAGCAGGCAAAGTCACAATGCTAAATGTGGTTCTCTCAGGTATCCCAGTTTATCAATTATCATGTATGAATCTGCCAGTGGAAAAACGTGAAGAAATCAACAAAACTTTTAGAACTTTCCTATGGTAGGGCTCGGAGGATAAGAAGAAAATGGCACTTGTTGCATGGGATAAAGTATGTAGACCAAAAGAGGAGGGTGGCTTGTGTTTGAAAAATCTCAAGGAGCAGAATAAGGCATTAGGTGCTAAACTTGTCTGGAAAATGTATCATCAGCCTAATTTAAAGTGGGTTAAAATCCTTAGACACAAATACCTTAGAGGTGAGGAACCGACCTTCCTATTTAGAATGGCCAATCCCCCTAAAGGCTCTCGCCTATGGAATTTCATGATGGAATGTAGAAAGCTCATTATGGACAAACTGACCTGGAATCTAGGTGATGGAAATCAAGCACTTTTTTGGGATGACTCTTGGGGAGGGTTTGAGACAATAAGTAGTTTGGGTAACTTAGAGAATGCTAAAAGAATCCTAGAAGCCCAATGGGGAAAGCAAGTAAAAGATTACATAGATTTCCCCAATAATGGGGAAAGCCGGGACTGAAATTGGAAATCTCTGGAAAACATGAACCTTCAGAATGATGAAAAAAAGAGATTGACAGACATCCTTAATAACAGAAAGGTTTCCTTCAAAGGAGGATCAGATAGACTAGTTTGGGACGAGGCCAAATCAGGAAACTATAAACCTAAGGATGGTTATAAACTCTTAATCAAACAACAGCTCAGACCAAAATCAAAGATCCCAATGAGACTTTGTTGGGATAAGAACTATCTTCCAAAAGCTGGGATGTTTGCATGGCTGGCCTTACAGAAGAAAATTTTAACAGCAGATAGGTTCACAAAGATGGGTTTCGAAGGGCCTAGCAGGTGCCCCCTTTGTGAAAAGGAGCAAGAAACAGCAGATCATATTCTTCTCGACTGCCAATTCTCTAATAAATGCTGGTACTAGCTAAACAATAAGTTAGGATGGATTACAGCTCTTCCCAATAAGATACTAAACCTATTCTAGTGTTGGCCTGATTCACACAAATAAAGCATCTACAATATGTTATGGACAATTACCCCGTCAATTATGATATGGGAAATTTGGAAAGAAAGGAATAGAAGGATATTCAAAGAAAGTAAACTATCTTATGAACAGCTTATTAGTAAAATTGAAGCCGTTATCATAGAAATTGTCAATAGTAGGGTGCTTAGTAACCCTAAAAAAGATACCTCAATGTCTCATTGGGATGAAAAGATGCGTGGGAAGTGGATAGGATTAAAATTGCCCTCTTTCGTGGGTCCAGGCAGCCTTAACACCACCAATAAGAGACAAGAATGTAAGTGGCAACCTCCTGAAGAAGGTTGGTTCAAGCTTAATTTTGACGGGGCATCTAGGGGCAACCCAGGAGCAGCAGGTATAGGTTGTATAATTCATGACTCTGAGGAGAAAACTATCGCAACCCTAGCCAAACCTCTAGGAGAAGCATTAAACAATATAGCAGAACTAACTACTCTGATTGAAGGTCTGAAAATTTGCAAAGACCTGAAAATTGAAAAAGTTGAAGTAGAAGGAGACTCAGCTATTATCATTAACACCTTACGCAAAGGGAGCATGCCCAATTGGAGACTAAATTCCCTTCTGTCTACTGCCCTAGACCTCACTACTTCTTTTAAAAGGTACACATTTAACCATATATATATATAGGGAAGGTAATAGAGAAGCTGACTCCTTGGCCAATAAAGGGGCTGATGGCATATGTATTACTACTAAAGGCTAACCTTACAGAAGGACTTTAAAATCCATCTGAAACTCTGCAGGAGGGCTGTACACTTGGCTATTTAATATTGCTTACAGTCTCACTAGACGGGTATACCTTTTGTAACCATTTAATTCCACAAGCATTTATCTAGGTTTGCCTATCGAAGATTCATTGATTATCTGATATAACGAAGACACACACAGTAGGTTACGCTTGTTAATATGCAAAGTGTATAATTTTGACAAGCTTGGCAACAATCAAGTATTTCCTCCTCTTCTCAAAGCAAAGATTTTAAGAACTAATAGATATTTGCAGTAGATTGAATGTTTTGATTTTGTATAGCTAACATGCGAAAAGAAGTGGTAGCCTTATGTGGTTTCAGGTTAGACAGGAGAAAGATAGAAGATGCCCCTTCAATATCATCCATGAAGGTCTTCCCAGGGGGCGAAATGCCTAAAAACATTCAGAATAAGAATATCTAAAGAAAGGCCATATCTGTATATCTTTCTCAGCAATTGTAAAAGAATTATGTTTCCTTAAAGGGCTTGACCCTGTGTATATAGACAGTATGCACTGGACTGCTAAAGTCCCGGGCTAGACTGGAGGTTTTCTTCACTCTGTTCTTTCCTACCGGTGCCCGCACTAAACAGAGCTGTATTTTTTCTAAATGACTTTATATATTAATGGCTTCGGCCTCTTACCAATCAAAAAATATATATATATGTTTAATAAATTTATAAATTTTATTTAATTGATCTAATTAATCAAAGTGTTAAAAGTTAATAATATTTTATTTTTAACATAGAACTCAAGTGTAGTAGGCTAAATAATTTATATAAAACATTTAAAGCGTAATAAATGATTAAGGTTAATCATTAACTCCCATTTGAAAAATAATATAAACCTATTGGCTAATTAATTATATTGAATTGTTTACATTTATTCATTAAGTTAAATCATTTATATAAAACATTTAAAGCGTTTTATTTTTCATGTTCAATAAAAAGATTTACAATTTTTTTTTTTTTTAATTTAATGCCTCTGGTAAACTTTTTAACGTGACCGGCGACGCTGGTGCAACACGCCAACTGGGAGACCTCATCCCCTAGAATTCATTAGCCCAGCGAAGGCGTAAAGCCTTGCGAGCTCGTTGGCCCAGCGAGGGTTTGAACTCTGGTGGCTGCCACTACATCCTAAGTGACTTAACCACCGAACCATGCCATCATCGGCAAAAACATTTACAATTTAATAATAAATTATTAAGGTTAATTTTATGTTTAGTTTAATTATTAATTTATTTTATATATACAATCTATAATATTAAATATTTAATAATTAATAAAAACATTTACAATTTAATAATAAATGTTTAAGGTTAATTTTATGGTTAATTACGCCGAAGGCGTTCCCATATGAGATAGACGAGCTAATTTTTCAGATCGACCGCCTACGCTCCTACAGAGGCAAGCAAGACGATTGAAGAGTTGGTAACCGTTCGATCAGACAAGTCTTTTTTCACCATTTTTCATTTTTCGTTTGCCATTTTTGGTTTTTATTCGCCATTTTTTTGTTTTCCTGCAAGATTATGAGAGTTTGAATGATCCGGCCATCGTCTCTTCATTTTCCAATGTTTTTTATTAGGGTTTTGGCCACACCGATAACCGTCGGTTTCGGGGTTTTGGCAAGTGTTGGGTAAGTAATGCTGAGCATAAAAGATGAATGTCGTGAGCCTGCTTAGCTCGCCGTTAATGTGGGTTTTCTACCATCGTCACGAGCATAAAATGATTACCTATGGGTATGTCAAAACAATCTTTATCTAACCACGCTTAACTTTGGTACAAACCCACACTTCACACGTGTCTTTATTTTGAATGGCCAGTTCATTGTTCAATTACCCTGTTGCTATCCAAAGTTTGATGATTGACAGAAACATAGGGAAAACCAGGAACAAAAATCACGTATGTGTTCAGGGATGATGGACTCTCACTAGAATTTTTTTTTCAATGCTGGTGGAATGATATTGAGAGAATCCCAGGGAGTTGTTTTCTTCAAATTATACCTTCACTGTTTACATTAGTCTTTGAAAATGTTGAGTTTTTTGTTTTTGAGGTGTTTATTAGAGAATCTATAAGATTTGCAAGGTGAAGTGATTCTCCACCACAAGCTTAAAAACACTATTTTCAAACATGCACCAATAATTTCATGCTAAAGTATTTGAAGTCATCGTAATTTTATTTGGAGGTGTTATTTTAGAGAATTAAGGAAACTGCCATGAAATGATTCCTTCATAAATCTATGAAAATTTGTGTAACACTTTTTAAAATATGTCTCAATAATTTTGAGGAAAATATTATTGAAATTAAACATATTATTTAAATGTTGTAAAGAGAAATTTACATATCGGTGCTGTATTCAATTTAATTTTGGGTTCATTTTAATGAAATACTTTAATAGAATTATATATTGATAAATGATATAATCTTGTGTAAAGTACTCAAAATATTCAAATTCAAATTCCAAATTTCCCACCCCTTTCACTTGTCCTTATGGGTCAACTAAAAACACGTTTGTGTAATCTTGTATTTAAAGGCATTCAATTGCATTCATTTATCATCCACAAGTATTATTCAAAAATCATCTACATTCAAGGAAGGAGCATGCTAGGAACACTTCAATTAGAGCATCTGAAAAGAATATAATTTTGCATCACATAATCCTAGACATTTGCACAATTACATGTTGTCTTATTTATCATCCACAAGTATTACTCAAAAATCATCCGCATTCAAGGAAGGAGCGTGCTAGGAACTCTTCAATGAAAAGAGTATAATTTTGCATCACATCATCCTAGAGATTTGCACAATTGCATGTTGTCTATCAATCTTTAGCAATAGACATCGTAATTGCATTTAAGGTTAAACGTGTTTAAATAGTTAAATACACCATCTTGTTTTCTAGTTGTTTAATGGTTAAACGTGTTTAAGGTGAAGTGGAAAGAAGTTTAATATTTCAAAATGAACTTGTGAAATATATCATTTATAAAATATAAAAATTGTATTATTTTATGCAAAACTACACAATCGTAATAAATGTTAAAAGGAGGGACTCTACATGGCAAGGGCTAGAGTTTGGATCAGAACCTTCCATACAATGGATGCTACCACTCTAGCATATAAGATGAGGGATGCCATGGCTTTACTTAATTTTAATTGTAACCATTTAAATCTTTTCTACCTTGTTGATGTGAAGATCAGGCACATGAGAATTGGGTAGATATTTTATTTCAGATAGGCAACCACACCCTTTCTTCACTAACAATGAGCATAAGTGAAAACTAGCTTGAGGTCTTACGAGTAGGGACCATTTGACTATAAAAAGTTATTTTAAAATTTTAATTAATTGCAGTAAGAAGTAATTAAATTTTGAAATAGTACTTTACTCTAATTTATATTAATGTTTAGGGAAAACCAAGAGTTTCTAATTTACAAAAGTTTTATTATATTCAATAATTTTTATTTTTTCTTATAACTATTAAGTAATCATAACTTAATATTTGTCAATTTAAGTTTTCATAATTAATTTTAATTTTTCAACCATAATAACTAATTTATCTCTTTAATAACTAATATTTATAAAAAATCACATTTATTAAAAAATAAAAAATAAAAAAATTGATAATTATTTTATTATTTAAATATTAAAATTATAAAAACATATATTAATTAAAAATGATTTGAAGCAACAGTGAAAAAAGAAATGTGGGTGTTGTGATTTGCTACAAAGGCTAGGGCTTTTCCCGGTGAACAGGATATGCAACGATCAGAAAAGAGATGTGCAGGGGGTATCCATAAGAATGCAAATGGTCCAGGGCGTGGAGACCGGCCTTTATTTGGGTTGATAGGAAAGTCTGCAAACCAGACACGGAAAGAAGGCACTAGTGAGACGACCTCTGTGGCTCGGCCTCTCCCAATGCACTAGGTCCTCCCCTTCTGTCATTTTTAGAGAGGAAATTCGTAGAGAAATGGCTAAGAATAAAGCACATTTCACGAAGATGGGTCTGGTTGGGAGATTCAGAGCTTTTTGGATGAGTTTCTCTAAGTTGCATCAATGAATTAAAACCACCTAGGACCCCCTTTTGGAAGGGGATACTCAAATATATCCTTATGCACGAGGGTTTTTCATGGTGGCTTTCGACAATGCTTGGGATAGAAATAAAATTCCTTGTGATTACCAATGGTTTTGTGAGGATTTTTCGCTCATGTTGAAACTGTGGCACCCTTCTTTCAACCCTACCACTAAATCTTTTGATGCTACTCCAATCTGGGTAAGACTCCCAAATCTTCCATTACAATTTTAGTTTGAATCCTATTTTAAAGCAGTAGGTAACTCATTGGGGAAATTTTGGGGGGTGGGTACTCTTCCAACTATTTGCACACCACTTACAGCTATATCCTAGTGGAGACGGCTATTACCAAAGATCTTTCGATAGATATCTCCCTAAAATTTGCAGATAGGTGTTGGAGCTAGATGTTAGACTATGAGGGTTTATCCTTTTGCTGATGTAGATGCTTCAGTACTAGTCATATTACTGTTCATTTCTCAAAGTGTAAAATGGATAGTTAGGCTATTTGGTGGGAAAACATCTCTCCTCATCATTATTCAGTGGAAAAAGAAGATTCTCACCAGATTGATCAAACCCTTGCAGCTACCCTAACCGATAGGGTTGGCAATCACATGGACACACCAAGTGATTTACAGGACACACCGAGAGCCACTGTGGGATCATCTCCTAATGGGAGGGATAGCGTTAAGGCTACTTTGGATCCAAAGTCAAATGAAGAGTTGGTAGTCCAGACAGAGAGCTCAGAAATTTTGTCTCTTGGGGGAAAAGAAAATCTCCTAGTGAAATCAGATGAAGCTGAGGGAGTCGGGGCATGAGAGGTAAAGTGGATAGTGGTGCAAAGTAAAAGAAAGAAACATGAGGCATTGTTCAACATGCACCTTCGCTCCCACACAAAATGTGGAGCTTAATTGTTTGCATAGATTCTTATGAAGATGTAGCAAATAATAGGAGTTATTATTTATCTTCTTTGAAAGCCCTCTTATTGGTTGTAATTAATTTGTTGCACCCCTATTTATGGGCCTGATGCACTAAAAGATGATAGGTGTAGATAGTATAATTTTAGGTTTTTGTTAGCTACCTGGTCAATGTAAAGCTCCAACATTTTTAGCTAGACCTAAAATGTAAAAATGTATGTTAAACTATGGTTATTTTAATTCAAAGGGAGCAGTCCCCAAGACTACAATTTACCAATCTACAAAAAAATCTTATGGAATAATGGAAACATAATATTATTGTTTAAATTCATTATTATTATTTAAAAATTTATTTATTTTTGAACAAAGTTGTAATCAAAGTCAAAGGGCTTGATACAAGCAAGAACTTCGTGAAATTGAAATAAAGAATTTTGTGTATAATTTAATTTAATTATTTTATATATAATTTAATTATATTTATTTATTTTTTAAATTAAATAAATAAATGTTACCTATAGATTTGAGTTCATCCAAACTTTAAAGTTTATAAATTTTAATTGGATGGTAGATAGAATAGAGATCAATACATGGGAACTTTAAGTTAGGAGGTCTCTAGAGGGTATGTGGTGTTGTGTCAAGGCTTAAAATTTGTCATAGAGGTGAGTTATATCTTTTCTAAATTTTGTGTGTGGGTTGAGCATTTTTTGATATTGTGATTCAATCACACCAATCCATGTTATACACATAGGAATTATTGGCCTATTTGACCCCTATCAATACTTGACACTAATATAGTTGATCTTTATATATGATGCATCTATAGTTGAATATTTTAATATTAGAAATTATATGAGAGCTGACGATATAGAGACAAAGGTAGAGAGAGGTAAAGATATAAAAAGGGAGATGTATAGAGAGAGAGAGGACAATGTATGGCAATTCATGGTCATTCCTTTTATCATGACTTGTTTGAAGACAAAATAGGTGGAGTTCATATATTTTGTCTATTTCATATTTACACTTTGAGATCCTCGCTAACATCAATGACTGACAAGTGTTGACCGAGTCCAACACCCCTTTTATGTAGGCATGAAAACCCATTGCGTGTAATGACATTTGTTAAAAGAAAATTTGCTTATTTTAGTTGACTTGGGATCACACATATGCCAAATTTATATTATATCTATATTTATTTAACTAAATATTATATTCTATATAATATAAATTGTTAAATCCAAATATATATATATAGGCATTTCTTTGTTAAAGTTGAATTTGCATATTTTGGAGTTATAAGAATATACTTGTGTTTACACTATATTGTAAAAGGTACACTTTTGATGGAATCCAACACCTTTTTCATTTTATTTTATCATGGCTACATCAAACATTGCATGTGCTCTCAGGGCCATTCAATCTACACCTGATATGGTTTTCAAATGCTCACACACAAAATCAAGCAGATAAAGCGTAAAGATAACAAATTGGAGGAAGAAGGCATCAGAGGAGGATCTTCCTCATCCTGGGTTAGCTTCTCACTCAGTAATGATTCATTGCATGAGGAGCACCTGTTTTCTATCTATGTCCCTCCATGGAGCAAGGGGGGCTTGGAATTTTGTGACAATATTTTTGGATAGTGTAATCTCTAAAATAGGTGGGATTAGTGTATTCACAGTGCTTTAGTTGTTTTGTACAACAGAGGAGTGATTGTTTCTGCAGCACTAGAGGAGGGATATTAACACACTCGGAGATGTGGACTCTCAAAGGAGAGTTGTTCTCTCATGTGCAGCATTGGAGGAGGCATTTTGACACACTTGGAGGAGATGTTGACTTTTAGAGGAAAGTTGTTGTCTCATTGTGCAAGGAGGTTGGGGACACTTTATGTTCTCTCATGTTGTGTAGAGTTTTGCATGTTCTATAGTTAGGAGATCGATGGTGTCAGTCAGGTGTTTCCTAGGTGAGTGAGGAGGATTGGTGAAAGTGCTTCATCAATGTCTCCAGAAGGGTTGTTGTGTTCATTCCTTGCAGTGTTCCATCCTTTGTTCGATATAATGTAATAAGGGGGGAATGTTGGTTTTATTACATGTAAACCTTAAAGGGGGTGTTATAATAATAATAAGGTTTACATATATATTATAAATAAATACATGTTAGTAAATAGGTTAGTTTATAGTTTACATAAATAAAACAAATGTTAGTTTGCGGGAGTTAGTTTCCCATAAGTTATTTGTTACATCCCCTTCTTCTGAACAATGAAACATTGGTTATGTTGTTAGTTGTGTATAACTACTTTCATGTGAATATGAAATTTATTCATTGGATAATTTGTGTATAATTATGTGAGAATGATTTTCTTTTATATACAAATATTTTTCACTTATATGTAAGCATGAATGTATGCATGGATATAATATATATATTAATGTTTGTATCAAGGAAATGATTTAACCTCCATTAATTGTCGAAGTGTTTGCAAGATAAATCAATTGACAAGAAAAAAGGGATATCAACAGGGAGAGGTGTGGTTACGAGAATCAAAAAACAACAATATTGCCTAAGTCTAAGTCTAGACAACTATATCATCATAGCCTTGGCCAAGGCACATACATATACGTATATATTTCAAGTTGGTAAGAATTATTTTCCTTGTGTATATTAAATAAAATATATTTCGCTCACCTGATGAGGAGCACTTGGTGGTGTGCGAGCTAGAGTCTTGATGTGTAACTCCTCCACTCCGCCCACACGCAAGGAGGAAACATTCCTTCTTGCATGCGGATGGGGGAAGGAGGGGGCATGCCTATATTTGTTGGCATTCATCTTTTTCATCATCATTCTTTACTTAATCTTTTGAAGCATCATTCGCACCCTCTTTCCAAAAGCATTTGCAAGATTAGCAAGTTATTCTATGAGCATCGATTTGCATTCTTTTGAGTGTTCTCATCACCGCAACTTAGAAATCTGAACCATCTAATTCTTGAGTGTTAGCTACATTTCTTTTCTTACTCTATCGTAACTAAGAATCAATATCATAGGAGCGGCCGTAGGAACCAATCCGTCAATCAAGATTTGTCTTTGCAGTCGCATATTCCTCTGCCACAACTTGTAAAAACTTTTTCAAGCAAGACAATAGTTCCTTTGATTATACTATAGTTCATCATGCAATGGATAGAAATACATTATTTTGGATAGCCGTAGCTGACCAAGAATACCAATTATTTATATCATTCTGTATTTTCTATTATGTGATTCATGAACGCCCTCCTGAATCTGTATGTGTCTTTCAAATACCAAATCTTTTGAATCTGCAAAAGTATTTTTCTTTATACCTATGTAATGCCCCTCCATTCTCATCTTGGATGTGCAGATGGTCTGGCTAAGGAGTATGAAGATGAAGGTAAAATAATAGGAATATTTATGGTATGCTACATAGTTGATGTTGTACATTATATGATGTTGGTAGATGCTACATTCATGTTGATGACATTCCTGATTATGCTTATGTGTGGTTTCATATGACAGTTAGTATGTTTTATCGATAATCTTTGTTGCGACACTGATAATTTATATGCTCTGACATTGTTTCACATTCCAGGTGATTATGAAGTTGATCTTACTATGATTATCATATGTTATAATTGATTTTTATGCGACTAATTCTGTATCATAGGATGTTATGTTGTGATGTTTTATGTGGATTAATCTTATTATGTGTATCATGCGATTATCTGATGATGGTTCTTATTTAGTTGTTCAGTACCTGATTGCTATGTGTGTTGTGATTACGTGTTTGATGTGATGGTGAAAGGGACATTGTCACACTACTCATGCGTGAGTACCCTACTACACTGTGATTCCCTTTCACAGTGTTTTTGACTATATATATTTGTTTGATTGTTTGGTTACTGCAGGATGCAGGTACCAGGCATCGACTCCAGCTGAATTGATAGGTCTGTGCGTGCCTTAAACCCAATGGAAACTATTGAATGGAGATAACATGTGGTCCCCTAGTTAGCCATCATCCTTTAAAAGGATGAGTATCCAGTTTTGCACCCAGTCAGTGTTGTCTGTATGGGCATAATGGTCATTCATTGTCACTATGGTCATGCTTTCGATCATGCAATGTGTTATGTATTGTTTGACATTTGGGTTATTTTGTTTGGAATTATTTGATTAATGTTTTGGTTAATTGCTTTATTAAAATAAAATTATTAAGTTAAGAGGGCACTTTGATAAATAAATATAGATGCTTGTATGTAAATTATAGTCATGGGGAAATATGTATTATTTTGTCTGAAAAAGATTCTCTTTCTTTATTATTATTGTCTTGAGTAATTATTTTCTATTTTGGCCACTTGGAAGGAGTGACAGTGACGCACTTCAAGAGGGAATCTTAGAAATAATTATTTCTTTTGTGTAAGAGACTAATTTTAGAAAAGTAGAAAGAAATTATTTTTGTTTAGTTGTAAATAAAATAAATAGCAAAATTGTAAGAAAGTAATAAAGTAGAATCTTTTGGAAGAAATTATGGGGGTGCTTATGCATGCTAAACTTCATTTTGAAATCTCAAGACATAATTTGGGGGGAGTGTGCATTTCAAATGAAGAATATGTTTTATGTTTTGGAGATCTCTTTCTCTCAGGAAGTTTTCATTTTTCTTTTGGCACCATAAACCATAGTTTCCAGAAGAAAAAAACTTGGGGGAAAATGGATGCGAGCTGGGAATTTTGTGAAGATGTGATAGAAGTAATATTCTAGGTATGGACTAAGATATGAATTTGATTTATTGTTGCATTAGATTTAGTAAAATATTCTGTGAATTCTCTTCTACATCTTCTGAACCTAGTCTGTTACGTTAGCCATAACTTTACTTTTACAAACTAGGTTTCTCTAATTTTTAGCCGATAGGCTATTAGTGGGAGCTTTTAGTTTCCAAAAAAATCAAACACCAAAAAACTATCAAACACCAGAAAATTGTCAGATGCCAGAAAATCTTCGGACATCGGAAATCTTTTTCACCATTTGATTTTTCAATGTTAGGTTCGCCGCTTCTAATTGGATTCGACTCCTTTAAGGCTTTTCTCATTTTTGATTGCCTAGCCTTCTTTCTATCACTATTTGTGGTGTTCATATGGCATTTGAGTACACCTCTTACCACGAGAGATAAGGTGATGTTCCTCTGTCTAACCAATGTCTTGGTTTGCTCCAGCTTTGGCTTCATGATGTTAGCTTTCATTGTTGTACTGTATACCATGCTTGTGCACAAGATTAACATGCTCGCTTGCTACCTGGTTGACTTCTCCACAATCATCTGTGATTGTGGTATTTTTCTTTTTCTCTACTTGAGTGCAATGTTTACAGTGAAGCTGGTGAGATTCAACCACCTGCATGATATAATTCCTCTTATTCATGACCATATGGTGGAGTTTGTGTGGATGATGCTAGAACATATAGGCTATTTTGAGTGGTTGCATTGGGTGAAAAGGAAGTGGGACACCGTCCTTTACTCTAATTACTGTAAAAAAATAGGGCTAAGCTTAAGTGTGGTGTTGATAATGCTTAGATGCAACTTTGAAATCATATTATTGTATGACTTGGTGAGAGATGAGAATAGAGTGTAGTTGGCAGTGGTAATTAAGGTTGGGAAAAACCATTTTTAAAAGTTTGTGAAAATTTCCTCTTGGAGTTCTGCAAACTGAATCTTTGCGGCTTCCAGACACAAGATGAAATGTGGATGCAATGGTGTAGTTTCTTGTCTTTCATAATATTATTGTAATGAAAACTATTTAATTTGTTATAGTTTTTTTTTCAAAGTAATATTTTTTAAAAGTAAATATACAAATTTTGTAAATAAAAATAATGAAAAAAATTATTATTAACATTAAAAAGTTTCTCTAAACATCATCCATTTTAAAAGTCAAATGCCAATTTCAGCTAAGAAAAAATTGGACAAATATTTACCATTTTTTTATGCCGATGAGGTGTAAAGTTGCTATTGACTACTTGACCATTGAAATGGATGATATTTAAGTAGAGTGATATTATTCAAATCACACAATAATAAACTTTGTACAACTTATTAATATTCCAAAACAAACAATTGTATAGATGATAATAAAGGCCCATAATTAAAAACAACAAACTATTTGGCAGACCAATTGTCTTTCCTCAGCGATATTCCAAGCATGAGGCAATAGAATAAAAAACTCCTAAGATGTGTAATTGTTTTCTCTTCAAGTAAATTCTCATTTACTAAAAAAAAAACCTTTCTAAAACATATTTTCAGATTCTACAAACTTTAGCCCCCAATCTATCACACTAACTAAAATTCTATTCATATAAACATCACTCCTAATTTTAAGGATAAGATTCAGAAACTTCAATTTCTTCAATTTTTATACTCCATGGAACAACTTGCAACATAAGAATAAGCGTGTAGCCTCCCACATGGGAATAGGTTTGATTAATGCCAAGAACATGCAATTTATTGAAATATATTATGTAGAGATTCAAGACTACCATCAAAAGTAGTTTACTCAATTAAATCAAAACAAAGTGTGATGTCTTAAACAAAAATAAAAGATTTCATTTAAGTGAGGTTCACTTCTCAAAACACACTGGAAGGTGGGTCCTGCGCATATCAACATTTTGTATGAGCCAGTGCATCCATGTAAGCATTGTGGTTCAAAGGCCTGTGTTGCCATAATAACACTTGTAACTACTACTAAACTATATACATTAATTATTCTTTGATGATTGACTTCGTGTTGAGGAAGGTGATGAAGAAGCCATGAGAAACAAGCTTCCAAGTGAGGTGCATCATGGAATCTATGTGACCCTATGCAAGAAATGAAATGAGAAGGGCATGAGGCATCTTACTTTTGCAATTAGCTCGGATTCTACTGGGGCACCATCTTCCTCTATTTCAGCACCAAAACCATAAAATCAATTTCATTACTGACCATATAGTGTTGGTCTTGCAGCTATGTTCTTGGATCTTATGCTAATTTCCTATGGGATTCAGACGAATATGAGTAGACTGACTTTCCCGTAGAGCACAGCAAGACAAATCCCACCTTCACAATAAATTCTTGCAACAATCAAATAGTTTACTATAATTTTCTTCAATCTCCCAGTCAATATGATCTACCAATTAATAGTAATTTAGTAATATAATAAGAAATATATATAAATATATTGACATAATTTTTTTAATTAAAATATATATATGGTCTTTGTTTCCAAACACAGTGAAGTATTTTTTAATTAGGGTTTCTTTTTTTTAAGATAAATGCATTATAGTTTTAAATTTTCTTATTAATATTAGAAATTGATTTTAGTTGGGTTTCTAATTATTATTATTATTTAATATTTCTTTTACTTAGAGTTTTCTAATTGTTTAAAGATTGCTTTACATATCATAAATGTGTCTTTTTAAAATAAAAAAGAGAATATATATAATATAAATTTTAGTTATAATATTGTGTTTAGATTTTTTTAAATAATATTTAAGTTATAAAATATAAGTTTGTATTTATAAATATAAATTTTAAAAAAAGTGGGCTAGTAGTTGCTATTTAAATATATCATAGAATATTATATATGACCATTGGAAAGTAATAATTATTAAAATATAAATATAAGGATTTATTAATATTAGTTATAATATTGAACTCATTTATCCTTGACATTATACATCGTTATAATATTAGTGTTGCAAAGATATTACACTTAAGATTATTATTAAACCAAGTGTCCATTAAAGGTGGTATTTTATTTCATTGTGACTCTTAGAATTTATTAGTTTTAAGTAAAATGTGGCAAGTTATAAATGCACACTAGTTGTAATTAATAGTGTTGCATGTTGTATTATATAGCTAGAAAATATTTTATGCCTAAAAGTAAACCTTGTAATATTTCTCTCTCCCTCGCATCCTTTAAAGTCAAAGAATTGCATTAAGCCATAAATTCAGGAGTAAAAGATTTAATATATGGAAGAGATTGGAAATAAAAATATAGGTATATTTATGTACCTGATCAACAAATATACATAACACATTTGCTTCAACTAAATCAATTGAACTAGTATGATGCACTTGAGAGATGATTCAACCTTTGGCAAATTAGCTATAACATCATATAGGTTAACTTTTCCATATCAAGTCATCATGTACCTTGTAAACAAATAATGTATAGAGCAAGATCCGACACTGAATTAGCAACGTCAAAGCATAACACTTCAAGGATGTAATTCTTAAGATAGAAGTGTGAATTGTATTGGACCCTTTTAACATGCCTACTATGATTGGGTGTGTTCCATAGGGTAGCACAATACCATATTTCTCTTCAATTTATTTCCATCCCTCATTTTTGCAACTATAATTTCATTTATTTTTAAACTATTATCCAATTTAATGCAATAAACATGTTAAAAAGGGCACTAGAAGCCATGCCAACAATTTTTTTGTCGATTTATTTCTCAATACTTCTACAATTTATTTCCAAATGTCTTTCATGCAAGTTTGTATTTCAAATTTAGATTACAAATTGATACGCCCTAATCATATACAATTAAAAATATGTGCTTTCTGAATATTCTTGCATTTCATCTTTACAGTTACATATGAGATATTGATACACCCTATTGGCTATTCTGTTGCGCATAAATTTTGTGCAACTGCTAGTTTTATAAATGGTGTACAACCTAGTTATCTAAATCATATCCGAAAATCAGCCATACCTAATTTGTCAATTTTGAGATATGAATATTTTGTGACTATCTAACTCTCACCCATTTCGTCTTTGTTTTAGCATTCTGTTGTGTCAGCCATAACTTTATTTTTACGAACTAGGTTTCTCTTATTTTTTTATATATGGTGCACACCCTAGATATGTAAATCATATATAAAATTTAGCCATACCCAGTTTGTCATTTTTTAGATATGAATATTTTGTGACTGTCTACCTCTCACCCATTTTGTCTCTGTTAAAATAGGTAGTTGCGTCACCAATAACTGTATTTTCAAACAGGGTTTCTCTGTGATTTTTCAACAAATTCATTTTGTGCATATCCTATGATCATTTCTTTCCATCATATGACTTCTTTGAGGCATTCTACCAATCAGTCTATGTGCCCTGTCTATGCTTTCACATTTTGCATTGTTGGTAGCTTCTAAAGCCCCTTCAACAAATTCATTTTGTGTTGATCCTATCATATGCATGTGGTTAAAAGTATGGTAGAATTGATGAAGATGTTAGATCTATAGGAATGTTTTGTTGTTCTGTATTCCTTTCCTCTCAAGTTAACCTTAGTATAAGGTTCTTTTATTGTAGTTTTAGGTTTTGTATCTTGTGATTCTATCTAGTGTAAGATATTTATAGCAATCTAATATTATACGCTTTTAGCCTTGCTTATACAGTTATATTTAATAGTATTTATAGAATTTTCTAGATTATTAATGAAATCTACATAAGTGTAAATAGTGTAAATAATTGTTGTGTTTAATTTGTATGCCTTAGGGTTATTTCCATGTTGTTCACAATCATTTTAATTAAATGAAATTAAAATAAGTCTTGAGAATTATTAGTTAAAATATTGTTGCTCGTGGACACTTATATCTTCTGATCATATTGTAACTGCTACTGGTGATTAGAAAGTTATAGTTCTGTATTATTGAGATAGATTCACTTTATATTTGATAGATGATTGATCATACTTGGATTAATGTTACATTCCTTTAAAATATTGTTGAAGGGTATTAGTTTATGATGTGCATTTGAGATTGAATGTGATGTGAGACCATAGTGTTTAGTGTGTCAAGTGTTTGTGTCATTTGAGAAAGTTGATTCCAGAGGCCAAGAGGGGTAGTCATGTGTATGACTCCTGTGATTATGTAATCTTGCTAATGGTTAAATATGTATTGGTTATATGTTGACTCCCCTCTATTTATGGATTCATGTGGTTATGATGACTATGCAAGATGGATAATGCCTTGCTCAGTGTACCTATTCATGTGATTATGATGACTGTACAAGATGGATAATGCCTTGCTCAATGTACCTATTCATGTGGTTATGATGACTGTGCAAGATGGATAATGCCTTGCTCAGTGTACCTATTCATGTGGTTGTGATGATTATGCAAGATGGGTAATGCCTTGCTCTATGTAATGTGAAATGATGTATATTTTGTGTTGTAAACACATCATGATGAGAAATGTGACAGTTCATGTTTGGTTTATGTTTTGGGCTTTATGAATCTAGATGCAGTGAAGGGGGAGTGGCTTTCAATGTGGGGCCGACACCCAAAGTGGCTTGTCAAGGTAACCCATTAGAAGTTGTTAATCTAGTGATAACTTAATAATAAATTTAGAGAGTTTGGTAGTTTTCACACTAATCAAGATATTTGGATGCCTCACTCATGCATGTAGTGCTTGTTCATGCTAAAGATGAGATGAGAAGGCCATGATTGGAAAAATCAACTTCCTTGTCCTCATGAAAGGAATGTTGGTTCTGTATGTGTCACCCTATGGAGCTAGCGTCTAGTCAGAGACTATCAAGGTAACCATAGATGGGGGCCAACGCCTAGCGAGAGACTATCAGGGTAACCCATGGATGGGGGTCAGTGTCTAGCTAGAGACTGTCAGGGTAACCCATGCTAGGACCATGCGATGACATTCATCCCTACTGCAGTCTATCATTCTCTAGTTGTGTTCTCCCCTTTGTTTTGTGAATGCCTCTAGAAGTGATGTTTGAGTTACTTGTGATGTCCTTATTGACTGGTGTTGTTTTGGAGTCATGTGTAGTCCTTACACCTATTAGTCTATTATCTTTTTGACTGTTGGAGGAAGTGGTGACTCTATTGTGAATGTCATGTGTACTTGTATGTTGGAGTCATGTTAGCCTTTTGTGTTGTGTTCATGTCTTCCTAACTGTTTCATGTTGTGGGACCTTATTGTTATCTCCTAGCACAGGGAGTGGACCTTAGGGTTCAACATGGTTGGGTGGTTGTGCTTTTATCTCCATTGGTTTCCCTTGTTGTTGTTCATGTGTGAGAAGGATGTACCTTGTATGGCAGATTTTAGATTTTGCTCTAGCTTGAGGAGATAGATACTTATGATCATGTTTCAGTCTTGTATATCAGTTGAATCATGTACAATTATCTTGATATATGTAATCTGGATAGTGATATTGTAAACAATGTAATGTTGTACTCTCTTGTAAAGGAACTTGTTTATGTACTTGTGATCCTATGTGCAGGATCTTGATGCTTACTTATCTGATGATATAGTATGGAATTGTATGTGTTTATTCATCTAATGCAATTAGACTTAGAATGAACTGTGGTTGTTAGTTAATTCATAATGTTGGTTAGATCTTGTTTTAGTTTGTTAGTAATGCAGCCATGGAACCCTAGAGGATAAATCTTAATTTAAATGTCATGAATAAATATATGATTGTTGTTATTTCTTTCATTTAAAACAAAAATTATCCTTTTTGTAAGTTTAGTTGTGTTATCCTCTGGGTTCCTTGGTGGGGCATTACAACCTATATATAAATATATACTTACATCTACTTATATATTTATAGTCTCATTGAGAAATTTGACTTCGGTCACTGAGTTAAAGGATACCTTTTTATCTAAATGTTCTAATGTCATATCTCTTATGAATCTATAAGTATGTCAAGTGGATTATACATGATTTTCATCCAAACCTATAACCAAAAAGAAACATATGAAATAATGTCAATGCCGAGTAAGGGTGAGAATGATGACGACACAATAGTGTCAGATAATTATTAGAAATCCTTGGCCAAGGTTACGATGCAGTATAAGCATCTATTAGCTATCAAGTACTAGATATACCACTGGTCAAAGTGATCTTTCCAGTTAGGAGGTACCTTTAGGGAAAAGATTGATCAAGAGGTATAAGTTCTTGACACCAAGCTCAGAGGCATATTGTTGTTATTAGATTCCTCGCTAATCACCCTCGTGAAGGGTCGGGTTTCTTTGGTTGAAGAAACACAAGAGACCAATTGGTCTTGGTTGGGTGGATAAAGCCCTTGTTGATATTCCTTTTTCCAGAATCCAGAGGAGGATCTTACAAACAAATCAGCAGGAAACTATTCAAGTTGTACATTTCTTAATCTCTCTTCCTATCTGAATATTTGAATTTTATTGGAGAAAGATAGTTAATCAAAAGTTAGTTTATTCTTGGTTATATGTATTATATTAGAAAAGATTATTTCAGATGAAAATGAAAGTGAAAGTTAGTTGAAATTTGAACTCTATTGCATTCGATACTATTTTCATAATAGTTAGTTAATCTTTCTACTAAAATTCTGTTGTTAGATATAAGTTATAATTTTGTTAGATTAGAGTGGGTGTTACATATGGCATCAAAGCTACTAGGTTCCAAACTCAACCTTGGGGCTCATCATGCTTAGAACATTGAAAATAATTATTGATGTTTTCTTTGGGATGTTATTGATAAGAAAAACACCCCAGAAAAATATTAGTGACCCTGTATCTATTCGACTATAGAAGATTAGACTTCGTTAAGATTATTCAAGTTGTTCTCCTCCAACATATTTAGAAATGATAGTCGAAGCTCTGAAAAGACCTCGGAAGGAAAGAAGAAAATGGACAGTCTCTAGAAAAGAGAAGGTGAAGTCCACCATAATTGCAAACATAAACAAGACCAAATCTAAAGACCAAACTAAACTAGATACATCTAAAGGAGATTGAGTTTCGACTCCTGGATATAGACTTATCCCATTTTTAGAATTTAGTGATCAGGAGGAACCTATCACTAATAATGAAAAAGATTTAGAAACTAATCACAAAAAGTGATGACCATTTTGTATTGAATTGAAATAAAATCTATCATAGGAAGTGATAGAAATTTTGTAATTATTAATGAATCTATCATAGGGAGTGATAGTCTTTTTCTTCAAACAAATTAAAATTTTTGTGAGCTATTTGTATTTGACTTGAGTTTAAAAATAATTTTAGGCAAAAAGGAAGACTCCTTAATTCATTGTGAAAACTACTAAATGACAACAAACAATAACCAAAAACTAATTAAAACTCTTAATTTCTTCAGGAACTTCATTGGAATGGAAAATTACGGAAATGAGTTCAGAGAAGATCAGGACAATAGCTCCATGAATAAACTAGATCAGATATTGAGTATGATGAAAGCAACTTAGGCTAGATTAGTCCACCTAGAGAAAAAGGTAGAAGGGCAATCTGAAGCTAGATATGAGAGGTCTGAAAATCAAAGTGACCAGCATGAAGATAACTTAAAAACATTAAGTATAGGATACAAGAGAAGTAGATTGGTTGATGAGTTAGCCAAAGATATGAAAAAGATAAAACCTCCTAAGTTCGAAGGTTCTACTTTGGGAGATGCTGCAGAGGCATGGCTGACAGAAATGGAAAAGTATTTTGAGCTTTCAGATTATTCAGATAACTCTAAAGCAGCATGGGTAGCCTACCAGTTGGCAGGTGAAGCTACCACATGGTGAGAAAACAAAAGGGCTAAAATGGGATTGGCAGTGGCTGATGTGTCATGGGATCAATTTGTGAGGATATTCTGCCAAAGTTGGCTTCCACATTTATTTTATGATAAAAAATGGTTAGATTTTGAAAACCTCAGGCAGGGACCCCTAATTGTCAATGAATACTGGGAGAAATATACCTGTTTACTCAAATATGTTCCATAGTACCAACAAGATGAAAACTTTCAAGTATGAAAGTTCATAATGGGGTTAAACAATTGTATTGGAGGACCAGTAGATGTTTTGGTGCCTCGAACTATGGATGAGGCTTACGAGAAAGCTATTCAGCAAGAATAGAGATTGAAGAAAGAGGATTCCTTCAGAGACAAGAAGCATAACAAAGGTAAGTGGAAGTAGTCATAGAAAAATTCCAAAAGAAGGGGTACAAGAATATTCAGTTTAAAAATAATAATTACAACCCCCAGAAGAATGAAAACCACACTAGTAAAAGTACTGAAAAGAAGGATGGGACTGTTTATTTATGTATAGATTACCAAATGCTAAATAAGCTCACCACCAAGAACAAATATCCCTTACCTCCAATAAATGATCTTTTTGATCAAATGAAAGGGGTTGCAATATTCTCAATAAAAGATTTAAGGTTAGGATATCATCAGCTCAGGTTAAAAGAGGAAGACATTCATAAGATAGCATTCAGAACTAGATATGGACACTATGAGTTCATAGTTCTACCATTTGGACTCACCAATGCCCTAGCCCCATTCATAAATTTAATGAACAATGTTTTCAGAGATTGCCTAGACAAGTTTGTATTGGTATTCTTAGATGACAATCTTATCTACTCCAAAAATGAGGAAGAGAACCTTTAACACCTTCAAATAATTCTTCAACGACTAAGGGAACATAAACTATATGAAAAATTGTCAAAATGTACCTTCTTCCAGAAAGAGATACAATATTTGGGGCATATAATATCAGCTAAAGGAATTGTAGTGGATCCTGTTAAGATAAAAGCTATAGCGGATTGGCCAGTACCAAAAAATGTTCCTGAGGTTAGAAGTTTCATGGGATTAGCTGGGTATTACAGAAGGTTTTTCAAAGATTTTTCTAGAATTGCTCATCCTATTAACTCTCTTCAAAGAAAAGGAAAAAGATTTGAATGGACTGAAAAATGTCAAGATGCCTTTGACCTATTAAAGGAAAAATTAACAACCGCCCAATATTGATAGTACTAGATCCTACTGGTCATTTTGTAGTTATAACAGATGCATTGGGAGATGGATTAGGCAGAGTGTTAATGCAAGAAGGAAAGGTAGTGGCTTATGAATCTCAGAAATTAAAACAATATGAGCAAAATTATGCACCCCACAATTTAGAGTTAGTAGCTATTGTTCATGCACTGCAAATCTGACGACATTATTTATTAGGAAAAACTTTTTAACTTAAGTCAGATCATCAAGGTTTGAAGTATATATTTACATAGCCCAATCTAAATGCTCACTAGAGAAGATGGTTGGAGTTAATCTCATATTATGATTTCGAGATCAGTTACATTAAGGGCAAAGAAAACAAAGTAGCTGATGCATTGAGTTGACGGAAGCATATAACAGCAATGGTGTCAATCAACACTAATTTTAGAACACAAGTGATTCAAAAATTAAATGAAGATGAATATTATTTGCAAGTTTGAGAAGCTCTTCAGTCAAATCCATAGGAGCCTAAATATGAAGGTTTTCACATTGAAGCAAATGGGCTTTTGAGTTAAGGAAAACAATATGGAAAGAGGTACACACCGCACCATACTCAGGACACCTAGAAGTAACCAAGATGATGGCTGATGTCAAACTATTATATTTTGGAAAGGACTAAAATAGGACGCAGCAAGATTTATGGCAGGATGTTTCGAATGTCAGAAGGTCAAGGTAGAGCATCAGCATCCAATAGGATTACTTCAGCCTTATAGTGTACCTGATTGGAAATGGAAAATTATTACTATGGATTTTGTACAAGGTTTACCTATGACTAGGAATAGGCATAATGCCATATTGGTGGTATTGGACAAACTCACCAAAGTGGCACATTTCATACCAAGGAATTTGATAGATGGGGCACCAGTGATTACACAAAAATTTGTATAGAAAATTTTTCATCTCCATGGAATACCAGAAAAGATCATATCAGATAGAGATGCTAGGATGACATCCAAATTTTGGCAGACCTTATTGTCAACCTTGGGGACTTAGTTAAATATTAGTACAGCTTATCATCCTGAGACAGATGGTCAGACAGAAAGGGTAAATCAAATTTTAGAAGATCTACTTAGAATGTACTGTATGGATCAACAATACAGGTGGGAGGAATATTTACCCTTGGTAGAATTTGCTTATAACAACTCATATCAGTCAGCAATAAAAATGCCACCTTTTGAAGCACTGTATGGCAGGAAATGTAGAACCCCTATAAGTTGGAAGAGGTGAGAAGACAAGATCATTCTAGGACCTGAAATGCTTCAAGAAATGGAAGAGCAGGTAAGAATAATCAGGCAGAGACTGAAAGAGGCCAATGACCAGCAAAAGAGTTATGCTGATGCAAAACGTATTCCCAGACAATTTGTAGTGGGAGAAAAAGTTCTTTTGCAGGTAAAACTGCAGAAAAGCTCTATAAAATTTAGGAAATCCTCTAAGTTAGCCCCAAGATATGTGGGACCTTTTGAAGTTCTAGAAATTATCAATCCTGTGGCATACAGAATTGCTCTACCCCCGACTCTCACCAGAATTCACAATGTATTTCATATTTCCTATCTCAAGAAAGATTATGCAGACTCTAAACATATGATTTATTGGAAATCATTGCAGGTACAGGACCCTGGGGTGATCACAATAGAGCCACTCCGAGTACTCAAGATACGTAAGCTACACTTATGTAATCACGAGGTGGTACAATGTAAGGTCTAGTGGGACCAGTATTCAGAAGACAATGCCACTTTGGAAGATTATGATGAGATTCATCAAAAGTTTCCTTAATTGTTCCCAAACAATTAAGACTTATATGAGACTATGTTGTTAAATTTTGATAAATATTGATAAATAATCATCGAGGACGATGACTCTTAAAGGGAAGAATATGTTACATTCCCTTCTTCTGAACAATGAAATGTTGGTTATGTTGTTAGTTGTATAACTTCTTTCATGTGAATATGAAATATATTCATTAGATAATGTGTATAATTATGTGAGAATGATTTTCTTTTATATATGAATATTTTTCACTCATATGTAAGAATGAATGTATGCATGGATATAATATATATATTAATGTTCATATCAATGAAATGACTTAACCTCCATTAATTGTCGAAGTGTTTGCAAGATAAATTAATTGACAAAGAAAAAGGGATATCAACAGGGAGAGGTGTGGTTACGAGAATCAGAAAAAAAACAATATTGCCTAAGTCTAAGTCTAGACAACTATATCATCATAGCCTTGGCCAAGGCACATATATAGGTGTATATATTTTAAGTTGGTAAGAATTATTTTCCTTATGTATATTAAATAAAATATATTTCGCTCACCTCATGAGGAGCGATTAGTGGTGTGTGAGCTGGAATCTTGATGTGTAACTCCTCCACTCCACCCGCACGCAAGGAGGAAACGTTCCTTCCTGCATGCAGATGGGGGAAGGAGGGGGCATGCCTATATTTGTTGGCATTCATCCTTTTCATCATCATTCTTTACTCAATCTTTTGAAGCGACATTCATACCCTCTTTTCAAAAGCATTCGCTGGATTAGTAAGCTATTCTATGAGCATTGATTTGCATTCTTTTGAGTGTCCTTGTCACTGCAACTCAGAAATCTAAACCATCTAATTCTTGAGTGTGAGCTACATTTCTTTTCCTACTCTGTCGTAAGTAAGAATCAATATCATAGGAGCGGCCATAAGAACCAGTCCGTCAATCAAGATTTGTCTTTACAAGCGCATATTCCTCTGCCACAACTTGTAAAAACTTTTTCAGGAAAGACAATAGTTCCTTTCATTATACTATAGTTCATCATGTAATGGATAGAAATACATTATTTTGGGTAGCCATAGATGACCAAGATTACCAATTATTTTTGTCATTCTATATTTTCTATTCTATGATTCATGAATGCCCTCCTGAATCTGTATGTGTCTTTCAAATACCAAATCTTTTGAATCTGCAAAAGTATTTTTCTTTATACCTATATATATAAATATATACTTACATCTACCTATATATTTATAGTCTCATTGAGAAATTTGACTTCGGTCATTGAGTTAAAGGATACCTTTCTATCTAAATGTTCTTATGTCATATCTCTTATGAATCTATAAGTATGTCAAGTGGATTATACATGATTTTCATCCAAACCTATAACCAAAAAGAAACATATGAAATAATGGCAATGCCAAGCAAGGGTGAGAATGATGATGACATAGTAGTGTCAGATAATTATTAGAAATCCTTATCCAAGGTTACAATGCAGTATAGGCATCTGTCAGCTATCAAGTACCACATATACCACTGGTCAGAGTGATCTTTCTAGTTAGGAGGTACCTTTAGGGAAAAGATCAATCAGGAGGTATAGGTTCTTGACACCAGGCTTAGAGGCATATTGTTGTTATTAGATTCCTCGCTAATCACCCTCGTGAAGGGTTAGGTTTCTTCAATTGAAGAAGCACAGGAGACCAGTTGGTCTTGGTTGGGTGGATAAAGCCCTTGTTGATATTCCTCTTTCCAGAATCCAGAGGAGGATCTTACAAACAAATCAGTAGGAAACTATTCAAGTTGTACTTTTCTTAATCTCTCTTCCTATCTAAATATTTGAATTTTATTGGAGAAAGATAGTTAATCAAAAGTTAGTTAGTTTATTCTTGGTTATATGTATTCTATTAGAAAAGATTATTTCAGCTGAAAATGAAAGTGAAAGTTAGTTGAAATTTGAATTCTATTGCATTTGATACTATTTTCATAATAGTTAGTTAATATTTCTGGTGAAATTCTGTTGTTAGATGTAAGTTATAATTTTGTTAGATTAGAGTGGGTGTTACATTATTATGGTAGTTTATTCACGGGAATTCACACAGGAATGTATGGCTTTATATATATGTTCCATTTAATATAATATTAATATATTTAATACTTATAAATATTTATTACTCAATTATATTTATTTTATATATAGAATACAGTATAATTATTATCTCTTATATTAAATATAATAGCTTAGTTCATCGACAATGGTGGACAACTAGCATGAGTGCAAGCTTAGGCATTTGCTTTGGTGTAAGTGGCATTCTTTTTATTTTATGTGACTACAACTATAAACTTTTCTATAAATCTTTAAACTTAAAGAAAATATTTTCATGTTTGTGTTCCATGGTCTTAGATTTTAATTTTAAATAGCATAACATATGGATTGATTAAGTGCTCAATAGGAAGCATCATCATTATCAGTACATTTCAATTTGTACGTTCTTTTAAAAAATTAGAAGCTCAAATCAAAACCTCCAATTGAATTAATTATCTCATCAAGTCTTTATTTTGTCAAATTTTGTACATCTTCCACCTCAATCAATTTATCCTTTTGATGTGTTTTTTCCACCCAACTTTTGAGGAGAAGCTTGTTTTCTTTACATTTTTTTTTACAGATACAACATAATTGAGTGGTATACCCAAATGATGCAAAGCAACTTCTATACCCCCAATTCTAGAGAACAAAGAAAGGATATTGATCTCCTTTAGATAAATAGGCTTCAAAACATAAAGATGGTATGCTGAAATGAATAAATCAAAGTGATACATTTTTTCTCTTCTTCCATTTTTACATCTATGGAAGCCATTTGACTCACTACTACATGAAAATCATTTAAACATGTTTTCCATGACTTCTTAATCTCAACTGTCAAGGTGTTGGCCATGACTTCTGGTTTTCAAATCTTATTTCAAATCCACTTGAATTATTCCACAACGAAAATAGAAAGAAACATAAGAAATGTATCCCTTCCTTCATGGTATCAATCCAAATAAATCTTTGATACCAAATGTTGGTTTTACAATGCTTATTCCTAAATTAGAAGCAATGGAAAGTAAAAACATTTATTGATCTAAAACACATGTAACCTTAATTAAACATAGAAGAATAAGTGAAGGAGATAGAGAAGATAAGCTAACATACATACTTGGGAAAACTCTTTTGAGTAAGAAACCCACCACCAAAAGTAAACTAAAATATAATCCTTCAAAATAAGCTTACAATAGATTGAGAAACTCCACTAATTTTGTAACCCATGTGTTAACACTTTAATAGAATTAGACCTAAACTAAAAGCCTACAAATCCCTACAATACAATCCAAATGATATCACTATGCCAAGGGTTATATTTATAAAACTTTGCCATCCTATAAACCACTTGTCATTTCAACAAAACCATGGGCTAATTTTAACACCCCTCACAAGAAGTCAACAATCCCAAAATATAATATATCTCTCAATTTGTAAGATTCCACCTTCGAATCCACCAATTTGGGTGGTACACTTAATGGGATCTTCTTAAAAATTATTGAAACTATACAAGATATTTCTTTCTATCCATCTAAAATTTCATGCCTTTCAATTATGTAGGAATCCCTCCCAATAATTAAACTATCAACCCGCAAGGTGATGTAGAACTCCAAATCCAACCAATCCTTTGACATGGTGTGGTAAATGATAATTCATATCTTTATTTTTTATAGACAAACCTTTGGAAGACATTCTTTCTTTGAGCTTTTCTTTTGAAATGGTTTCTTGTGATGGGTTTCATAGTAATCCTTTTCTAAATCTAAGTTCTTTCTTTTATGAAATTTGATTTTATGCACATCCTCTAGGATTTCATTTAATCCTTGCAAAAGGAAACCATGGTTAGCATGACTAATCAAACTAATAACCCTAAAATTGTAATTGGCATATAATCAAAATAATGTCCATAATTTTCAATACTTTTTTTAGCTAACCTCTTCAAATGGGGGTAACATGACTATGAATAAACAAGAAATTACTAATTTATTTAAGTGTAGATAGGTACAAAATAAAGAATTCATTACCAGCATACCATACGGGTCTACAATTAGCAACATCCATACCTGCAATTAGTCCCAAGCTGATTGTGCAAACAAATTTAATACTTTTTTTGGTAGCCTCTTCAATCTAAGTGGGAACTTGGCTATGAAAATAAGGAATTTATACAAAATGAAGGTTTCATTACTCTTTCACATTATAGTTGATTGCATTTGCATGCCTTGCATAATTCAAAAAACATGGAAATTCATAGAAAATATGCCCACCTTGACAGGATTCCACCTATTATTAGAGCAAAACCTCCAAATGAATTAATCATTTCATCAAGTCTTTCTTTTGTCACATCTTCCACCTTAATTAATTTAACCTTTTGATGTGTTTTTTCCACCCAACTTTTAAGGAAAAGCTTATTTTCTTTATAACTTTTGAGGATAAGCATAGCTCACCACGGGCACTAATTTTTTAGAAAACACTCTCTATAATGGTAATTGCTTTATGAAAAGGTAATTACTCTCCATAATCTTATCCCTTGAATAAAATAGTTGTCACGATGCCACTAACTCCACTTGTTTAGTGTAATAAACATCATGGTAAATGCATTTATTTCGCTCTTATTTCCTCCATTATTTGCAACTCACAACCATTTGCTCTCTCTCTCTCTCTCTCTCTCTCTCTCTCTCTCTCTCTCTCTATTCAAATTTAAGATTTACCCTCCCCTCTCATTCTTTGTGAGCCCCATTCGTCGAGAGCTAAGTGCAACAAGAGAGAGAAAGAGAGAGCTTGGAGAAGAGGAGAAAGAGAGAAAGAGGAACATAGAGAAACACACACACACACACATATATGAGAAATAGAGAGATACATAGGGGCACAAATAGATATATATCAAGGTAGAGAGATAGAGAGATAAAGAGGCATATATGCATGCATGCAACAGAGCCCAAACACATTCAAATAGTTGACCAAAACAAAAAGAGGAAAAAAAGATTGTCATCTCCATAACTACTTTTACCCACTGCTATTCAAAACTAACCAAATTATTAGTCATGTCAACATATTTAATCTATTCCATTTCACCCTCACCCTTGCCAAATGTGTATGCTCTCTTCCCAAGTATAATAAATGGTCATACACTATACCACTAATTACTTCTTTTCTACATGCTATCTTGACATACCCATAACATGTCAAGGCCTTGATGAAATGATTAATTCAATTGGATGTTGGGCCTCTTTTTGAGTTTGCAAATCAAGATTGAACAAAATGGGCTCCCATGACATATAATGCATGCCATTGTTTAGGTCCCGAGGATCATTCCCATATCATCTACAAATTCAAACAAATCAAAAGTTTTTACCTTCAAATTAAATATTTTTAGACAATTATGAATTCTCAATCTAAAATTATACCATGTCTAACTTTAATTTTAATCTATTTTAGCTCCAAGTTATGCAAATGTGTCAAATTATAAAAGCAATGACAATCACTAAGTTTTATCGATCTTTCTATCATGTGCCACCCCATGAGATGATGCATGATGGTAGACTAGAAGACAAATAAACATGAAGTAGCTAGTGACCATGCTTATATTTGCAAGAGAATGTCTATTCGATGTAGATGTCAAGATGTGAAATATGAGCCTTGTGATAAACAAACATACATGCTTCAAATAATATGCATAGGTGTCGACTAATGGAATGTAGGTGAATCCAGATGTAGTGCATGAACAAGAATATAGAAAGAAGATGCATGAAAATAGAGACTAGACACCAAACATGGAAGCACATATATTTGAAGTAGATACTAACCAAAATACAAGGATCTTGAAATGAAAATTATTTCACGACACTCAAGAAAACAAAAAATTATGTGCACCATAGGGATACAAGACAATAATCATTCACTTAAAGACATAGCAATTGAACTTCCAAAACTCTTCAGCGTACCCATTGCACACCAAGGTGCGATTGCTAGTTTAAATAATGGTTGTTGTGGAAGCTTTCCAAACCCTCTTAAATCTGCTCCACAATTGGAAAAATCAGCGAATTTGAAGCCAATTGTAATAATTTCAGGTACGCTGTAAAAATGCCTCACAAAATTCTTGTTTTCTCACAGCAAAAAATGGTAAGACTTTTAAGAAAAAATAACTTTCAATTCTCTGGATGATTTCCCAGTATGCGAAGCAATGATAAGGGAGAGGGCCAGTTGCTGCCCACACCCCAATAACCACTATGTTTTTAATCACTTGACCCCCCAATTAAATTTTTAAAAAGAACCAATACATGTAAAATACCAACCAAAAAAATTAAAACAAATGCACCAATACATGTTCACAACATTTGTACATGTTCACAAATGCACCAATACATTTGTAAATTAACCAATGAAATTAAGACAAGTGTACAAATGTGATGGCAAGCAGTTACCAGCACATCAGTGCGGATGTATGGGGCGACATGTTGAAATGACCATTTTTGACCCATGTGCACATAACGCATCCTACAGGGAAATGTATAAGTTCCCAGAAGTCGAAAGAATAGCTTTAAGCTCTTCAGTCACATATGGAAAAACCCAAAACAAATCGTCAAAATTTGATGTGTCTAGCTATGTCCTTGATGTGCGCAAAATTAAGGTGGGTGGCTAGTGGCCCCTCTCCCTTAGTATTTTAAGAATAGATAAAAAATAATAATTCCAGATATAATTTAAAAAGATAAGGGTGTATTAATTTTAACCGATTATGGGGTGGGGGACATTTAAAGGACATACTTTTTTCTGACAGGTTTTTTTTTCCCGGTGACAGAACAACCGACGAGACCAAAGAAAACAAAGGGTGTATTAATTTTAACCGATTATGGGGTAGGGGACATTTAAAGGACATACTTTTTTCTGACAGGTTTTTTTTCCCGGTGACAGAACAACCGACGAGACCAAAGAAAACAAAAAATCGTGCCGTAATTACATTGCCTTTTTTCTATTACCAATTTCTGTCGTGGAAATAGGAAATCCGGACCGACGTCTGACAATTTTTCTCACGGACAAAAATGTCCCACATATAAGCCTATCGGCTAAAATATGTAAAACCATAACATTTCATATTTTCCTCGTATCAAGGATCATTATTCCTCAGTTAAGAGATGATCCAATGACATTTGTGTAGAGAACAACTCCAACATATATGTCCAAAGCTTGTCTGTATTCTCTGGTAGGTCAGACAGTTGGTGGCAATGTTCTTTCATTCAATTGCAAGTGCATAGTGTTGATGAAGAGTGCTTTGATGTTAGCCAATTCTGCCTCCATCCGTGAAATCTGCTGCTGCAATACGATGATACCAGTGCAATCATACATGGGATCCTTCGCTCATGCATTCACCTTGTATACCATACTATCCACCGCCAAAGCTCTCTTGTTTTCTGGAATTCCCTGATATATAAAACAATATTCGCACAACAATACTATACTGGGATTTTGAGAACGTCAAAGGAATATAATCAAATTTTATAGCAAGTGTAATTCAACATGTAATGACAATTGCCTGGTTTTCAAAAACTATCCAAAATTAAAGCCTATATTGTTTAATGATAAACATGAAGTTTTGAGAAAAAAAGTGTGCTAATTTCTAGTATATAGAATAGAAAAATGTTTGAATCACACAAATAAGACAATTAAAGAACACATATAATTGCACAGAGACACAAGAATTTAAGGTCATAAGAATTTAAAGTGGTTCACTAATATAGTTACATCCATGGGAAAGGGCTATTCTTAAATATCATCCACTTCAACAGTCAAAAGTCAATTTTGGCCAATTAAAATAGGACAAATATTTACCACTTTTTGTTGTGAATGACGTGTGATGATATTTAAGTAGAGTGACGAGAAAGCAAGGCATTTATCTTTTTATTGATCACAATGACATACATAAAGTTTTTTCTCCCATATATATACAATATTCTTCAAGGAAGACGAAGGGACAAAACAGAAGAGATGAAATGAACAACCAGACTCTGTCAACTTAAAAATTGTCAAATCATTTTCTCCAAAGAGATCTAAAAGATAAAGTATACAAATAGTTAATAAATTTTACAGATCTATTAACCAAGTACATTCAAAATAAATGAATGATTACCTGTAACATTCTTATATTTGTTCTGGGAAATATTTTGTGCACGGTGATAAATCTTTGTGCATCGTTTGGTGGGAAATAAGCGCTGAGTATGCATGAACTTGAACACTATCTTTTGAGTAGCTTGCAAGCTACACAATGTGTCAGACATCATGATGAAGCGGCGCGCTTACGTTCTCTGGATTTCCTCATGATTGTTATATGATTAAGGGAGAGGAGTCGATCGTGGGCATAGGACATATGGTGGGTATAATATGTCCTTTTTAATATGATAGGAGAGGTTCATATAAAATTCACAATATGTCCTATCATAGTTATATTATTTTTTTACCACCTTCTCAATATTAGGTGAAAGCAACTTGACATTTATTTGCCACCATCCCATTATTAAGTGAATGCAAGTTGATAAACTTATTTCCACAATATAAATAATCTTTGCCACCTTCCCAATAAAAGGTTATTGCAAATGGTTATTTTTTAATCCAAAATATATGTCTTATTGCATTCAAAGTGAGGTGACATGTACAGAAGCCATTGTCAACTGAATAAATTGTAAATCTATTTTAACAAAATATATTAAAACATGTTCCATTTCTCATCTTTTTTTTTACAAACTACTAGTCCCACCATGTCCATAATCACCAATTTTTTTGTGAATTTACCTGCAAACTTGAAAAAAATGAACTCTCAAGCTCACTATGTATTGCAATTTTTCAATAAAACACGTAATTATTATAGTATTATTTCCAAATAAACATAAAAATAAAATATTAAAACTAGTTAGAAATATAATTTTTTTAATATCCTTTCAAACCACCAACTAGAATTCCTACGTACCCATTTCCTATCACTTCTACCATTAATTCCTTGAATGCCAAATCAAATTCCCTCCCAAAATTCAAAATTATTCACTTGTTACCAATTCAAATTTTATCAACCTATTTATTTATACAAGCAATGCTCAATTGTGTGATGCAAGCTACCTATTCACAAATTCAAATTTTTGACTTTGTGTTGGATACACCTAATCGACAATGAGCTCCTCCAAAGTGATGCAATCTCCTCCGTCAACTTCTATTGTAAGTCTCAGGCTTGCCTTCAGTATTTCTTATGCATTCATGTATGATTTCACTACTTTCAAATGCCTTGTCCATTTACATTTAAATGAATTAAATTTGTTGTTTCATAGCCTATGTTTATGTTTTCACATTCTATACCTCTGAAACAACCCCAACCCAATATCAGCCACTCTTCCTTAAAGCCAATTGTGTTATGTTTATATACCTTCAAACTGTAGTATGGTACAAATATTTCCAACCCTTTCCAATATAGAATTACGATACATACATACATACATGCATACATACATACATATATATTGCAGAGATACATAGATACGTATGTTTCCTATAGCCTTGTTCATTTTCATTAAACTTACACATTTATCTATCTTTGGAATATGTGTGTGTGTGTGTGTGTGTGTGTGTGTGTGTGTGTGTTGAAGAGATAGATAGATACTTAAGTTTCCTATACCCTTCTTCATTTTCATTCAACTAAAATAGATGTATGCTTTGTTTGTTCTTCAATTAAAGTGACTATAAATATTGACCTCTCTCCCTTAAAGTCAACTATGATAATGGTTGACTCCTACTTATGTTATAAACATTTTTTAAACAGCATATACAAGTTTCCTATACCAGGTTGTTACATACTATACCCACCATATGGTGGGTGTAGTAACAAAAGAGCCCCAGTCCTAGTATAGTATTTACATTCAACTTAATTAGATGTATGCTTTGTTTGTTCTTCAATTAAAGTGACTGTAAATACTATAACATGTATGGTAACCATTTATGAAACAACATTATGAAACATTTACATAACTTGAAACAACAGTATGATAGAAATATTTCAATCCCTTTCTTGTATCATACTACTATTTCAAGATATACATATTTGTATCATACTGTTGTTTCAAGTTTATATATATTTGTATCAGCATGTTGTTTGAGGAAGGGTTTAACATGATCACCCAAATGTTTATAAGAGGTAGAATTGGGGATATGATGGTATACCATGCATTTCTTATTTCATTGCACACATACCCTTGATCATTTGCAATCAACTCAATTAGATGCATGGTTAGTTTGTTCTTCAATTACACTCACTCTTACATGTATGAATTTGTTGTTTTAGTTTGTATTATTCTTTTAATTGTAAGAGTTAGATATGTATATTGTTTAATAATCACTACGTTGGTTCAATGCAGAGTAAGAATAAAGCGACAGCAAATACCACATAACCTATAACAAAGAAACCTCTAACAAAGCGGAGGTGGACAAATGTGCCTAGACACAAGAGAGGATTTCAACTACCACATAGCAATGAGGAGGACGGGAGGATTCCTGTTCAGTAGCCAACTGAACAGCCAAGCAGTGATGAGGAGGTAGTAATTGGTGTGGAGCAGCCAACTAAATCTATACACCAAGTTTACCCAGTTGTAACAACTAAAAAGGTTGTAGTGAGTGAGAATGGACCATGGATAACATGGAACATGCCCTTGAAGATGTCAAACACAATGGCATGTCAACAAAAGGGGCAACCAAAAAGTGGGATCTTCCAACTACAACATTGTTAAATTGGGTGGGTGGTGTCACCAATATAAAAAGGAAAGGGCCCCCAATAGTCCTAAATGACAAGAGACATTGGTCAACCAATGGTACAAGGAGATGGTTGTTGTTGGCCACAATTTGGAGATTGTCAATCTCAAATCAGAAGTGGCCCAAATATGCCAAATGAGGCCTAATCCCTACTTCCCGGCAAGTCTTGGTGGATGGGGTTCAAAAGAAGGCATCCTGATCTATGTTTGAGAATAGCCCAAGGGCAAGATAGAGACCATGTTGTGAATCTTAGGCCTGCAGTTGTAACTACATTTTATGAAACATTGGAGAAGACATACGCAACTGGGAATTATGGACCCCAAAGGATTTGGAACTGTGATGAGATAGGCCTGCAAGTTGGGCAAAATGGTAATATGAAGGTGCTTGCCAAAAAGGATAGTAGAAGTGTTGCATATATTATCCCAAAGAGCCGGGAGTGGATCATAATTTTTTCATGTGCAAATGTTGCAGGTCAAAAAATTCTAGGCTTTTACTTGTTCAAAAGCAAATATCACGTGCACAACTACATAGCCAATTGTGAGCCAGGAGCATTAATGGTTATTCAGCCTCACGCATGGATGGCCAAAGAGCTTTTTGTGAAATGTCTGAAATTTTTTCTATGCAAGTACCTGGGGGTTGCTTTCCCAGCCATAAACACCTCATCATATTTGATGGCCATGGCAGCCATGTAGCCTTTTCTACCATTTCTGAAGCAAGGCAACTTGGTATTGACTTGATCACCCTACCAGCCCACACATCACACAGGCTGCAACCTCTTGATGTGAGTGTTTTCTCCTCTTTCAAATATCATTTCAAAAAGAAAAGAATAGAATGGAGCAGTAGACATTCAAATTTAGAGATAAGAAGGGTAGAATTGGCTACACTTGGCAACCTAGCTTTTCAAAAGGCATTGACAGTTTCAAACATAACAGTTGGGTTCAAGAGGATAGGTATTTGGCCTCTTGATCCTAATGCATTGGACAACGACATGAGGGTTAGAGAGACTTTTCAGTTTGCTGCCCTTGAGGAAGCATTCGCTGCTAAAAACATTCTAATCCCATCCAGCAATGGTTTGCTAGTGAATGAGGGTGATTGTATAGATGGAACAACAGAACTTGGAGACCACAAAAGCCCACCTGAAGCAGTCAAATCTATAAGCCACCAAAGTCCTCCACAAACTTCAAGTTTGTCAGACCAACAACAACAATTATGGGAGAGCAAAATAGTATTGGAGACATCTCTCTTTCCCTACCAACTCCACCTGAGGAGCCCTCCTGGTTGTTAGAGGGTGCTTCTAATCTTGGTTCTAATCTACATGTGGACATAGAGCAAAGTCTTACAATGCTATCTCCACCGCATAGCATGAGTCCAAATACTATCTAGTTCATTTCCATGTTGATTGGGGAGACAATGAAGCTGATCAGTTAGGAGATGAATTGGATGATATAGATACTGAGGAGAAAGAAACAAATAATGAGGATTCAATGGAGCTTTTGGGAGGCCAAACAACTTCACACATCTCACAATTCTTGAAGCTACCAGTTCATGTAGTCAAAGACATGTCTAATAAGGTAGCTGACTGTTGGATTAAACTGCCAAGAGGATCCCAACTCCTGACCGTTGATGACTACATGACCTTGCTAACTGAGCAAGAGGATAGGAAGAAGGAACTCCTAGAACTGAAAGAGAGGAAGAAAGAATAGAATGAAGAGCGTAGGATAGAAAGGATTGCAGTATTGGAGGTTAAGACTCTATTGAGAATTGAAAAGGAAAAGCAATGAGTAGCAGTAGAGGTTGAAAAAGAGTTGCAAAAGAAGGAGAGGGAGAAAATAAAGGAGCAGAAAAGGATAGAAAAGGAAGCTGCAAAAAGGGAAAAAGAATTGGAGAAGGCACAACAAGAAGCTACAAAGGAAAGGTGACTCAGTAACCCTCTAAATCCCTTGCTCGACTGTCATAGGATATTCATAGAACTTGTGTCTATTCAATGTCTCCAATATTGTCCATCACCTACCCAAAGTATCAGCCAACCATTTTAGAGTTGGAGTCCTTCTCATTCACAATCCTATCCACCCTCACCTATCCCAAGCATTACCCAACCATTTCAGAGTTGGAGTCCTCATTCAGAGTCCTATCAACCCTCACCTACCCCAAGCATAACCCAACAAGTTCAATCTCAGAGTCCTACTCAGTCACAGGCCACAAACAACTCACAAGATAACTTGGCTTCAAATTTTAGTTTTCCTACTTTTTTCAATTGATTAGAATGTTGTGTGAACTTTTTTTCGTGGAGGTTTTGATGGATTCCAAATGATGTTTGAACTTTTTTGTTTTGAATCTTTGTAACTTGAAACAACAACATGATTTGAGTACAAACAACATATTCCATCATGTTACAGTCACTGACTGTTAGAGTAACTGTAATTGAAGAGCTAGCAAGGCATACATCTAATTAAGTTGAATGTAAATGAAGAAAGCTATAGGAAACTTATGTATCTATATTTCATAATGTTGTATCAGAAAGTGTTGGTAATACTTCTACCATAATGTTGTTTGAAGTTATATATACATTTCATAATGTTGTATCAAAAACTATTTAAAATATTTGTACCATAATGCTGTATGAAATTATATATAAATTTTAATATGCTATTTCAAAAATGGTTATAACAAAAGTAGGAGTCAACCATTATCACAATTAGTAGTAAGGGAGAGGGGCCAATAATTATAATCACTGTAATTGAAGAACAAAAAAAACATACATCTAATTAAGTTGAATGTAATATATATATATATATATATATATATATATATATATATATATATATATATATATATATATATATATATATATATATATATATATCTGCAATATATGTGTGTGTATACACACACACATACATATCCTTATGTATGTACATATGTATATGCTCATGCATATATGCAATATGAATATGCATTATATATATGCAATATGCATATTGCATATATGCATATAGTTTTATATGCATATGTGTGCAATATGCATATGCATTATGCATTATGTTATACTATCACATCCCCAATGAAATAAAAAATACATGTTATACTATCATATCCCCAATTCAAACTCTTACAAAAAAAAGAATGATACAAACTGAAACAACAAATTCATACATGTAATTGAGTTGTTTGCAAATGATCAGGGGTGTGTGTGCAATGAAACAAAAAATGCATGTTATACTATCGCATCCCCAATTCTAACTCTTACAAATCAAAGAATGATATAAATTGAAACATCAAATTCATACATGTAAGAGTGATTGTAATTGAAGAACATACTAACCATGCATTTAATTGAGTTGATTACAAATGATCAAAGGTGTGTGCAATAAAACAAAAAATGCATGTTATACTATCATATCCCCAATTCTAACTCTTACAATTAAAATAATGATACAAACTGAAACAACAAATTCATACATAGAAATATTAAAAACAATTTACAGTGTGAAAGTTTGTGCAATGATGAACACACAACTAGAAGTCTTATTTGTCTAGGATATACATGATGTCCATGGATCAAAACATCCACGGTAGATCACGTATGTCTTGAACAGATAGACATCTTTCACGGTCTATTGCTATTTGATGAACAAACAATACTTGCAAGAGTGAATTGATGAAGCAAAACCTATGCAAAAGAGAACACCCCCAAATTAATCAATGGCACCTAAAAAAGATACAATAGTTAGAGGACTCAATTGATGAAGTATAACCTATGCAAAAGAGAACACACCTGAATTAATCAATGGCACTTAAGAAAGCTACAATAGTTGCATGACTGAATTGATGTAGCAAATGATTAAGGGTGTGTGTGCAATGAAACCAAAAATGTATGTTATACTATCACATCCCCAATTCTAACTCTTACAAATCAAAGAATGATACAAACTGAAACAACAAATTCATACATAGAAATATTAAAAACAATTTGCAGTGTGAAAGTTTGTGCAATGATGAACACACAACTAGAAGTCTTATTTGTCTAGGATATACATGATGTCCATGGATTAAAACATCCACGGTAGATCACGTATGTCTTGAACAGATAGACATCTTTCACGGTCTATTGCTATTTGACGAACAAACAATACTTGCAGGAGTGAATTGATGAAGCAAAACCTATGTAAAAGAGAACACCCCCAAATTAATCAATGGCACCTAAAAAAGATACAATAGTTAGAGGACTCAATTGATGAAGTATAACCTATGCAAAAGAGAACACACCCGAACTAATCAATGGCACTTAAGAAAGCTACAATAGTTGCATGACTGAATTGATGTAGCAAATGATTAAGGGTGTGTATGCAATGAAACCAAAAATGTATGTTATACTATCACATCCCCAATTCTAACTCTTACAAATCAAAGAATGATACAAACTGAAACAACAAATTTATACATGTAAGATTGAGAGTAATTGGATAGTAATAGTTGGAGCCATTTTATGATACAGCATCATGATTTTTAAGAATAACTCAAAATAACCAACTAATACAGCATTATGATACTCATATATAACTTCAACCAGCATTTTGACATGAAGTGAAAGTAATTGAATATAAATGTAAAGCATACATGGAATTAATATAAATGTAAATGAACAAGGCTATATGAAACATCAATTTGTATATCTCTACCATATGTACTTGTGGTTTTGCAAGTTGCATATTTATATTGACAGTATTGGAACATTATCATACACTCCATAGTTGAGGGGGCCATGCACCTATCTTTTGGCTGAGTATGTATGTATGTATGATTAGTTTCCATACATACATACTCAGCCAAAAGATAGGTGCATGGCCCCCTCAACTATGGAGTGTATGATAATGTTCCAATACTGTCAATTTGTATATCTCTACCATATGTAATTGTAGTTCTGCAAGTTGCATATACATACATACATACATACATACATACATAGTAAAATAATGTATGTATGTTACATATGAATGCCAAATGTATGGGTACCTGCATGACCTAAGCACATACATGTATGCATATGAACTGCCATATGTATGTATGTATGTATGTATGTATAATTTACAGACATACATACATATTACCATAATATGTATGTATGTCTATATCCTATACATATATACATAACTACATACATATGGCAGTTCATATGTATGTATGTATCCATAATATGTATGTATGTGTGTATACTATACATACATACATACATACATACATATGGCAGTTCATATGGATGTATGTGTTTAGGTCATGCAGGTACCCATACATATGGCATTCATATAACATACATACATTATTTTACTATGTATGTATGATAATGTTCCATAACATTTTAATATTATTAATAACATATTAATATAATATTTAACAAATTAATATTATAATAAACATTATAATATTATGTATGTATGTATGTGTGTATACTATACATACATACATACATACATATGGACTGCCATATGTATGTATGTATGTATGTATGTATGTATAGTATACACACATACATACATACATAATAAATTGTGTATGTGTGTATACAATACATACATAATATTATAATGTTTATTATAATATTAATTTGTTAAATATTATATTAATATGTTATTAATAATATTAAAATGTTATGTCAATTAAAGAACTAAAATGATTACAAAATTGACGAAATTTAAAGAAATAATTTGTTAAATATCCTTCTTAAAATGATTACCAAATTGACGATAAAAATCCTATAAATGCATATGAACTTTTCACAAAAACTCGACCATTCCAGCCAAGACGATTCTTCTATGGACAGGGCTGAGAGGACAATGGGGGGCGGGAATTGTTGAGCGAGGGGTTTACTGAGACGTTGGTGGCAATGTGCTTTCATTCAATTGCAAGTGCGTAGTGTTGATGAAGAGTGCTTTGATGTTAGCCAATTCTGCCTCCATCCGTAAAATCTGCTGCTGCAATACGCAGATGATACCAGTGCAACCATACACGGGATCCTTCGCTCGTGCATTCGCCTCGTATACCATACTATCCACCGCCAATGCTCTCTTGTTTTCTGGAATTCCCTGATATATAAAACAACATTCACACGATAATACTATACTGGGATTTCGAGAACGTCAAAGAAATAGAATCAAATTTTACAGCACGTTGATTTCCTGGTTTTCCATAACTATCCAAAATTAAAGCTTATATTGTTAATGATAAACATGAAGTTTTGAGAAAAAAAACGCGTGTTAATTTCTGGTATATAGAATAGAAAATCGTTTGAATCACACAAATAAAATAAATAAAGAACACATATAATTGCACAGAGACACAAGAATTTAACATCACAAAAATTTGAAGTGGTTCACCAATATAGTTACATCTATTGGAAAGGGCTATTCTTAAATATCATCCATTTCAACAGTCAAAAGTCAATTTTGGCCAATAAAAATAAGACAAATATTTACCACTTTTTGTTGTGAATAACCTGAGATGATATTTAAGTAGAGTGAGGGAATACAGAGCATTAATCTTTTTATTGATAGGTTTTTCCCTTATATATACAATATTCTTTAAGGAAAACCAAGGGACAAAACAGAAGACATGAAATGATGAACAACCAGACTCTGTCAGCTTAAAAATGGTCAAATTATTTTCTCCAAAGAGATCTAAAAGATAAAGTATACAAATAGTTAATAAAGATTACAGATCTATTAACCAAGTACATTTGCTAAATAAATGAATGATTACCTGCAACATTCTTATCATATTTGTTCTGGGAAATATTTTGTGCACGGTGATAAATCTTTGAGCATCGTTTGGTGGGAAATAAGGGGCGAGTATGCATGAACTTGAACACCATCTTTTGAGCAGTTTGCAAGCTGCACAAGGTGCCGGACATCGCGATGAAATGGCGCGCTTACATTCTTTGGATTTCCTCATAATTGTTATATGATTACCAAATCTTTTTCTAATTTCTGGGAAGAGCAGGGGATTGTTATTAAATGTAACCAGGAATGTACTCGAAGACTTATGAATTCGACATTGACGACTCAATGTGGAAACTTTTTGTACACGGATCTGTGTAATCTAGAAGTTTATTGTTGAAAGCAGCATTAATTGTCCGCGCGTCTTTTCAAACAGCGGCGCTAATAACTAGTGTCCAGGATGAGATGAAACTTTTGGGAAAAGAATGTAAGCAATTTATTAATCGATGTGATTGAAAGTCTCTGAGTATTGCTATTTTCAAACTTTCTCACAGTTTTCCAGTAAATTCTGTCGAGTCAATGGTGCCGTCAAATGCTTGGACTGTTCATGGAATAAAAATATAAAGAAAAGACAAATAAATAGTTGTTAGGCTTTTTCATGTGGGCTGGAAGTTGGAAAAGTTGTTTCAAAGTTGTTTTTTAAGATGTGTTATTAGTACTCGCTTTGGTATGGTACTTTTGCATTCCATATTCAAAATTTTGTATTAGTCTTCTCAACTTTCAACCAAATCATTTTATTTTATTTTGGTCATGACTCTAGTTTGCAAAGTGTGAGAAAAAATATGATTGGCTATTGGTGTTTAACCTCTTATTGCTGCCTTCACGTGAATCTATGCAAGCATTACATACTCCAATCAATATCAATCAAACCAAAATTAAATGAAATGAGTATGGCCCATATTTTAAATCCAATCAAATAGACATTATTGTTGTAAAAGTCAATATTAAAATCAATGTAAAAAAGACATTTCCTATAGACAATCTTATCAACTCTTATAAAATCTTATCTATAATAGTAACCTTTCATTGGGGTACGGTTGCCAATTGTTGTTGACTAGACTAAATTCATTAATTGTTCATTGTAAGTTGTGCATTAGGCGTGCACTACCGTGTAGCAGCTTTTATTGTCATTAGTCTTATCTCTTCTGCATTTTCCCAACACGAAGAGAAATGCAGGTGCTCGTCAAGCATACTCGAGGAGTGGAATATGGCACTCCAAAGACTCTCCTATCTCTAAGTATTTGAATACCCTGCCTTTCTCATTTATCAATTTGTTTGCATGCTAGGCATATTCTTCTATCATATATGTTTGTTTCATTCTATTTATGAAATCATGCACTCCAATCTCCTACAATCTTTGCCATGTTAATGCTTCTTGCCTGGAATCTAATATAATACATATTGTTTGGAATGTAAGGCTTCCCACTACGACTTAGCTTTGTTGGGACTCATGGGATCCCAGATCGCTTCTTTGATCTCTACCTTGTCTTGTCTGAGGATGACTCAATAAGAGGTCGTAAGTCACTTAGATTGTAAAAATCACTTTACCTTATTTATAGCACAATGACTAGGTATTATTATGGCTGATGCCTATTGAATCAAGGTAAAACATTTACTAGATTTGAAATGGATTAAATCCTATTTCATTCCAAGTGGAAGTGGACTCTAGCTGCTTTATAAGCGCTTTGCACATAATGGATAGTGTTTAGAGCGTCTCAGTGTTTATGTGGCCTTGGAAGAAACAAAATTAACTTCACGCAATACAATACAACACTGCAATCAAGCCAATAGATATGTGATTTATCCACGGACTCTAATGTGTTTGTACAAACTATATATTGGCATGATAGTGAGTATCAAGAAGATATTAATTCCAACAAAAGAAATGCCCAATTCTCCACCCACATAATGAGACAACTTATCGTAGACATTGCAGATTTTGTTCCACCTTGTGTGAGAATTACCCTTCCACCCAATATACGCATAGGCCATAGTTGTAGAGGCTGCTAATGATACCAATGCTACCATCACCTACACATAGATGGATATCATGACTAAATATGTGTAAAATACCTTGTTGTTTATATTTTTGAACAACCATAGCTCAAATCAAAGAACTCCCATATTCTAGGGATGTCAACAACCCCACAACTCCCCTTTTAAAGATACAAGGCAAACATCATTAGTAATGATCATAGCACTAACTACAAGATGGTTTTGCCCTGTACCACCTTGAGAATGGAGGATATGTGAGTTAAATACATAAAGAAGATGAATCACTTTTTTTCAAGATGCCATATAGCTTAAATAATGTATACTACTCAAATATCTTACCTACAACCTAATACATAAAATAAAATTATAGTCATGAGATGATACATAACACCTAAAATGATCATGCAACAAGGCCTTTAAATAACACTTAACCTAAAATCTATCCATATGAATCATTATGAAAAATCAAGATCATTGCAACAAGGCCTAGAAAATTTACTCCAAAACTAATTCATCATTATCAACTAATATATACAAATTCAATCACAAATTAACACATGATATTTGAAAATCTTCCTAAAAATTTTAATTTCAAAAAATTATGTCATAAAATCATGTCAACTAACAGCAAAATAGAGAACATATAAATTTGAAACGACTTACTAAATATGTAATGGCAAGAAGAAGTGTACTCAAAATAGAGGACTTCTTTCGCTTGGAGAAAGACACAAGTATTAACAACATGGTATATCCACATGCCACTGGATTTGCCACAACAAAATAACTGCAAATGCAACAAAACAAAATCACATCAATGAAACTCAGTTTTTTTTGCTACAAAAGTATGAATAGTTCATGATCTTCAAATCAATATTTGAGATTGGGACCCATAAATCTAAATTGAAACTAGCCCATATACATATACATACACAAAAGCAGGTTTTAAATTGACATACAAACATCAACAATGGTTCTTAGATACCCCTTATACCTCCAAAATGAGTGCCTCTATGACAAATTTAACTATTCTATTACAAAGTGATGATATTCTCAAGTTCTTCACTTCAACTAGGCTAATTTGAGCACAACTAATGCAAAATAAAAAATTTCTTGTGATTTTCAAAGGTTAAAATATAGTTATTCCACAATCTGAAGCCTGTCTTGCAATTGCCAGAAAATTGTGTGGATCTAACTTAGAGGAAAATGTGGTTGTATAAAAAGGTGACATTAAATGAGGTGAGTATTTGTACCTATTTTATGTTCATTACAGTACAATCATAGTTATTTTTTAATATTTGCTCTTTCTATTCCTCATCATACTTATGCATTAGGGTAAAAGTTCAAAGTTGTGTCACACTTTCGGCCAATTAAATAGTTCCAAGTGGAAGGTTTCAAGCTAGTAGGTACTTGCCCAACCCAATTCCACCTGAAACTACATGGTGCAAACGTGGATAGGGGTTTCTGAGCAGAAAGGTTATGATCGATAGCTTATCGGGTGAAACTATGAAAAAAAGGTGAAATTTCATTGAATCCATTTGATGCCTCCAAACTGTTGTGTTTTTGGTCGATTCATGGTCACACCTTGATCTAAGATCTATCCGAAGTCTTCCTTGCAGATCCTGATCATCATTGAAGGTTCATAGTGTTCAGGTCATGAGGAGTCACTCTTCATTGGAGCCAAGATTCTAATCACCAATAGCTTCAAGGTTGAGGTTTCTTGAAGGCTTACATTTGTTACAAGTCAATTGTGGAGTTGAGGTTATGGCCCAACATAACCACCAAAGACCACCAACAGAGCACCCTAACCACCATTGCAGATTGGTGCTTATTGTTATTGTTGTTAATGTTACAATTAATGTTTTAGTTAGCATCTTATGTCATGCTAACTGCCAATATTCTCATTTAGTAGTTAGCCTTTTATGTAACCAATAGAAAGAGATATAATAGTTAGCGGTTAGTTAACTTCCTAAAAGTAACATTTTATGCTAGGACAAACCACTAGATCTGTATAGTGCTCATAAGGGGTACGTTTTCTTTTTGCCATAATTTTAACCCACAAAGGCAAAATTTGACAAATTTATAGTGGATAGAAAGTTGCTTCCATCACAGACAAAGTGGTGTCAATATGTTTCTGAAATTATGTTGTTTTAACACATTTTTTGGCCTCTGAAGACAAATGTATTGCGCAATTTTTGACAAGGCATAACTTTCACCACGATTATCAAAAAATTAGCAAACTTTTTAAAACTTAGTAAAATTCAGCAAGGAATGATCTATCTACAATTGTAAATATTAAGTTTTGGATTGCAAATTTGTAAAAATCACCATGTGTTATAAACAGTCATGTGTTGGTTCCCAAAATAACTACAACCCAAAACCCTAAAACATTTCACCATCACCAAGGCCAAGGGTGTCGTCAAGGTGATTGAAAGAGGTTTATCAACAAGTTAAGGGTGATTTTAGCCAACTGACAGGAGTGGGTAGGCTCCTTTACACTTTGATCTTAGCTTAAACTCTGGAGGGATATTCCAAGGGGTATAGCTTAATAGGTATTGAGTTCAGACCAGATGAACAACTAACTATAAACAAACAACCAAACCCAAATCATTGTCTTGGCCCCAAAGATGATCACTAGACCAAGAACAACTAGCTATTACAAAACCCCTATATAACTGATACAAACTGTGCGAATGTACATACACAGAAAATTTGGTTTTTCCCCTAAACCACTAGTAAATATTTGTTTGTTTTAAGAGTGTGAGATTGGTCTAGTGGAGCCCAAACCAGTGCCTATCCAATTGGGCTACAAAGTCACAGTGGCAGAAAATAAAACAAATGGAAGGGACACAAAAAAACTTGATTTAAACATATGTTGTATCATATTGCAGGTTTTATGCTTCAAACATACTTAGTAATCCAGAAAAGAACTACATGCATTCAAATGTAATGAATAGATGACAATTAAAAGGCTTATAATATAAAATGTTGTCACATTTTCAAATGTCCAATACAAACTTATCAGCAAATGTGATAAGAGGGAAACCCTAAATACATACAAACTATCATGGAGACATTCTTTGCACAATCCCTATACCACACTATCTTTAATCTGTTTCACCACTCCATTACTTATCTACAACTGAACATAGCATAATTTGGAGCCCTAGAAGCATTCTAGACCTACACAAGCTCCAGCCACCAACAAAGAACCAACCCATAATGCATCTAAAACATATGCATTTATAACAATTTAGCTCACTACACAATTCAAAGCGCTGCACTCAATCATCAAGTGCATCCATGCTTCATTAAAGTCTAGCCCATGGCCCTGTCAAACAATCTGTCAGATTGGAAGAAATGCCCATTCCCTGACAACTCTGAAAACACGCAGGTGTGCATCCTCTAGCATCCTTTAGAATGAAAGTACCAATAGAAAGATTTAGCTGTTGTGACACTTCATCTTTACATTTGATTTTGGTCCTTTTGCACTACTATTTCAACCACCTGCAATTGACCTTGGCCTACATCACATTAATTCTAAGGCACCAACTACCTACCAAACATTAACTTCTGGGTACATATCTGCCAACTTTATTATTTACTTTATGCTTTACATATGCATTTATTTATTTTTTATTTTGCCTTATGATCTCCATGTTGCCTCTTTTCGATGAATTCATCCTGGCACAAACTATCCACTTCATCTTCTTCTTCATTGCTTTCTCCTCATTTGTATTTTTCATCTTTACCTTCCCTTGTTGGAAAAATCTCACATCGGCGAACACAGCACTCGGCAAACCAAACAGTTCGCAAACTGCCCACTTTATCGATGAAGCTGCTCTATTCATTTTTCTTTTCCCTTTATCAGAAAAATATCAACTAAGTGGAAAACCATCCACTTTGTCACTTCATTTGTGTTTCTTCTTTCTTCCTTTATCTGCCTTTGTCAGCAAATCAGGGAATCGGGGAAAAGGTGAACCAATAAACCTTGTCAACAAAATCAACAGTTCGTGAACTAGCCAATTCACCAACAAAAGACTCAGTTTTTCTTTTTTACCTTTGTTTCCTTAGAAACATTTCCCTTTCCTTTGTCAAGAAATTTTCCCCATGCCTCACACTTCTCTTTATCTCTTTTTCCTTGTCTTTATTTTCCTTCTGTTGGTGAATCTTCGTAGCGGCAAACTCTTAAGTCGGTGAACTTTCTTGTTCATGAACTAAAACTTTTGCCAATAAAGATTATGAGCCTCCTTTTATTTTATGCCTTAGACAAATTTACCTTCCATGGCCACATTCAATTCCTTCAAACTCTTCATCTTTCACTGCTTGGTTGCCTTATCGATGAATCGACGAAAATAGAAGCCCATGAGCTCGATCGGCAAAGTCAATAGTTTGTGAACTTGCTGATTTGCGAACAAAAGGCCACAAACTTCAACATTTTCTCTATCCTTTTGCTTCTCCCTTTGCCTTCTTCTTCTTCTTAAAATCCTCCACTTCCTTGTCACCTTATTGACAAATCAAAGAAAATACAAACGCCTGAACTTAGTCGGCAAAACCAATGGTTCGCAACTTTGCAGATTTGCCAACAAAGGCTTCCTTAGAAACTTTGTCAAAGAAGATGCTAAACACTCTTTCAAACTTTCCTTCTCTGCTTCATTGTCAGTAAACCAAAAAACTAGCAAAATCATGAACCTATGATGCAAGTGGACAAATTTGTCAATTCACGATTATACTGATTTTGAAAGAAAAACCCCTACAAATTGTCTCAGATCGGATCTAAATAGGGGTTTTTGACTGCAAAGGCAAAAGTGGGATTTTTTTAATGGATTTTTGGGGCAAAAAAATGCATGTTTGGGAGCTGATTTTTTAGGTGCTAACACTGGCTCTGTCTAGGGATGTGTGACAAACAATGTCACAACAAGAATCCAAAATATCTCCGAGCAAACCAAAAAAAAACACAAGGGGAAAAAACATAATTTAACGTAAACATAAAGTCATAAGCAAGAGTGCACAAAAGGGAAAATTGACTATATCCAAAATTTTGAAACATTGCAGGCCAACCCTACAAAAAACTGGTGAAGCTATTTGCCCTTGTCAAAGACAAACCTATTGAAGGAGCTGATCTCCCTTAATCCTTTACTTCACTGATCACTCAACATTAGCAATAAGAATAACTTGCATGTAACCACAAGAAAAATATAACTATTCAAACCATTATGCTAAAAATAGAAATGACTGACTAGGACATGTTAGCCATAGATAATAGAGTTCATCATCATGTTGACTCACATAGCAATACCCACCTTCAAGTTCCTTATTAGTATGATGCATATCTAAACCTGCATAGATATCAGCATGTAGAAAAATATCCTCTTGAATATCAAGCTAAAACGCATCCAGTTCAAGTGTGGTCTCAAGTTGGGTCATGCCATATGGTTGTTCAAGTCCTTGTGACCCAGATGCACTACAAATACTAATGTATTACTCCATGATTGAACCAAAGACTTGATTCAAATGTAATTCTGCCCTATCAGCATATAGATCAAAAATTTGAGGCATTTCAAGTGAAGACTCACAATCTTCAAGTTGCCTCTCTATTTTGTACTCCTTAACACACTCTGTAAGGTACTCATTCCATCACAAAAGTTACATGAAGTAAATAATCCACTTAATTACAACATCTCAAGTAAAAGATAAATCTCATAAATATGAATCAATAAAAGTCAATAAATCTTACAAAATCACGTGCTTAATCTAGGTGATAGCACTATAAAATAATATAGAAAAGTCCAATTAGATTTCATGTCATAATTCATCCAACAAGGTACAATAACCATGTACAATATAAGAACTAATAAATCAAACAAACTCTCCAATCACCACAAACCCACGTGGTCCTCCTGTGAGCTAAGAGATGGGAACATGGCTCAAGCACTTTTCCACCCAACCATGATGCAATTACGCTTCCCCAGATCCCTTCATGACATGAAGGAAACCCAGCCCTACACAAAATGTCTAGCTACCTGGAAACAACTGGCAGGAGGGAACACCCGATGCAACCTGATGTCTAATGTGCAATTCTAAATAATGAAATGTAGATTGTCTCACAACAGGATGTGGCAGAGATATATATCAATAAAGTTTTTCTAGACAAATATCATCTTTTTCAATGACTGCTCACTTAGATCTAAGACTTAGAAAAATAGTTACAGGTTCAATTCCTGAAAAGAGGAAAAGCCATCTTTGATCAATAATCCACATTCGGCATCCTAGCCCAAAAGCCACCCCAAACACCCATAGCAAATCAACTTTCCTCAAAATAAATAAATCAATAAATAAACCCAAAATCAGCTATAACCACCTCTAATCCCTTTCCAAAGCATCAATCAAGAAAACACGCTTTTTGAACAAGCAGTAAAGAAGAACATCATACTATCTTTCCTCAGTTTTGCTATCTATTCCATGATTCAAGAAACAAAGATAAGAGAAAAATTCAATTTAAATACAACAATTGCCAACAATATTTAAGATGGCATTTACACATATGCCCAAATAGTAGATAAGCTCAATGATTTCAAGGGTTTTATCTATGATTTCATATCTAAGTCAATAGCACATACTTTTACTAAAATACAGTTTACTAATTCTTTTCTTTACTCGACCAATGAGAGTACACTTTCAAGCAAGTAATTCATTAAAAAATCATCATTTAATCATACAAACTACATCTATAGGACTATTAATTGATTTTATTTTCCTCGTCCATATTTCATTCAAACACTCATAATATAATAAGTTTTCTAATTATAACCAAGTATATCATTTCGCTTCAAGAAAGTTTGTAACAAGAACTATTGTATATCCACATAATTTTTACTTCATTCACCACAAACATAATAAGAAAAGATGATTTAATCTAATAATCTAATTCATTAAAGACCTTATTGTCCGCTATAGGAAGAAATCACTTACTGTGATAGGAAGGTAATAAACAGTCACTAAACAGCTTGCAATAGGAAGTTAAAGAAATAAGCAACAGTCTTACTGTCACGACTATGACAGAGTTTAAAATAAGAATAACAAAGTTCACCATAGGTTTACTGTCACTCAAATGATAGTAATTAAAATAGGTCTTTGAACAACAACAAAATAGATAATTACAGCTACAAGAATCTAGTACTATCATCTAAGTTTAAGAGTTTATTTTCACATCATTTGATCACTAAGTATAGGCCAATTTCTAACAAAAGATTGATTTTTAACAATAATAAGAAGATAGCATCTATAAGTATTAAGTCTGTCAGAGAATAATTTAACATCTAGATAACTGGTAACTATGGTTTCAACGGTTTACATCAAGATCAAGAAAGGAGGGCGATTTGCTCAACATAAATCCAAGAAGACAAAGTATGCAAGGGAGAAACAAGAACGGTTGGCAAGAAGATAGGGACAATCGCCAACTCACTAAATCGTTGGGCAAGCTAAGGCAACTACAGGCACCGTGGGTTAAAGGAAAAGGCAGCAGTATTAAAATCTAAGGCCACTCAACTTCCCAGCACCCATGAGGAGTTTAAAATGTAGGTTTGGTATTACTATAGTGATCAAGGGGATAAAATATAGTTTCCAAAATCTATTTTGCAAGATAGATAAATAGCAGGTCGATCACAAAAGCAAAAAGGATATAACGTAGACCAAAAAGAATAGTTCCTAGGCCAAAATTACTACATTTTAATAGTCACATTCAACCAAAATTTATTATAATTAACAACAAGGAGAGTACCTAGTTTGATAGCAAGAAAAGAGAGGTCGATGTTGCCTCTGATGTTGCTCTTTGCTGCTACCTATTGCTCCCAGATCCAGAGATATTGGTTGCTTGAAGATGGCGATCGCCTATCTACTAACCCCCCTATGTCAATGCTCAGAAAATAATAGTAATAAAAATGGTGATCGATCCCTTTTCTTTCTTCCAACCTTTGTTTTATTCCCCAAACTGCCCTAAACTTGGCGTCCAATATTTTTAGTTTTCCTTTCCTTTTCTAAAAACTCCAGTTCACTCACGATTGCATGAGATTTTCTTTTTCCAAAGTTCATGAATTCCTTTTTAAAATGAAATAAAACAAATAACTTATTTAAATTTTTGTCACTTGCATGACAGTAAATATATATCTCTGTCGTTTGAATGACAGTAACTTATTTTAATTTTAGATTTCTAAATATAATAACACTATTATTAATACAATTTATCTATTTATAAGAAAACGCAATCACTTAAATCAATCAAGAAGTAATCACAAAGATAATAATAACAATATATAACTATTGAAAATTAAACATAATTGTTTTAAGTCTAAATTAGATATTGTTTTTCAAACAATAATATTTTTAGGAAAACACTTATTATTAGTAATTAATATAAAATACACCATTTAAATATAAATCAAAAGAACATTAATATTTATAACTAATTCTGCATTCGAAAAGGACTTATTGTAACAATTAAAACACGTTCATCTACTCCTGAGTCATCAATCACATTTATCAACTAATTAATAATGCATAAAAGATCACTCAAAAAATGCAATATGCCATGAGACTTGACAAGGTGTCATTGTACCTTATCATTTAATCTATTTCCAGATGTCAATAATCCAGGGGTTGTGTCCTCGGCTGTTTGCAACTAGGGATTCTATAGTTACCAGTTTTCCTATCTAATCTTAACAGCTTCTACCAATTTGAAAGATTAATCTGTCTACTTCCTAAATGAATTTAAGGAATGCTAAAAATAGGATAAAACAGGAAATTTACTCAAAGCAATCTTAAAACAATAACATACATCTACCTATCAAAATCAGTAAATACTTTCATAATAAAAAGTTGAAGCAATAAAATAGTGGTACTAGCCTCCTGCCTTAGTGGTGAGAGTGGGCCTTTGCTCCACACCCTTGGGGCTGAAGGCTACAATAGGGAATCAGCACAAAAGAAGATCACAACTAGATCCAATCCAATTCATTCATTCTGCATTCATGAAAATATTGCTAACACAGAACTGAGATTACTAAGAATCAGAATAATTCAATCATTGTATATTTCTTCTATTGTTTCTATAAGTATATATCAAAAGAGTGATGACATATCACTTATCTTATCTATCAGTTCTTCTATGAGATGACATCCATCTCTTTATTACACTAGATGTTTAACTATAAAAGAAAATCATGCAAATAAAAGTAGACTTGAGTGGAACAGAAGTCCACTCAAAATCTAAGTTTGAGTCTTAATACATTTGGGCATCGAGGCCCTGAAAATAAGGATATTGAATCAGTTCCATCCGTAACTCATGCAAAAACTTTGAAAAGATAAAACTTTAGCAATTTAACTAAAGATGACCCATCATCACTCAGATGATGATTTGAATGAAATGAGGGGTATTATGATCACTGCTGAGAGTGCCTAGTCGCTAGCATATGGTGGAAATATGCCTTGCTCTCAGGAGGCACCGGAGATAATTGTTCCTATCTGCAACTTCAGAGATATGTCTGTAGCTCCGGAGATATGTCTGTAGCTCCAAAGATACTGTAGCTTTCTCTATTTAGCTCTGAAGATGCTCCAGACTCTCGCAGAGCTCCGGAGAGGCATTCCTCATTTCTTCAAAACTTCAGGTGTCATGGTACTTTGGTATTGTCTCCAGAGATCATTGAAGAATATCTCTGGAGATACACAAAATTGTTGTTCCTGGCATCTACACCTGTTGAATCAAAAAGAGAGAAGTTTCTGCATTTTTCTATCAATTCCATGCACATTAGTCACTCAATCAGAAATTATAATCTTAAGTAATCTATCTCAATTTATCATAAAATAGAATAATCTTGCTAGCTTATTTGGGTGCAGACATTAGGAAAGATGGACTCAGGAAGGAGAACAAGAGGGGCAAAAAGATGTATTTCATGAGTGCAACTTGGCACTCATCAAGACTATGTGAGTGTGTGAGTGCATCAAGGTTATCCATCCCAAACATTTCTTGTCAAGTGGCTAGAACATCTCTACCTCAACCATGTTCTCATCTTCGACATTTCCCTGCACACTCAGTCACACTTAGATTTTCATTAATAGGTTAGTTCCCCAAAAACTGCTGAAGCAAAACAAAATGTAAATCCATAATCATACCAATAATATTCATTTATTAAATTGACTTCCAAAATTATACATTTATAACTTTCACAATAGTAAATTTCACACACGTGGAATCACTCATAGTAAATCAGTCATAGTAAAATGTTTAATGATCTAATTTATAATAAAGTCCAAAAAAATGAGATGTCACACTCTTCTATGTAAAAATTGCTGCCAAGAAAATCACTCATGATTTTCTCCTCTTCACTCTACAAATCAAAAACTTGAACCACATGAGAACACCCACCCTTAATGTTATCAATCCCAGCCAATGAGCTCAATAATGTGCTCTCAACATGATCCACATCAATAAGAGATAACTTCCCCAAACAAATCTCTAAAAATGCATTTGTGACAGAGACTTCATAGTTGGAACATGTTACCTCCACATCATTTGTAACTATAGTAGTACCTCCATGATGCCCAGTTGAGGCATAATCTATAAGAGAATGAAGGCAACCCTTGCATGCCTAAGACAGGGTCTCACATACATTTGCGTGCTCCTCATGCTCATAACTCACACAGGCAAGGGCTTCAACCTAAATCTCACTGGCTACACCATCATTTATCTTTGCAACTCTACCATCCAGTGAAACCAAATCTACATCATCCTCATGCAAACAAGTGTTAATGGCCTCAATGTCATTACTAGGGATAAAAGAGGGCAAGACACAAAATAAGAGACCAACCTCTTGTTCACTCTCAATATCATTTTCATGCATACACTCAACATAACAAGCCTTAAGAATTAACTGAGTGAGCTCTTCATCATTGTGTACACATACCTCTTTGTCCACTTGGTGTTTATAGGTAGCTTGGTCATACTAATAATGAGGCACTTGATTCACCCCTTTTAGAACTGATAGCTCTCTGAGTTGATGCTCTTCAAACCCATTAAAATCTAAGTCACTTTCAAATAGAGGATTATCCATGCACCAATGGTAATCATGAATTATTCTACCTAATGGACTTGCATGCTCTTCATAAAGGACATTGTGTCTTATGTTCATACCTTCATCATTATTTGCATCATCAATGTATATATGCTTTATATAATCAACTACATGAGCTGAGTCATTCAATTTTTCATTTTAATACATACCTTCCTGGCGATCCACAATACTACAACAAGCAGCAAGGTCATAACTCTCTTTGCTAAATTGGGAATCATCATTAATTTTCTCATCTTCATCATCCACTAATAACTGATCCAATTGAATGCAAGTGCAATCACTACTATTTTCATCTGAATTGTTGTTATACACCACACCAGCACCTTCTTCTACCCTCCTACACACACAATCATCACTTGACATTGTGCTTAGATCATATGAAGCATCAACATCCTTGTTGCCTACAATTCCCTATTCATTATCAGCCACCTCTGCATCTGAGTATAAGGATTTTGCAATCATATCCCACTTAGTTTTGTCAACATAATCAATGAACAAGTACGCATGTTGCATGCTCAAAAGAATGAACTCCTCTTGTATAGAACTTGGGCCTAAGGTAACATCATAAGCTTTCATATACATGTTGATACAAATAGATATAATAGGTTTGAAACCCTCTGGGATGTGGGATAGGGATACCATAAATCTGTGGTTGAGCTCCATGCTAGACTCCTCTTCATGGCATCTAATATTTTTAGTTTTTTGGACAAGAACAATAGGGTCCAAACCACTTGCAAACTTTTCAAATTCAGTCATTAAGTCATCCAAGAGGCAAAGTGATGGTTAGGGAAACCAACAAGCCATTTATGTGCCACCCCACATAGAGATCTAACAAAAAATCTCATCCACATATCTTCATCTTCAACTCAAAATTTATCCATGAAATCTAAAAATGCAAGAACATGTGCCTTCCCATCATAAACCTCACACCCATCAAATAATGGCATCCGATAATAGATCTTATTGGGCATGTACTACTTTTCATAATTGACCCATGAGAGATCCAATTATTTGTATGTATTTCATTGGAAATGGGATGAGACCAAAAAAAAGAGCTACTAGAAACAATAAGAAAGGCATTAGATTGTGGCCTGGATTGACGTAGCCTGATTTGATTTTCTAATTCTTTTTCCTGTTGCAACAGAGACTCCAGCAACTACTTTTATTTTTCAATTTCATAATGCAACCTAGCTGATTTATTTTGATTATGCAAGGGTGCATATAGGTTTGGGTTATATGAACAGCAGGGACCTTCGTCCTCATCATACTCATAGACACTCTCTCTATTATAATATCTAGGGCTTTCATCATATGATACATTTAAAAAAATTTCCCTATAGTAAACTTGTCCATTCCATTTGAAGCCATAGCTGATTACAAATCACTTGTGCAGGGAAAAGGAGAGAAAATAATATGTTTCTTTACTGAGAAATAAACCATGGTTCAAAGTTGGAAGAAAGAACATGTACCTTAACTAGCTATAGTCTCTTTGAATCATGCACACAGGAGCAACGCTTTGTTTTCTTCAACAGTAGAGTCACCACCTCACTGAATGAGGAAATCCCTTGAAGCATTACTAATCTTCAAGGTTGCAAAACTAATTCTGGGTTCATGGCTCACCAGCAGAGTCTTTGAACCCTCAAATTGTCCCCGACAACAATGCACCAAAATGTTGGTGTAAGTTGACGGGCTGCCAACTTACCCAAACACACTGAAATGTAGACTGTAGAACTACTACAGGGGTGTTAAAAAAATGTTCTAGCTACCTAAAACTTGACAATGACTAAAGTAACTTTATCCCCAACAACGGTGCCAAAATGTTGGCATAAGTTGACAGGATGCCAAAATTACCCAAACAAAATCAAATAGCAAACTATTACAAACCTAGATGACTATTACAGAAGTCTTCAAAATAATTCAACCTTTTAATCCTTCCCTAGCAATAGCACCAAAATGTTGGCATAAGTTGACGGGTTTCCAAATTACCCAAACACACTGAAATGCAGATTGCAGAACTACTACAAGGGTGTTAAAAATCTTCCAACTACCTAAAACCTGACAATGGCTAAAGTAACTTTATTCCTGGCAACGGTGCCAAAATATTGGTGTAAGTTGACAAGATTCCAGACTTACCCAAATAAAATGCAAACAACAAACTATTGCAAACATGGATGACTGTTATAGAGGTCTTCAAAATAATTCAACATTTTAATCCTTCCTTGGCAATGGCACCAAAATGTTGGTTATGAAAATAATTGCAACCCAAAACCCTAAAACATTTCACCATCACCAAGGCTACGGGTGTCATCAAGGTGATTGAAAGAGGTCTATTAACAAGTTAAGGGCGATTTTGGCCAACTTACAAGAGTAGGTAGGGTCCTCTACACTTTGAGCTCAGTTTAAACTCTGGAGGGATATTTCAAGGGGTATACCTTAATAGGCATTGAGTTCAGACCAAATGAACAACTAAAAATAAATGAACAACAAAACCTGAATCATTGTCTTAGTCCCAAATACTATCACTAGACCAATCATGTTACATCCCCAACTTTGACTATGTTCAACTTTTACTTCTCATGTGATTAAATGGATAAGTAACCATAGGTTAATGATTTGACATATGGGGCAAATGTTAGGATAAATCATTGATTATATGGATTATGATTAATGCTTAGAATTAGACATGAGATTACATGTTGTTGAGATTATTTTAGTATGATGCATAACAATTTGTTGATGATACACTAATCATAGTTTGAATGACTATGAGTGCAACCAGGAAAAGAGATTTCTAATTCCAAGAAGAGAAAGAGAGTATCATCCGAGAGAAGGAAATAGATGTGGAAAAAGTTAGGTTGTCATCTGAGTTCCAAAGTTGTTCATTACATGAACCTTCGCGAGACAGGGTATGTATTAGTCATCTTCCCTTGTTTAGTCAATTTCAATTCGACTATTATTGTTTTGTTGATTAAGGGTTTTTCAACGTTATCTACGTTGATTTGAATAAATAATGTTCAGGGAACTTTATTAATGGTTAGAGTTAACTATTTCCTTTTGTTAGAGATTCCCATATATATATAAGACTCGACCCCATGTTCACATTTTGATGTTTGATTGATGCTAACACCATATTTATGGTAATGCTATTATGGTGACAGCATAGGCTATTTTATTATTTGTATATTATACATATATGATGTATAAGAAGTAATGTGTGATATAATCATTTATACTCCTTATGTTGTGTCAAACATCTTTTGGTCTTCTATCACTATGTGCATGTAATGAAACCGTACCCCATATTCCATGAAGGGTGGAGTGAGTGGGAGAAGTGTTGATGGTTCAGCGTAACCATATTATGATTGTAGCACTTCGTTTAATGCATGCTCTCGATGAGAAAGTTTACAGCAAAGTGGAGTAGATATTCCCATGAGGGGGTATGAGAAGTGGAGGCTATTGTCAACCTTCATTTCAAAGGTAGTTGTTTTTGTTTAGATGTTACGTCTTAGTAGAGAGCTTGGTGTGGAGCATATGGGAAGGTAATAGAAAAAATTTGGGGAGAAATCTTTGAGAAAGAGTAGAGTGAAAATGTTAAGGGAAAACATAGGCAACTCTACATTGAACTTAAAGTTCTGTAGTGGTGGCCATACATTTCAGGTACATCTATTATGATATCGTCATGTGGTGTAAGACTACACTAATGTTTTCTTTATCTTGTTGTGGATATGTGCATACTTTGATGTGACTGTCTAGTGATTAAATTAAAATGATAGAATTGAGATGTCTTGGTAAGTTCTGTCGAAAACTAACACCTTTTCTTTGTGTTGTAACAGCAAGCTTGTTAACTCTGTCGAATGCCATTAAGGATGAGGTCTTTTAAATGCTACTGTAGTAGTATGTTAACTCTATCGAAGCCATCAAGACCAAGGTCTTTTGAATACTACTGTAGTAGTATTTTAAGAAATTTGAGGCCATGGTTTCTGCCGACACCTTTGTTTTCTTTATCTATTAACTATAAAGCCTTCATACATGAATAATATCAAAGGATAAATGTTATCCATGCCTTCTAAGAAAGGAAAAAAATATTTGTTTGGATGATAACTAGCCGAGAGCCATGTTATTCTGAATACTAAGTCATTCTAGATGGAAACTGCCATAGGCAAAACTTTTATATTGACAAGCACAGTTATATAGGTGGGAATCATTTGTTTTTTGACCTACAAGTTGCTATGTATTGCAACTATCTAGCCAACCTTTAGTGCCAGTCAACTGTGGCTTCAAGACACATGAAATGGGATTTGTGATACAAATATTTTTTATTTAGAAGTTGTTAACCTTATGTGCCTTCGGGTTATTCATTACTAAAGAATGAGCAGTAGGCTCCTTCTTATCCATTAAAGTAAAACTGGGATGATATTGCTATCATTACTGCACTATGAGTGCATGTTTAAACCTTGAGCATGAGATAAGATGCACAGATATATAATCTTGCATTATTCATGAATAGAAAATGAAATAGCTTGGTAGCTTGATAACTATGTTATCATTTTCGGTTATTTTCTTCTAAAGATGGTACTGACTATCTCTTAATTTTGTAATGATGAGAAGGTATTAGAACCTTTCAAGTCTCTAGTAGACTAAGAGTTTTACTATGATAGAAGATGATGTTCTTTTTATCTTGTGATAACTAAAGATTATATATTGATGACGGGACTAGAGAAGATAGATCTCTAAGTGTGTCCTAGACACGTTTTGCAATGTGAAACTGTTCATACAATTATATTGTAGACTTGAACAGGGTATGTTTTTAGTCAACAAGGATTAGATGGAAATCCTTAAAACAAACTAAATATCTTAACTGATCTCATGACAATGTAAATGAAAACTAATCTTGATATTGAAAACTAAGAACTTATACACTTTTGGAATAAGGAATAGAGTGGCGGGCAATCATAGATTCCATGTTGCAAATGCAACAAGAAACCTTTGAAATGTACTCCATAAATTAGAGTTAGAAGTCCAAGATGGATGGACTAAATGGAAAATTTATTTAAGTCATCCCATGACCAAAATTGGTCAACCAAAAACACTGTAGGATGAGATAACTTCTAAGTTGAGTTAGAAGTGTGTGAACATTTGACTATGTTCATTGCAAAATGTTTATTTAAATTAAATCTTTGGCAAAATTAATACATCTGTCTATGCATGCATTAGTCAGTTCACTGTGCTCCAGATGGCATAACCATCCAGTAGTGTCATACATAGTTAGAGTAGATCTATAGTTGTATGACCGTGATGAGTTATGAAGGACAACACTAGAGACTCAGATGGCAACCTATTGGTTCTTTATATCTATTCCCTTTGTGAAGGGTAGGGCCACTTCTAGGAAGGAAGATGTGTGGGGGACCACCAGCCTATGGTTGGAGGAAAAGCACTCAAGTGATTCTCTCCTTCCCAAGTAGATGACAAGCTGAGACTTATGAAGACAAATATCAAAACACTAGATGCAGTATATTCTATTTATATGACTTGACAGTCAAATTCTATTTAAATTTATCATTATTGCCATGAGAAAAACATTATGATTGTAAAGTGAAGGAACTCACTAGCATGCTATCTTTAAATATGTTGTAAATTTTTAGTTTGAAATTATTCAGAAAGATATGCTTTTTATATAATGATTATGCAAAGATTATTGTTAAATAAAAAAATATTATGATGATCTTGATTATTTACTTGATGGTAAATTGGGAATGTTAATCCTGGTAATTTATGAGACGACATGTTACAAATATCAACTGGCTCTCACAAAACCCCTATATAGCTAATACAAACTGTGCAAATGAACATGCACATAAAAGTTGGTTTTTCCCCTAAACCACTAGTAAATATTTATTTGTTTTAAAAGTGTGAGATTGGTCTAGTGGAGCCCAGACTGGTGCCTATCCAATTGGGCTACGGTCACAATGGTAGAAAAGAAAAGAAATGGAAGGGAAATAAAGAAAACTTGATCTAAACATATGCTTTATCAAATTGCAGGTTTTGTGCTTCAAACATACTTAGTAATCCGGCAAAAAACTTTAAGCATTCAAATGTAATGAACAATGACAATTACAAGGCTTGTAATATATTTAAAATGTTGTCACATTTTCAAATGTCCAATACAAACTTATCAACAAATGTGATAAGAGGAAAACCCTAAATACATACAAACTATCATGGGGACATTATTTGCACAATCTCTACAACACACTATCTTTCATGTGTTTCACCACTCCATTACTTCTCTGCAACTAGACATGGCATAATTTAGAGCCCTAGAAGCATTCTATACTTGCATAGGCTCCATCCACTAACAAAGAATCAACCTGTAATGCATCTAAAACATATGCATTATAGAAATTTAGCTCACTATACAAATCAAAGTGTTGCACTCAGTCATCAAGTACATACATGCTTCATTAAAGTCTAACCCATGGCCCTGTCAAACAATCTATCAGATTAGAAGAAATGCCCATTCCCTAACAACTCTAAAAAACTTATAAGTGTCCATCCTCTGGCATCCTTTTAGAATGAAAGTACCAACAGAAAGATTTGGCAGCTGAGACACTTCATCTTTACATTTAATTCTAGTCATTTTTCATTGAAGATTTCTACTATTTCAACCACCTGGAACTAACCTTGGCCTACAACACATTACTATTGAGGCATCAATTGTCTGCCAAACATTAACTTCTGGGTACATATCTACCAACTTTATCATTTACTTTATGCTTTACATATGCATTTGATTTTCCTTTGATTTTGCCTTCTGATTTCCATGTTGCCTCTTATTGGCAAATTTAGCTTGGCACAAACTATCCACTTCATTATCTTTGTTTATAGAATCCCACATTGTAGATTTTGATGATACAATTGAGGACATTTATCTTCTATTTGATGATAGTTCTTTTGCTACTACAGAGTTCAAAGAGGCTTCATAGAGAGCTTCCAAAGATTCTTTGTAGAAGGACCTTGCATGGGATTTGGATTGTAGCCATATGGCATGCATTGACATTCCACACATCAGTTCTTCATACATTATTTCTCTTTCTTTTCTTACATCAGCTTCTATAGTGACATATTATGTAGATATTCATAAGTCCACATATTTGACTCAGTCATCATATCAGCACTTCTCACGTGATAGCATTGGCTTGGAGATACTTGAGAAGCCTTTGAAGACATCATGGGAATCATCTAGGTCTTTGAATCATGTGAAGAATGCAAGCACATTCGTACTTCTTCCTACATATTCCTATCTAGAATGGGAAGATCACATCAACACTTATGTGGTTCTCTTTCTAACAAAGGGGAGAAATGTTGTTCAGTGTTCATGCATCATCTTCAGCATCTAGTGTCGATAATCTATCAGCACTACAAGAGACATTTTGAGGGGAGGCTACATGGTTTCTCTTCTCATATCAGTTTTGGGAGGAAGTATTTCTTCACATGGAGTTTTTTCCTTCTCATTTTCTGGGAGAGTCGCATAAACCTTCTCTCTTTTCTCTCCTATAAGGGGGAACATCTATTGTACATTGGTGATATAAGTAGTCCTTAGGGGGTCACATTTTGAGTCCTCCTATCCTCTTCTTCTTATTCACTTGTACAATTGTATTATGTATCATCTCTTTTTTGGAGAGGAGTTTTATTTCCCACTAGGTTTTCTCCTTTACTCCACTTATGAGAAATTTGTTGTACATGGGTACCTAACATGGCCTAGTAGCTAGAACCCATTATCTTTATATCACTACTCACTAAGTTGCACTTAAGGGGGTGTGTTAGTGTAAAAAGGGACATTATCAAACTAGTTAGCTTTTATCCTACTTAGGAGAGTCTTGTTCACACTAGATTAAGTCTCCACTTAGGGACTTTTAGATTTTTGTCTCACCTCATGTGGTTGAGACACATGTCCTCACTTTTTGAGACACCTAATGCATGCATACTTGCCACTTGCTCAAACACATGTCATTTGAGATAGACAAGTGTTTCACCTTTGGAGAGGTAGTTAGTCGTTGTGTCCTACCTTCCTACCTCCACTACCTTGTCTATATATGCAAGACTTCTTTGTACATTTTACTTAACTTTTGATAATATCATTAGGCTTATTTTGTGTGCTTGTAGCTTGTGGGAGTATATCCCAGTTCTTGCTTTCTAATCTTGGCAATCCCAACAATTTCTCTCATATCTTATTGCCCTAAATTGAATGAAGTGACAATTTAAGGTCTTCTCTCAGATCTATTTTCATTAATTTTAATTCTTTTATTGAAAAGACCAATGAAATGCAAGTATTTTTCATTGCTTTTGTTTCACTAAAGTTTAAATTTATGCAATAAATGGTGTGTCCTCAACTATCAACTCTTTCAATAATCTTGATGTCATTGAAATGATATTTTTTTGATGAGGTGGGGGCATTCAAAAAACATGAAGGTGTAGATTCATCAGAAGTTTAACATACAAATTTTAAAAAATTACATAATCAATACCCACCTAGACTTGAATAAAAAATAGTGTGTTGTCATTTACTACAAGTCATTTCATATTATCTCACAAAAGAAGTATGAAGATCTGCTTTAGTACAAAATCCAAACAAAATATTATCTATCATTTTCTTTCATCAAATTACCTTCTCATCTTTTTAACACACTACACTGTTGTATTTCTTCAAACCACACAAAATGATATTTGATGCCTTGGAAACAATCAAGCTTCTTCAATAAGTTACCAAGATTTTAAACCTTGGTATCATTTAGCATTTTGATAGCCACAAATGGCAGACCCTTGTTGTCAATACTTGGAGGTTTTTGTTTGTGCTATTTTAGCTATTATGCATAGCCTTCTAGTTCTAGATGGTATAGAGAGGTGAGAAGCTTCTTGATCATTTCCTCTATAGCATCTTGTTTGTTTTTCTTTATCAAAACTTGTGAATATGAGTTTGCAAAGATATTATTTTCATAGTTTTTGAGTATTTGTGTGCAAATACAATATTGGTGAATATCATTAATTTTAAATTCACTCTCTTGAGTATTATTTTAATGTGTAGGGAAAGTTAAGCATATACATAATGGAAAGCAAAGTATGGGTGGAACTAAGATGATTGTGTGCTTGCACTACTACTATCTCCTTTTCCTTTCAAAGAAATCAACAAACATGAGAGTATAAAGGTTTATTCATCTACTCAAATAAAACACCATGTTGGAATTCCTAATATCTACAAGCTACACATTCATGTTAGCTCTTCTCGACCCATGCCCTCATCCATTCAAAAATTTTCATCTCTTCAATGACTCCTGCTCTCTCATAAAAAGATTTTCCTAAACATTCTTGAGTCAACAGGAGATTTAAATAGCCTAGAGAAGTTATCTCTTGATAACAACATCCTCTCTAGGGTTTGATTCCTCATGCACTTGGTAGCTTAAAGAAACTAACTAGACTATAATTGTAGGGAACTAGTTGAGTGACACTTTCTCTAACTTTAACAAAGCACAAAGCATAAATTTCTTTGAAGCCAATGATAATTTGATAGATTTTGATAATTCTTTGATGAATACCCTTTTGTAGCCTTTAGTAGAGATCATCTTGAGAAACAATCTACTTTCTGACACACTGTGGCTAGATTTAGTAGAGCTTGAGATGCTTCGAGTAGCAGACCTCAACCACAACAAACTTTTTGGCACTTTGTAGTTAGGTTTTTTTATCACCAATCACTATATCATCCTAGTCATTCTAGTTTTACCATTGGAAAAGACTTGAATTTATGTAGAATTGTATGTATTTTTAGCTCATTTATCAATTTCTTCTTTTAGAAAATCAATTGAATTATACATATTACATGTATAAATATTTACTAGCGCATTCAGATAAACTACATTAAATATTGATTAGCAATGGCTAAAAATGTGATTGTTCATAAAATGCTTAAGTTCTTGAATAATGGCCAAAGATATGCCACTATCCTTTAGATTATAAAAAATGCACAATTATACTTAGAGGGGGGGTGAATTAGTATAATACAAACTCTTACTTTTTCACAACTTAATAACAACAACAATATCAATCACACAAGATCTATCAATGATGCACCACAAGAACACAAGATTTACATGGAAACCCTTACAGTAGAAAACCATGACAAAATATTGCTTATATATAAATCTATATTACAATCTTAATAGGCTCCAACCTACATGAGACTCCAATCCCCTCTTATATGATTAGTGAGCACCAACCCATTGGAGACACCAATCCCCCCTTGTAGATTTTGTGAGCACCAATCCGCAACTGAGCACCAACCCAGTAAGACACACCAATCTCTCGTTAAGGCACCAACCTTCCAAGGATCTAGATCACTATCTTCTACAAATCTGATCGTACTCACACAATATCCTTTCTTCACAAATCACATAATGTTCTTCCTTTCAAATTTGATCCAAAATATGTACAAACTCTTTTCTCAAATCTAATCAAAATTATGCACAAATTATTTTCATAAAACTAATCCAAAATATGACTTTGTCTTCCTTTTATATCTTCCCAAATACTCTTCCTCAATCTCTGCTAGATCTTCTTCTTTTATTTCTACATGTGTTTCCTCATTAATTTTACATGAACCTTCTTCACAAATCTGATTATTGTTCAATCTTCAATCTATTTGCATACTTATATCTACTTTGATAATCTTCTATTAGATTCCCATGTGCAGATCTGAATGTGTAGATCTGATATATCTTTTATTTCTAACACTCCACACTTCAAATATCAATCATAAAAAAATATACATCTTCATACCTTGATGAAAAGACACATCTCTTTCAAAAGAGACAGCTCCTCATAAATTGCATCCACTCACTTAATAATAACATTGCTTGTCTTTTAAATATAAATCACTACACTTAATTCCATAACAAATTGCATCCCAATCGCTACTCCTTTAATATATCAAACACTGCTCCTTTAATATATCAAACGCTGCTCCTTTAATATATTAATTGCTTCCTTTAATATAGCATGCACTTCTCTTTGTATATTATAAGACTTTTATCTTATGTGTTGGGTGCTCCAAAAGAAAGTCAGCCAGCATTTAAAACCACATCTCTTGTCCTAATTAATCGCACTGCATCTCTTCAACGTACCTCTTAACACACTTTTTGTCTTATATGTTAATCGCTACATCTTATCACATCATTCTTTAATAATTCAGTCTAATCCTCATAAATATGAAGAGTGCTATATATATATGATCGGTCTTGTTCTCTTTAATCACATTCTTCTAAGGAAATCAGCCTCACAATTATTTAAACTTGAAATTTGGCACTTATGTATGAGGTCGGTCAGCATAGGCATCTAATGTTAAATCTTTAATTTAACATTAACAATCTTCAATCGTTCTTAGAAAAGAGTCGGCCAATATACAACCAAAAAATCAAAGACTCCTCAAGGTAAGTCGACTTCTTCAACTATTTTAAATCTTTAATTTAAACTATAATATAATTGCCTCATTTCCATTTAATTTCATAAGGATGGTGATGATGCTTTATCTTTGATGATGATGATTTACTTCATGTATTGTATGGCATCAATGACACTATATTCCAACAATCTCTTTCAATGATATTACCTTGCATTGCTATGTTGACATCAATGACAACCATTTCCTATACTCTTGTATGTTCATTAATGATAACAACCATGACTACCTTCTTGACATCAATTCAACTATATGTCCAATAATATCCCCCTTTGTCATTGATGGAAACACAAACATAATCTTCTCTTTTTTCATTTCTTCCCCTTGCTCTATCTCTCCCCCTTTGACATCAATGGCAAAGGGACACTTAGTATACCTCTTTTATTCATAATATGTTTCTCTTTTTTGTGTTGCTCCCCCTATTTGTAAGGCTCCTCCTTTTTCTCTATGTCACTTGGGTGATTTGCTTCCTCTATAGCTATCCAACAATAAGTTGGATGATATTCTTTAGTTTAACAAATCAGGAACTTATCATTCTCTATGTGTCTTACCAGATTGCCTTCAACTCTTCACAAAGAATATCCCCATGTTTGTAATACTCCTTCTTCATCGTCATCTTCTCTTTTACTCACAAATTTATCTCCATCTGACACAACATCATTGCAAGTTTATATTGCCATGTTTGTTCTATTTGTCATCCCATCACCCTTTCTTGCATCTCTATCATCACTTGCATTTGGTGTTGTTGGTGCTTGTTGACCTATGCTCTACTTGATATTTCCTTTTCCCTTATTTCCTTTTATTTTTGTCATGTGTTCTTATGATATAACTTCAAGTGGTTAAGCTCTCTCTGAAGGAACCCACTCTGATACCAATTGAAGAACACAAAATTATACTAAGAGGGGGGTGAATCAGTATAATATGAAATTTTACTTTTTCACAACTTAACAACTACAACAATATCAATCACACAAGATCTATCAATGATGCACCACAAGAAGAACACAAGATTTATGTGGAAACCCTTACGGGAGAAAACCACATCAAAATATTGCTTATATATAAATCTCTTTTACAATCTTAGTAGGCTCCAACCTACATGAGACTCCAATCCCCTCTTATATGATTTGTGAGCACCAACCCACTGGAGACACCAATCCCCTCTTGTAGATTTCATGAGCACCAATTCGCAACTAAGCACCAACCTAGTAAGAGACACCAATCTCTCATTAAGGCACCAACCTTCTACAAATCTAGATCACTACGTTCTAAAAATGAACTTTCCTTAAGCCAAGTCTAGGCTCTCTTCACTCCTCTACACTACAAATACTTCACAAGGACTATACCCTTTTAATATGCATTGAAAGCCTCTTTGGGCTTGCCTAGAAAGGACCCTAAATACCTCGCTTGTTTCTTTCTAGGAGTTATCTCATTAACCAAATACGTGTGCCCTTCTTCCATTTGTTCCTTGAGAATGTAGAGCTAAGATTTGTAGACAATTGTTTGCTTCATTCTCTTTCTTCTTTCTTCTTTTATGAGAGTCATAACCAGACATGTAGTCCCACCCTATTAGTTCCTTGAACTTGCTATGCAAGCAGTGTTAAATTTTATTGTTGTGTTAAAGACCATACATTAGTGCTTCTGTAACTATGTTTTGTGTTAGAGAATACATCGGTGGTTTTATAACCTTGTTTTAGGGAAAACTCATTTCATGTGATCTTTGTGTTATATACACATATTTTTTTGATTTACAAAGGGTTTCTCTATTTTAAAACTTTTTGATAGATTCAACTCCTGATTCTAACATAAATATTAGTATCTCCATCATTTAAGTAGAATATAACATATTGAGTAAGCATATTCTTACAACTGAGGCCTCCTTAAGTTAAGATGTCACCCCATTGGTTTCTTGAAAATTCTCTACAAATAGTGTTAAATTGTATTGTTGTGTTAGACCAACAATGAGGCCTCATTTTTGTAACATACATCATTGCTTAAATTGTAATCATGTTTTTTTGGGAGAAGTAGATTTCAAGTTATCTCTGTATTATTTTCTTTTTTTCATTTATTTTGGTTTACTTTATGCATACACATAATTGTTTGTTTTACATTTATAGAGGATCCCTTTGTTATGAACATTTCTATGGCAATTGTTTCTTAAATAATAGTAAATTTTTAAATTTGAGATATCAAAATTTCTTTTATCATTGAAAAAAATTAATATATTATAAGAGTCTTTTTTAGAAACCAATTACACCATTATACATCATTATTGGTAAAAAACAACAACCATCAATACAACATACTATCCATATAATAGAACAACCAGGTTAGAATTAACACCACATAAACCATTAGAGCATTACCAAATTGCAATAAACTTTGGTCTAGTAATTAACCTTAATTTAACATTAAATTGTAAAAGGTTAATGATTCAATATTAAGGAGAAAAAAGATTCCCAACGTTTATTTTTTGAAAATAACATATTGTTGTTTACTTTTAATCTAGCTTTCTAGCTGGTTAGTAGTTTACTTAAGATTACATTCAATAAAAATTAGTTATATAATGTTGAGTTATATAGTTGAGACCATTTCTTTTATGACTATATTATTTGTAATGGTTTTTTTTTAATAGAAACAACTAGATTACATAGATATTGGGACCATACATCTAAATTAGAAGTTGTCCTTTAGTTAAGCTACTAAAAGTAGCCATTAAAATTTTTTAAGTAGATAATGTCTATACAATCTAAATTAGTTGTAGTTAACTAAAATGAAAATATCATATACAATATTAATGGTATTTGAATTAAAAATTTGATATCCAATGTAGTGCCTCTCCATTTTCACCTTGGTTGATTAAGTAGTCTAGCTAAGGAGTCTACAGATGAAATGGGACATGAGCTTCTATAAGTAAAAATGCATATTGTTATGTTAATATTACAGTCAGATGATGCAGTAGTATATTGTTAGGTTAGACGGAAAGGGTAACATCGTACCATTGAACGTATGGACATATGGGAATGAGATATGAATGTTAGAGAACCTTTCCAGTGCTTTGGCTATTATGTGTACCCTGATTAGTATGTTTGAGTGAATAGGTCCCTGGCATCGACTCCACCTGAATTAACAGGTCTGAGCATGCCTTGACCAATGAGAAACTATTGAACGGAGATAATGTAAGGTTTCCCTCAACTAGTCACCCTCCTCGAAGAGGATAAGTTTTCAGTCCCGTGTCCTGTTTGTATGGTCGTGATTGTATGTCCCTGTGGTTTGATCGTGTGTTGTTATCAGTTTTGATCAGTATGTGGTTCTATCATGTGATTTATTATTTTATTTAGATTGAAATTACTTTCCACCTTGTTTAATAGCCATTGATAATTAAGCTAGTAGAGTCATTTAATTGATAATATTAATGCAAAATGATAATTCATTAATGGCAATAAGCATAAATTCATTTATTGAGTAGTCTTAAAATATCCTCTTTCTAATTTAAGTTTTATGGGTTTGTTGAGCTGTTATATAACTATAATTTGGTAAATTTTGAATTTCATATATTTGAAGAATCTTCGGGAGAATGAATTGTGGGTTGGAAATAATGGTAGTTGAGAAAGTGGGTAGTTGTAACGGAAAAAGGGGATTGATTGCTTTTGCTATTTTGGATGCTTCTGTTTGTAATTTTGGGGAGAAAATTTGGAAAATGTTTGGGGGAGATTCAGGGAGACTAGTTGCACCAGGGGAAAACTTTTGGATCTTGGGGATGGCGGAATCACTACTGTTTATGGTTCTTTGTTACCTTTAGAAAAGATGCGGTAAGATAGGTTTTTCTTTTCTACCCGGTATGCTTTCTGCATGTTTAAGTTTTTCTTCTGTGTAGTTGTGCAAGGAAGTTTAAATTTTCTATTTGTTTTACATGTGAATATTTGATCACCATGCATGAGCCATTGCAGATTCTATCTGTGTTATTTTCATTGAAATCTTCTTGCTTGGTTTTCATTCATCTAATCTTTCCGTCAGATTTCTAAAAGTTCAAATCGAGTCATTTTATAAGGCATCAAACCCTCCCATGCTAAATCAGAACACTCATTTATGGTTGCTCTGTATCAATCTTCTAATATGATTCTTCATTATTTCGTGGCATACAAATAATCCTCTCTTTGTTGGTGCAATCTTCATAGTAGTTTAAACTCTTGTTTATGCTTGATAATTGTCCTTACCCTCTCCCTAAGCTTTTAAATTCGTGCAAGTCCAGAATGGATGAGCCGTCAACCTCCATGCAACTTCTTCTAATAGGAAAATCCATCTTCGACCATGCTTTGTTGTATATCCTCACCGTGATTTTTATGGGTGACTAATGATATAGTTTTAATGTTCTTAAGATAGCCATAAATCATAGAAGTCTCAGATGTCTCTAGTCCCGCCTAAAACATATCAAAAATTTTCCAAGTCTATAATCTTTTCAACAGTTGTAATGTGGTTTCAGCTATTCTTTCCTTGAGTATCGCCGAATCTAAAAGGCAAATTTTTGTAGTGAATGAAAGTTTCTAATCTCATTTGAGAGTTGTTCATTAGCAAGCTCCGTTTTATTTTCTTATAAAGAGGTCTCTTTATTACAATATTAGTAGCAAAACTATTGTTAATAGAAACCTTTCTGTTGGAATACTAGATGGTTATAGGAGTGTTTAGATATGATTAAAGCTTCAAATATAATCCCACTTGCCATAGTTTCTTTCAACTGATCCTTTTAATTGCTCGGATCTCCTTTATTTTCTTTTTGGTGCAACGTTACTTCTGGTTTGAGATCCCAAAAAAAAAAAAGTTAAGGCAAATTTATGCATTTCATATCGATGCCGCCATCTGTGATATGAACTTGCGTTGCTGATAAACCAGTTCGGTGAGGTGACTTCTTTCTTGGCATAAGCCAGTCTAAACCTTGGTGTATTCCACTACCAGCTAGTTAACCATGTTTGGAGATCCACCCTGACTTTTGTGTTAATTGAAACACCTTATCCTGTAATTTCTTTTCATCTTCTCCCTTCTTAACATCATGATCTTCTTCTCTTAATGAGGATTACGCTCCTTCTGACGTAACCTTATAGTATGTTTACCTCATGTTGAGTATTTATCTTATCTTGGAGACACATTTATAGCTGAGGCAACAAAACCCTTAGGCCATCGTTCGGCCCTTTGAGGCAATTTGTCATACACATCTTAAGTTCTTCAAATCACTCCATTTATGATAGCTTACTCTTGAAGTGCGTTGATTCACCTTTACCTGATGCATAATGATCATTCAAACTCCTGTGATGATTAGGATTTATGAATTTATCAAGTAAACCTCCTCTAATCAACTCCCAGCCATTGTGCAATTTTGGGTTTTTCTTTCAATCAAGGGAGTAATCGACTGTACAGCCTCTGTAGAGAAAGGCAACTAGAGCAAGATGGATAGGATGATTAAAGCACTCTTTCTTAAACCCTTTGTTGTGTGACTAGCTCTAGAAGTTCTGTTAAGTGCACGTGGAAGAGATGTTTATGTTGCTTTGTTGTCTTGTTAACCAGTGTGTACTTGAGTCATGTGTAGTCCCTGCACCTGTCAGTCTTCTGTCTTCATGTCTGTTGCTGCTGCGAAACCTTATGTTATCTCCTAGCACGGAGGGGTGGACCTTAGGGTTCTACGTGGTCAGGTGGTAGTGCTATTTTCTCCATTGGTTTTCCCTTGCCAATGTTCATGTGCGAAAAGGATGGATCTTGTGATGCAGATTCCAGATTATGTTCCAAATTGATGAGGCAGCTATTTACTCTCATGTGCTAGTTTTGTGTATCAAATTTGTCATATTGTAAGTGTTCCAATGTAATCCAGAAAGTGATAGTGTGAATGATGTAATGATGTACCCTTATGTATGGGAAATTGTATATGTACTTGTAATTCTAATTGTATGATCTTGTTGATTACTTATCTAATGTTTTATCATAAAAAGGTTTGTGTTCATTCATGTGGTCCAATAGATTAGAATGGAACTTTTGATGTTGGTTAATTCTTGATCCTGTTGAAGTTTAGTAATGCAGCTTAGTAATGCAGCTGCGAAACCCTAGAGGACGAGTTAGTTATTGATATGTATGGATGTCTTGACATTACTTTGTTATTTCTATCTTTAAAAAAAAAAAAAAACATTTGTTTAGCATAGTTGTGTTGTCCTCTGGGGTTTCCTAGCGAGGCATTACATCCAACATAAGAAGTCAAATTTCAAGATATTTGAATATCCCAAGGTATTTCTTTAGGAAGAAAAGATACATCAAGACATCAAATTACATTAAATAGGAAAAATTCCATAGATTACTAAGAACAATAAAAATACAAACAAAGGCACTCTCTAAGATGTCAAAATTTCAAAACATAAATATCAATAAAGCTAAGGTTAGGCCAATAAAATAATATTAAAGATATATATATAATGTATATTAAATATTAATTCTTTAAAACAATTTACTACATTAAAAACACACAACATGTTTTACCATTTTTATCTTCCACTCATTATTTAAAGATCAATGAATTGTATGGTTTATTGAAAAAAGAAAACCAATATCCTCCATGTATAGAGAAAAATGTGCAATTACAAAGATAGATAAATTCAAAAACCCCTATTTTCACATCATTTTAAAAATATATTATAATAGATTGAACAAGGACCAATTGGTTTTTGTAAACCTTGAGGCAAGTATAAAAGATATCATCCTCATTCTCCATAGTGCATCCTTTAATACCACACCTTCACACTCATTCATAGAAAACGTATTGCATGGATTTGTTTTTCCAATTCATATTGCAAAAGCAAGTATAATTTAATTATTTGACCATTCCAATTTTGTTATTTTTCCAACTCATATTGCAAAATCAAGAATAATTTAATTATTTGACCATTCAAATTTATTATTTTTCCAATTCATATTCCAAAATTATTTCCAATTCATATTCCAAAATTATTCTTGATTTTGGAATATGAATTGGAAAAATAACAAAATCCAAAATTAAGAATAATTTAATCATTTGACCATTCCAATTTTATTACTACTCTAACTAATTCATAAGAACTATTCTTATAATCATACCACAATGAACACTACATTAAATTCTTTTACAATTAAATAATTAAATAAATATTCTTTAGACTGAAGGAATTTAAGAGAATAAATACTCTTTTAAAACTTAAGTCTAAATCAAAGGATACAATAATTAATGCATCCACTATTACAATATAATAACAAATAAACTAACAATATGTATCCTCAAACATACATAAAACCATAACATTTCATATTTTCCTCATATCAGGGATCATTAGTCCTCAGCTAAGAGATGATCCAATGACATTTGTGTAGAGAACAAATCCGACATATCTGTCCAAAGCTTATCTGTATTCTCTGGTACGTGAGACGTTGGTGGCAATGTGCTTTCATTGAATTGCAAGTTCATAGTGTTGATGAAGAGTGCTTTGATGTTAGCCAATTCTGCCTCAATGCGTGAAATCTGCTGCTGCAATACGCAGATGATACCAGTGCAACCATACACGGGATCCTTCACTCGTGCATTCGCCTCGTATACCATACTATCCACTGCCAACGCTCTCTTGTTTTCTGGAATTCCCTGATACATAAAACAACAATACTATACTGGGATTTTGAGAACGTCAAAGAAATAAAATCAAATTTTACAGCAAGCGTAATTCAACCTGTAATGACGATTGCCTGATTTTCCATAAACTATCCAAAATTAAAGCTTATATTGTTTAATGACAAACATGAAGTTCTGAGAAAAAAACGTGTGTTAATTTCTGGTATAGAGAATAGAAAAACGTTTGAATACAAATAAAGAACACATATAATTGCACAGAGACATAAGAATCTAACGTCACAAGAATCTAAAGCAGTTCACTAAATAAATAAAGAATACATATAGAATACATATAGTTGCATAGAGACACAAGAATTTAAGGTCAGAATTTAAAGTGGTTCACCAATATGGTTACATCCACAGGAAAGCACTATTCTTAAATATCAGGAAAGTGCTTTTCTTAAATATCATCTACTTCAACAGTCATTCGCAATTTTGACCAATAAAAATAGGACAAATATTTACCACTTTTTATTGTGAAGGACATGTGATGATATTTAAATAGAGTGAGGAGAAAACAAAACATTAATCTTTTTATTGATAACAACAACATACATAAAAAATTTCTCCCATATATATACAAAACAAAAGATACAAATAAACCATCTAACTTCATGTCCTAAAACCTAATTTACTGTCAGCTTATAAATTGTCACATTATTTTCTCCAAAGAGATCTAAAAGATAAAGTATACAAATAGTTAATAAAGCTTACAGATCTATTCTTATCTAAATAAATGAATGAGATTACCTCCAACATTCTTATCATATTTGTTCTGGGAAATATTTTGTGCACGATGATAAATCTTTGTTCATCGTTTGGTGGGAAATAAGGGGCGAGTATGCATGAACTTGAACACCGTCTTTTGAGCAGTTTGCAACCTGCACAAGGTGCCGGCCATCGCGATGAAACAGCGCCCTTACATTCTCTGGGTTTCCTCATAATTGTTATATGATTACCAAATCTTTTTCTAATTTCTGGGAAGAGCAGCGGATTGTTATTAAATGTGACCAGGAATGTACTCGAAGACTTATGAATTCGACATTCACGACTCGGTGTGGAAACTTTGTGTACACGGTTCTGTGTAATCTAGAAGTTTAATATTCAAAGCGGCATTAATTGTCCGCGCGTCTTTTCAAACAGCGGCGTAACAACTAATTTCCAGTATGACGTGAAACTTTTGGGAAAAGAATGTAAGCAATTTATTAATCGATGTGATTGAAAATTTCTGAGTATTGCTATTTTTCAAGCTTTCTCACAGTTTTCCATTAAATTCTAGTAATGTGTAGAATGCAAGCACATTTCATTTTCAAAATTAGTGCATAGCAAACTTGGATCTGTCGAGTCAATGGTGCTGCTAAATGCTTGGACTGTTCATCGAAGAAAAACATACAGAAAAAACAAATAAATAGTTGTTAGGCTTTTTCATGTGCGCTGGAAGTTGGAAAAGTTGTTTGAAGGTGTTTTATTTTATGAGAAAAATAACTCCTTTTAGTATAACGAAGTATTTTCAATTGGCCATATTTATATTTTTTATCTCTTTCATTAGTGTTGTCAATTATGACGTTCTCCTTAATGATGTTATAAAGTGCCTCATATGTTTTATAAAGCTTTTGGTTCCGCCAGTAAAAACCAAGTAGTAATATCTCGTTCATTAGTGTTGCCAATTATGACGTTCTCTTTAATGGCTATAAAGTGCCTCACATATTTTATAAAGTTTTTGGTTCGGCGAGTAAAAACCAAGTAGTAAATTGGTTTGGAAAAAATAAATTAGAATTAAATAAAATGTCAAGTAAGCTAACAAAAAGAAGTTTACAGCTATATATGTGGGGCTCCTATTTTATAAGAAAAGATTCATTTTAATCATATAGCTACATTTTTTTGATTCCATAGGACTGACCTTGGCCTAAACATAGGAGCCCAAGCTCCCTCCATGGAACTACATCCTTAACTTATTCTCTTAAGCAAACATTGCTCAAAATTTTAAGAGATTTTTTAGCAAACAATGGTCTTATGATTTTTTCTTTTTTTTTTTTACTTATTTCAAGTAGTTATCAAATTATAATTTTTTTGTAATTACTAAATTGTTAAGGTAAACTCTAAAAGCAAACAAAAAATGGGAGGGTAGATCAAATGTGCAACTACATGGCAATTTGATGGTTAAGTAGTGGTTACATAGCATCAACCCACTCTCTCCACTTACAACTGAAGATACTCCACTATTGTAGGAGAAGATTCTAACTATACATTATACTAATTAAAAAATTGCATGAAATTGTGTACAAACCTTAAAAATTAAGTCATAACTAGTTGCATAGTATTATGTTGTTAGAAATGGTTAAGTAAGGGGAAATGCTCAAATTTCTTACCATTCCTTTAGTCTTCTAAAGCTTACACCTTCCACTATATAGCATTTGTCCAAAGTGGCTTATGACTAATACCAAATAGACATAAGGGTCTCATAGAGTCTCCTAGAATAATTGTTGAAAGTCACATTACAAAGGATTAATGGGCATCATTGATGTTAATTAATAGAGCACCACACTTTGTGCTAGATTGTCGGTTCATGCCATTTGTTATGAAATAGTTGAGTGATGTGTGATCTCCTTGATTACAAATCAAATGGTATCAAACTAGTTGTTTCATTTGAAAAAATTATGTCTTTGTAGGTTGCGAAGTATAATTCATCTACAAGGTCAAGTGACAATTTTGAGATTTGCTAACTTTTGTGCCAAAAATTGAATTGAAAGAGTGGTTGAGAAGGGTAAGAATGACAAGAGAAGATGGTGGGAAACTAGGTTTTAGAAACTTAAAGATGTTGCTCAAATTTGGAGTGTTGAGGAGAAGTTGGAAAGATTAGAGACTGTGATGCTAGTTCTAATCTCTAAAATTAGAATCTCAAAGGAGAACACAAAAGAAAGAGAACTAGAAAGAGTAGAGATGGATGATAGGAAAGGTGTGTTGTAAACCTTGCATAATATTAATAAATATAAAAATAAATATTCAATTGTGGTGCATCTTAGAGATGTGGATACCACATGGATTAGGCATTCTTGGGGATGCTTGTATGTTGTATGAGACATTGGGATAAATATTTAATGAGGGTGTCACATTGAGAAAATATTTATGATTGAGAAAACTTAGTACCAAATATTTAATTTGGGGTCATAGTTTAGTGAGCTCATGGTTTTGAAGCACGTGATTTATGTAATACCACTTAGTGGTTTTGTGCAAGATTGTCTTTATTAAATCAAGCACATGAATAGTTGTTAAGATTGGCTTGTGTAACCTTTGGGTTATTGGGTAAGGTTGAATTGAGCATCTCTTGTAGGTTGCATATGTTTCAAAGCATGGATTGGGATGTGTGGCTACATGGTTCTCATTTGCTTGTTCACATGGAGGAATGCAACTAAGGTGCTTGATGCTTAAGAAGCTTTGCATGGAGACTCTACAAGTGTATTATAATCTTGATATTGAGATAATACATTGAGTTGTGTGGATGCTTTTGGAGACTGAGGTTTTTCCTTGAAAGGGTTTTCCCAACGTACACCTGGTGTTATCTTGTGATATGCTTTGTTATTGTTTTGCATTGTGGATTCTAAATACTTGTTTTGCATTTGTTTCTGTCATAAGGGTTATGTGGAAATGGTATATTTTGCTACAATTTCCTTTATTTGGTATCAGAAACTAATTGCTAAGTTTTAGGAGGAGACATCCTTCTAGTTGTTAGCTCTTGGTATGAGTGGAATCTTGTGTATAGTTGAATCCATGGTCTTACAAAAACATAATGAAGGCATTTTCAAGGTTTCAGATGTGTTGTAGATCTTAGACATTATAAATCTAGGGTTTTGAGTTGATTTGGTAAATGGGTTTTTGATTGGGCTCATTTTATGAGTGTTGTAGGGGTGAAGTTCTACAGATGACCTTCTGGGAAAAAATAGATCTCACCATTAGATCCAAAAGGTCCAAAAACCTATGGATTGATATAAAACTCAACTTATTTTGGAGAAAAAATTTCAATCCTTTTTTGGGTGCATGGAGGAATCTTCTATAGTTAGAATCCATGCAACTGTATGGAATCCATAAGGTCTGTACAACCATACCTTCTACTACAGTCACTATACCATTGACAAATCTACTAATGTCATTTGAGAATATTCCTTCATAGGCACTATGTTGATAGATCATATGATCACCAAAAAAATATTTAAAAAATATTGTATTGCGCAAGTGTTGTGATGGTGATGATGTCAACAAAGTGTGCACAATTTGTTTCACAAGGCCAACCTCATTCTCATGGGAGATTAGCTACTAGTCAAGAATTGTTGGTTGTGGGGGATTGAACCCCCAGCCGCTCCCAATGCTACTCATCCTCACCCATGCCATAAATGGCAATGTTTGTTTTCTAAGGCCTAAAGGGTCAGATTTCATCTGAGAGGCATAACTTTCACCCATAGTATCAAATGTTTGACTTCTTATAGTCCACAGACAGCTCTTTCCAAGAACTATGCAGTGGTATTAGTGTTTTTTTCTAGATTTTTCTATTTGTGATAGAAATTTATAGTTAGAATCCTATTTTACTCTTATTGATTTGACATGTCATCTTGTGCTCATGATGTCTATTTTTGGACTTTTTATAGGTGACAAAGAGCATTTTCTCAGCACTTTGCAGTGGATTAAATGTTTAATCACTTGGTGGAATCTACAGAATTTTGGTTGTCTCTTAATTTAAGGACATGGATGATTCAAATGTGAGAATTAGGATTTATTTTAGTAGGAGTTTGATGCAGGTGAATAGAGGGTGGTAATCATGGTGTCACATGGAGATTCTTATATCTATGGAGATTTGACATGACATTATGGTTTATGCAAGTACATAGTATTGGTTATGGAATTGGCTTGTTTGGTGGCCTGGAGCTCCTAGATAGCCTCTCAGTCCTATTGGATGGTAATGCTTGCATGTTTCTAATTCATGTTAATTGAATCTATGGTTATGCTTATTTGTGATATTCCATTGTTCTAGTTTAACCATTTTGATGTTTTTAGACTTGTGGGTCTACCAAATGATAAGTGGATTCAAATTTTCATACATGTCCTTGACATGCATGGTTTTGCAGGTTTTGTTGGCAAGAGACACTATGTGGCTTCATAAGTGTTGTCATTGATGGCAACAAAGTGTATCCCACACATCTGTAACACATAGTATGCATATACCGAAAGTTAGATTGAAGAGTATTTTGGTTCGATGAACAAAAATAGAGCATGCAGCAAGGTCTGACATTCAGGTCCGGATCTCTCAAATGGTGTAACTCAGCAAGTTGCGGACTTGGACAAGTCAAGAGGAGTATCATGACTACTAGATTTTAGAGATTGAACCTCCAATGATAAAACATGGAAAAGTTATGAGCATCTGAGTGTTGGGTTCCTGACAAGCAGAGCAAACTAAGGAAGAACTGACCAGCAAAGTATCAGACTTCAATCCAGATGAGAAATTGATGGTGATCAAGCTATTTGATGGATCATACAATATTGGCCAACATGATTGATGACTTCAATATCTATGATTTTGATACGCATCACATATCAAGCATGGATTCAATCGACAGATCAGTATTTTGTAAATATCTTGAGTATTCCGGTTGCTGACTAGAAAGTAGTTGAAATCCTTTGTACGGATATATATATACCAGATGGATTTTGGTATGAAGGTGTGTATGTAGATGAGATGAAATAAGGTGCGAAGAAAGGCAGAGATAAGTAAGGAAGCAGAAATACAAGTTCGGTATGTAACAGAGCAGCAGCACTAGAGCAGAGGAAGAATGAAGTGTATTAGATCAGTATATTGAGCCTAACCAGAACTGAACTTCAGCATTTGTTGATGCCTCTCATCAGTTCAAATACCTGGTTACCTTCTATAAACTTTGTAGACAGTGAGTCTCTTGTAGGTAGTGTGCCTCTTGTGAGCAGTGTGCTTGGGAAGTGAGCCCTAATTGGCAAGTGCCATTTTGTATTTCTTATTCTTCTAACAGAGAATACAATCTTGGGTTAGTCACCCCATGGTTTTTCCCTTAACAAGGTTTTCCACTTAAAAATCCTTGTGTTATGTGTGTTAATTTTATTTTTGCTCTCATGGTTATGTATGCTTATATGTTTTGATGCTGCACTAATTGTTAAAGGAGAAAAGAAAGTTAATATATTTGAGATAACTAATTCACCCCCCCTCGGTTATCCACCTTGTTTCCAACAATTGGTATCAGAGCTAAGTTCCTCTAAACAAAGCCTAACAACTCAAGGAAGATCTAGGAATCTCAATGGATATGTATGGTATGAAGGAACAACTTCAGTCTGCCCTAGATGATCTTGAGCAATCTCACTCTGAAGTCAATAACTTGAGAGAAAGACTCAAACAAGTTGATGATTTCATAAATGATCTAAAAGAAAAACTGAGTATCTCTGTGAAAAAGAGAAAGGAACTACTTCAAAAATTAGCAAGTCAGAATGAAGTCAATGATACTAATGAAGATCTGAATGAGAAAAATAGGCTATGTGAGAAGCTATCAAGAGGTCATTATGGTGAGGCATGAGATGGAATCAGGGGTCATGAGATTCACCCAAGAAAATGAAGAGAAAAGGAAAACTGAAGATAATCTAAAACAATCCCTCAAGGAGAAAATAGAGGACTGCCACAAAATAGATAGAATAATTAGGCATCTTGAATCAAATCTTGAAGAAGCTAGAGATAATGAAGAACAACTTGAGAATCAGATAGACACTCTTAAACAAGATCTTCAAATAGCAGATGAATACAAAGAGAAATTCAAGATAAGCTCAACTCAACTTGAAGTTCTTCCTGAAAGCCAAAAGAGGGTAGATGACAAGCATGGCTTGGGATATGAGAAAGGTGAAAGCTCTGGATCTGGTCAAAAGAATTTTGGATCAGGAAATCAAAGAAATAAGCCTAGAAGACCTCTGGTAAGGCAACCAAATGATCAAAGATATCCATCCTTCAATGGATACTGCTTCAATTGCAAAAACTTTGGTCATAAAGCAACTTAGTGTAGAAGGAGAATGAATCAGATCAATCCATCCTTCTCCGGACAATGTTTCAACTGCAAAAAGGTATGGTCACAAATCTCATGAATGCAGAAATATGCAAATAAACAATTCATTCAATGGTAGATGCTTTGCATGCAATAGAATGGGACATATGGCTAATCAATGCAGATTAAGAGGATATCAGTCAAATATGCAAAGAAATGGTGTTTGTTACAATTGCAATAGATCCGGTCATATTGCTAAATTCTGCAGAAATAAAAATCAGGATAAAAAGGGTCTGGTGCATCATAATCAAAATCAAGACAAGGGAAAAGGCAAAGTGAATGCGGCTGAAGTTCAAAGGGAGATGAGCAAGATTTGGGTAAAGAAGAGTACAGAAAATAATGGGGATGGATCCACACCAGAATCTTGTGCTGATATTCCTTCCAAAAACTGAATAGATGAGCTCTGGCTCAAGGGGAGTCACAAAGAAAAATAAATTCCCCCAGCTAGTCAATTGATGCCTAAATTTGGCACATGAAATGTTGCAGAATAAAGGGTTCTTAGAAAAATATCTAAATAACCCTTGGTAAAGATATGAAAGATCTGCATGGAGTTTTGCAAGAGTTTAATCATCCAAAATTAATCCGATCTGACAGCCATCTGGTAAAAGCAGGATTTTCATAAATAGATCCGGTATGATTCAAGGTTGAGATATCTTGATCTGTAGATTCATGGCATGATTAGAGGAAAGAAGATACATTGTCAATTTTTACTAAAAATGATTCTAAGTGCATCTCAGTGATTCGAAAAGATCTCTCTCAGAATAAGGCAACCAGATGACTTAAGTTGTACATTTATTGCAAAAGGAAATTAGGGTTTGCGTAGAGATAAAAGGGTTCTTTTACTCATCATTTGTACATTTGCATTCAAGAAGAAGAAAAGAAGAGCTCTGCATCAAGTTTTTACAACCTTCTCAAAGATCAACCACAAAATTTGATTCAACCAGCGATTTGTTCCGGCTCTTTTTCTTGAACCCTGAAGCATAAAAAGGTACTTCCATTTTGAATATCTCTCTCTGAATCTTTTTCAAAAATGGCTACTCCAATGGTTGTTAAGATCACTGATAGGCCGCACCCAAAATTCAAGAAACATCCTTACAAATCCCTAGAAGTTGATCCCTTAGGCACTTTTTCTAGCATTCCGCATGGGGTTCTGCACGTAGAAGATGTTAGGGTTTACATCCACGCCAATATTGAGGAATTTGGAGAATCTAAGTTGATGGACATCTACCATAAATAATTAATAGATGAATGTTTTGAACTCAAACCTCAATACAAGGCCCTCCAGGATAAGCACTTTGGACATTGCATCCACTTTCCCTGTTTTGTAGAAGATGAATGGGTCCAATATGTTCTTAGCAGAATACATGACAATTTCATGTGGTTGATGAAGCCCTTCAAGATAACAAAAGATGCTATTAGGGTAGTAACTGGACTGCACTCATCCAGTGGGTTGCCTGCACTCAAATCTGTCAAGAACCAAACAGTAAGTGAAGCTACCAGATCTAAGTTTGACAAAAGAGCAATGACAATAGAAGACATCACAGATCCAGATATCAAATTTGCCTCTATGATAATTGGTTATAAAATCTATCATTCCAGCAGGGAGAATTCTGTGTCCGGGACTGCAATATATACAGCATATCAAATGCTAAGGGAAAATGCAGACTATGATCTATGCGGCCTTCTCCTGAACCAACTATTAGAAAATTAGTAGAAGATCAAGAAGGACAAGAAGAACTCATTCAAGTATGGGTGTCTGATACTGTGTCTATTCTTCTACTACATGAATGAGCTACCCGGATCAAGTGGTTGGGTATGGCAAAATGATAGACCGGTTGCCATACAGATCAGAGACTATATGTATGGACTTGGTGATGCTAAGGCTCAAGGTACAGCACTCTAGGGATACTTTAAAAACTTCCAAAGTATGATGTAGGCTAGAGAAAGAATTCCTCAATCCATAGTTGAAAAATACAAGGATACAGTGTGTTTTATGGTAGACACTGATCAATGTCTAATGGAGGCAGTTGAGCCCAAAACAGTTTGGATTATGCCAATGGGATATGAGGTTGATGAGAAAATCTTGGAGCTGCATATCCAACACTTGCTGAGTCAGCCTAAGGACCCTAAGGTAGAAAGGTTTGGAACCTTTCAAGAATTAAGTGTAAAGATACATGTTGAGCTGAGACAATCAGAAATAAAAAGGAAAGTTAGAAGGGAAGTAGAGCAAATTGCCAAAAGATATGGCATATCAAAAGAGGCAGTTGATGAAAACAGAGAGAAAATAGAAAGGGCTGAGAAAGAGAAACAAGAAGCAGAAATAGAAAGTGTTTCGGTGCAAGCCTCCTCCCAAACTAGATCCTCCAAGAGCTCTACACCTGCCACCTCTAGGAACTCAAGAGCCTCAAAACTGGAAGCCAAGACATCTGGAAAGGGAGAAAAGAGAACGAAAACAAAGGCCACAAAGTCCTACATAAGCCAAAAGGATGATGAAGGAATAAAGACTGATGAGGAAGTTAAGAAAAAGAAGAAGAAGAAAACATCCGGGGAATCCTCTGCCAGCAAAAACAAAGAAGAAAAGGCAGAACAATTTGTTGAAAAGACCACTCTTTCTATTGATGATATCATCAAGGCAGTCACTGTGGATGGAAATCTACAACCAGTAATAGAATTTTATGATGATTATAGTGATACTGACAAAAGAATCTTGGAAGAAGCTACAGTTAGGTACCTGAATATTTATAATAAAGCATTTATTGAAATCATTTCATTAATTCCCAAGAGTCTAGAGAAGGTGCTTGAACTTAGAAAAGAGAATGCTAAGGCAAAGGACTTAGAGATCTGAGAACAGATTGATATTCAGCTCTATCCTTCCATTACTCCAAAGCAAATGAACATGATCTTTAAAGACTGCAAGAATGAATTCCAGAGCAAAGCAAGAATGAACAAACTAATGCTTGGAGAGACTGATCAGGTAGCAAGAGAAATAGAAGACGTCCTCTGGAATGCCTTCAAAAGATTAAATCTTCCTATTATAGAGGAAAAAGATGAAGAACCCTCTACCATGGATGTCGAAGGATTAAATGCATCAAAACAAGAATCTACTAAGAAAAATGTAGAAGGGCCAAAAGAGATGGATGAGGAGAAATCTAAGGACTTGGATTCCTCTGTTCCGGAAGAGGAAGTTTGTGAAGAAGTTAACATCTCTCCTCTGGATCCCGCTGTAGATTCGGGAACTAAAGGAGAAGGAAGAAAAGAGGAGAAAGTGAGTCAAGAAGAGGAGAAAAAGGGAAGAGAAGAAGAACAAACAGAGAAGATCTCTGATGATAGCTCTGAGATTCCAAAGGAAAAGAAGACTCAGTCTCCGGCAAGAGACACTGCAAAGGCAGTGAAGAATTTCTTGACCAAAGAGATGATGGAGATAGATGAACCAGATCTATTCCAAGGACCACTATATTTTGATTTCGTCTATCCAGTGGACAGATAATGAAAATAGCATCTTTTGCCCAAGCTAAAGCAAAAGAAAAGCTTCTAAAATCTCACATGGAAGACTGTGAGCTAATAGAGATTACTTTCGAGATGCTGGAGAAGATCATGCCATCCTTCCAAAAGGATCCTTCGGCCTCTCCATCTAGTAATTTGAAATCTCTGGTTAACTCTGTTAGCACCCATTTTGATTCCTTAGAGAAATCGGCAGAAGAGAAAGTCCGGAAAGAGTTTTTGGGAAAGAGATTCACTGAAGTACAGGGACTCATAACTAATGATAGGAGGACCCTAGATATTGGGATAAAGAGCTTAGAAAATGCTATTAAATATGGTGGGGACATGTACAAATTTTGTCTATCCTAGTCTAAGGTGACAAATCATATTGAAAAGAAGGTGAAAAAACAAGAAGGTAAACTGTCAAGTGTATCTCAGAATTTTAATCCCCTCACCACATCCATAATGAATCAAGAATGCCAGGCTATTGCCATTATAAATGAAATTAAGAGGCTGGACAAGGAGAAGAAGAATATGATAAGCAGGATGAGTGAACTTAGAGGGATAATTATCCCTAAGTTAGAGGCAATGCATGAGGCCTTAACTGATGCTTAGACCATAGCCCGGACCAGTGATCCGACAGACTTAAGAAGGGCAGAAGCTTATGCATTTTTGTTGAGTGGTCACATCTCAATTTTGGATAGGATGAAGCAGAGCTAGGCAAAAAGATTTGTACAGTTGAAGACCACATTTGTGGATATACTCAAGTATATGTAAGTATAACATGTATATATACTTATGCGGCTATGTATAGGTTGATTTTTGCAAATTTTGGTTTGTGGATTCCACCTTTTGCCATTGATGTCAAAGGGGGAGTGAGGAGTACTAAAAAATGTGGAATCTAGCTAAGGGGGAGCTCCCGTAAAACAATGCACAAGACAGAGCATCAGCCAAGGGGGAGTTTGCTGCGACACTTAGTCATTTTTCACTAAGTATTGCCATCAATGCCAAAGGGGGAGATTGTTGGAAAGAGACACTATGTGGCTTCATGAGTGTTGCCATTGATGGCAACAAAGTCTATCCCACACATCCACAGCGCATAGTATGCCTATACCGGAAGTCAGATTGAAGAGTGTTTTGGTCTAGTAAACAAAAATAGAGCATGCAGCAAGGTCTGACATTTAGATCCGGATCTCTTAGATGGTGTAACTCAGCAAGTTACGGACTTGGACAAGTCAAGAGGAGTATCATGACTACTAGATTCCAGATATTGAGCCTCTGGTGATAAAACATGGAAAAGATATGAGCATCTGAGTGTTGGGTTCCTGACAGGCAGAGCAAACTAAGGAAGAACTGACCGGCAGAGTATCAGACTTCAATCTAGATGAGAAATTGATGGTGATCAAGCTATTTGAGGGATCATACAATATTGGCCAACATGATTGATGACTTCAATATCTATGATTTTGATACGCATCACATATCAAGCGTGGATTCAGCCGACAGATCAATATTTTGTAAATATCTTGAGTATTCCGGTTGCCGACTAGAAAGTAGTTGTAAAATCCCTCAAATCCATCACAAAAGTAAAACAAAGTAAAATGAAGTAATAATTCACTTAAATACAACATCACAATAACCAAAATCAAAAGATGTAAATAATCTGCTTAGATACAATATTTAATCATAAACAATAACTTCATCAATAAGAATCAATAGAGTCAATAAATCTTCACAAAGAAAATTTCATCAATATAAAACAAATAAGTCTTTAAATCTTACATATTCATGAGCTAAATCCAGGTAATAAGCACTATGAATCAATATACATAAATCCTTTGGCAACATGCCATCATACATCTAAATAGGTACAATAACAAGTACATCAATAAATAACAAATCAACACTCTTCAGCTGCACGAACCAAGTGGTCCACCACCTACAAACTGAGAGACGGGAACATGGCTCAAGTGCTTTTCCACCCAACCATGAAGTAATTACACTTCCCCGGATCCCTTCATGAAATGAAGGAAACCCAGCCCTACACGAAATGTCTAGCTACAAGGTAAAAACTGCAAGAGGGAACACTCGATGCAAGCCTGATGTCTAAAAGTGCAATTCTAATAATGAAAAGCAAATTGACTCATAACAGGATGTGGTAGAGATATATATAAATAAGTTTTGCTAGACAAAATAAACATATTTTTTCAATGACATTCCGATTAGATCTAGTCATTTCAAGTAGCCTGGTCAATTCCTAAAAAGAGGAAAAGCCATCTCTGATATATCCACATTCGTCATCCTAGTCCCAAAAGTAACCCAATCACATTCCTACATAAAAATCTACCTTCTTTCCCCAAGAAATAAACAAGAAAGTGAATAAATAATTCAATAAATAATTGATCAAATCACCTATAACCACCTCTAGTCCATTTCTCATGCATCAATAAAGAGCACACATTTCGATCAAGCAGTAATAAAGCACATCATAAAGCAATATATATTTGATTAGATTTTCAATTCATATTTCCATGGTTAAATAGATAGTAGATACTAATGCCTTTGCTTCATATAAAAATATCGTTTCATAAATCATGCAATAAAATCAAATGAGGAGGTTTGAATACTCAACTCTCATACAATGAGGTTTCATGCACAACTTATGTCAAATATCTATCTTTCATCAAGATCAAATAAATAGAATAATAGAATAAAACAATTAGTGTTCTTTTATAAATCATTTCAAAAATCCCAAAACACCAATCAAGGAAACATACTTTTCAAACAATAATTTCATTCTTTGTTTCATAATTTTGCAACCATAAGTTTGTCATTTTGATACAATCACTTTATCTATAAATCAATTATAATTCACAATATAATATCCATTCTAAATATTTTCAGCAATCCTACTGTCAGACCATTGACAAGAGACAACTTTGACCATTTATCTTACAATAAACACCTTTTATTCATCCATAACACTTTACTGTCATTTTAGTGACAGGAGGTTCAGAATAACCAGTAAGAAAATAGAGATAGACCTCCTAGCAGAATAGTGACAGGAGTTGTCACAGTAATTTAAAACACAAAAACAGACAACAACAATTAATCCAAAGGTCTGTCATTCGAAGGTAAGGTTAAAGATAATGTTTAACAGCAAAATAATAGTGGAAAATAAGCTATGGAAACCTAAATAATTCCATCTATGTGGAGAAGTTTCTAAATCACATATTAATTCCGTCAATGAATAAAAGTTGGTTCTTTTTGTTAAAATTGATTTCTACAGCAGAAAGAAAATTTAATATTCTTAGTTTAGATCTAACAAAGGTGAGTTTAATTAGTTTGAGATTGGAAAAACTCCATTTCATAGTTTTGAGCCAACAACTTAGTTTACTAGCCAATCTTAGCATGAAATCAGAATGCACAAAGCAAGGAACAACAGTTTGCAACAACAATAAGAAAACAGTGAGTAAAATGAGGAAGGTTGATCTATTTTAGCAAGGTAAGATTGCCCAAGGTGGATTTAGAGGAGGTCGGCTTAGAGAAAAATAAAGGTTGAGCATAAACAAAATAAATGCCATCCAAACAAGCTGAAAACTATTATTTTAACAGTCACAAAAATGTGATTTCAATGTAAACAATTCTTAAGAAGAAAAACCTGGAGATAAGGTCAGTCAATGGGTTGAAATTGAAGCTGCTATTGCTAAGGATCTTCCTTCAGTCACTGTTCATCTAGAAGCATAACTTTTCTCTTTTTCTGCTGCTACAAAAGGTTCGTCTCTGCTAAAATCTTCAGTGCCTTCTCTTGCTGCTCCATAAAAACATGTCCTCTTCATTTTCAAAAACACTCACTACAATTTGTGAATTTTTTTAAAGTATTTCTGGGTTTTGTTCTACTCTTCTCCATCTTTCTGGAACATTTTATGGTTTTAAATTTTATTTTGATATGACAAAGTTATCACCATTTTACTATCACTGTTCTTGACTGGTTTTTCTCTCATTTGCAAACGCCTTTTCTTTCTCTTTTTTTTTTAACAATTCCCTTTTTTTTCTTGTTTTTGGCATCTAAAGTTTAAGTTTTTAACTCATTTCAACTCAAGATTTTTTTTTTGTTTGCATGAGAATTTTAATTTAAAAATACTCAATTTTCTATTTAAATTAAAACAAAATAACTTAATTTATCTTTCTGTCACGTACATGACAGTAATTTATTTAATTCTCTTTAGCTCTCTAAATATAATAATACTATTATTAATACTATTTATCTATTTTAAATAACATAAGCACTCCAATGAACTCAAGATGTGATGATAATAATAATAATATCTTTTAATTAGCTTGTTGTTGCATGCATGACAGTAAGTTGATTTTAATTCTTTTTATTTAAAATTCTAAATATAATATTATTATTATTAATATAAGTTAACTATTTTTACTAAAACACAATTACTTTAAAAAAACCAAGAAGTAAATATAATACAATAATACATATATATATCTATTATAAGTTAATATAATTATTTAAGTCTATTTTACATATTGTCTTCCAAATATCTATAATCATGTAAATAGAAAACATTATTTATTATTTATTTAATAAATTACAAACATATATATTTCCTTATTTAAAATACGATACACCATTTAAATATAATTCGAAAAGACATTTAAATTTAAGTAATCACATCATGCATTCGAAAGTAATTTTTAACACACTAATTTTCTAACATCTAATCATCATTCACGATTAATAATCACACATCAATGCATAAAATAAGCCATTTGAAAAATGCATATGCAACTATGTGAGTGTGTGATTGCATCAGGGTTAACCATCCCAAACAATTCTTGCCAAGTGGCTAGAACACCCCTACCTCAACCATGTTCTTGTATTCGATGAGTACCTGCATTCATTCGCACTCAACTCGACGTCAATAGGTTAATTCCCATAAATATAGCTGAAGAAAAATATCATAATCATACCGATAATATTAATATTTAAATCAACTTTCTAATTTATGTAAATATATCATCATGATAATTACCTTCACACATGTGGAACTTAATCGAAATAAAATAATCATGGTAAATGTTCACTAATCTAGAATAATAATATAGTCCATAAAAACGAGACGTGACATCCTTCCCCACTAGGAAGAGACAGCATCTCGATGTCTTATTATAATCACCATGAAATAAAAAGAGTAAGCACACTCCTGTTATAAAAAGTAACACATCATGCAACACGGTATTATAATAAGCATCTCAACTAGATTAAGGAAATTAAGGGTATTCTGAGTCTATATGCAATGCTTCGTTGTAAAGAAAATTACCAATAATTATTTTTTCCTTTCTATTAGTTTTCATTTTCAAACTTCATTATCACTATAATGATTTCTATCTCATATACTAACTTAAAAGGCATATCTACCTTCTACAACACACATAACTGCTCATATAAAGATATCAACAATATGTTCAGTTTTGTCAAGCATGCCTACCCACATGAGACATCTGAACATTGCCATCCAAGGATGATAAACAAGCATCCCATGCTACTTGTTATCATCATCGGCTAGTACTTATCAACATTAAATAAAGGTAAGAGTTTCAATAATAAATCCAATATCAACACTAAATAAAAAGAGAAAGTTCCCATCAACAAAAAGTTAGGATCATCAACACTAAAATAAGATCAACATTAAAATAGGATCATCAATACCAAAATGTTCAAAATTACAATATTAAATCATGATTTCAATCAAATGGTCAATCATAGAAAAATCAACATGTTTCCAACACTAAACTTCCAAAGAATCAACAATAAGGTAAGTAGATCAATATGTTTTCGACACTAAATCTAAATTTTTTTTTTTTTTTAAATAGTTTGACATGATTTCAACATTAAATAAAGAAGATCAACATTAAATAATTTCAACATTAAATCACAAAAGATCAAAATTACATATGTTGACCTATTTTCAACACTAAATTAACGAAAATTCAAAGTCAACATTAAATTTCAAAAAGAACTTCTACTAAATTATATTCAATTAAGCTTATGGTACTCGAGGTATTCATAAGTTTCAAGCATAAATAATAAGACTTTTGAATCAAAGATAATCAAATCTCAAAAGCGAAAGGAGTAACTTGAATGTAAAAGGTCATACAAGAGGAAGATCTCAACAATAAGCTAATACATCCAAATAAAAGTTATTCAACGTCAAAGAATGGAAGCCATCATATTTTCAACACTAAGTTGGCAAGTCTAATAATAAAGGTCTTGAACCTTCTAACTTAACCATAATTGAAGAATCAACTCAAACTCCACATTTCTCAAGTAAAACAAGAATAATATAATCTTTCTTATTCAATTTCAAATTCACATGCACATGAACCTAATCTACTTAGAAGTACATTTAATACATAATCCAAAATTTATTCATCTTAGGCTTGTAGCCTATTAAGTCACCCTAGCATCAACAATGGATTACAATATAAGTATGAAATATCAATAATATTCAATATCAATCCAACGTCTTTGGCTACATCTACGAGCCAAGGAACGAGAACATGGTTCGGCGCTTTTCCACCCAACCACGAAGCTTACGCTTCCCCGAGACCCTTCTAACATGAAGGATACCCAATCCTACTCATAGAGCCTAGCAATATATATATCAGTATGGAGGATGGAATCTGGTGTGTGCCTATTAACCTACATGCATCCCTACATGAATGCAGCATCTCATTAATAGGATGAGGCAGAGAATTATATCAATAAAAACTAGGCATACGTCCATCTATTTCAATGGTCCATTCGTCTATTTCAACGTCAAAAGTTGACTTTGGCCAAAGTTCGAAACTAATTTTTATGGTGACGTAGATTTTGAAAAAGAAAATCTATTTCTCTGTAATTCCTCATTCAGCACCCGTCCCGGAAGGTAACTTTCCCAAAACACATAAAGCATAGCAAACAATGCAATCACTTTCTTTTCTCAATAAAATATTCATTTTCATTCAAGCATGACTTAGGAAATAAATAAAACGTTATGTTTGATTTCAACATACTTGTGTAATTTTCCCCAAAACCAAAACAATCATAACAAATAAGGCTATACAAGCTTTCATTTTTCTTTGATTCATAAAACAAAAATTAATCAATCTTTTTGTCTATTCAATGTCGGTTTTCTTTCTCATAATGCAATTGTTTTATAATAATGCATAAGATTGTTCCAATGTGTATATTCAGTTTTATCTCATAATAATGGTTTATTTCTCCTTTGTTTTGCAGGTTTAAAAGACAGAGTTTTAGTCATGTTATAAATGGATGTTTTCCTCATGTATGATCTTTCAAGACTAAGGAGTATATATATATATATATATATAATCACTCACAAATAGAAAAAGAATAGATTTAATGACCTCTATTTTTTTAAACTTTCGGCATAGTACTTGTTGTCCTCAATCATTTTTTTTTAACAGTAAGGTTTTCAATGTCCAATGCTTATTATAGTAGAAAATCAGTCTCAAATGTTCTAAGTAGCCATGAAGTCATTCCCACTAGCTTTACACTGCATATTCATTCATATTTCAAGTCGCTTCACAGGGTATACGACATATTCAGTTTAGTTTCCTTGTCAAACAATGGTATTCAGCATAAAATACAATATCATTCCTACATAACTAAACCATTCATAACAAAAGATACCAAGCAATAAAAAAAATGCATCTCATTCAAAGAAGTCACAATCATCATGCAATGACACACATATAGCCATACATAAGCAACATCTAGCAACCAAAAATCAATTCAAGATAGAATCAGGTTCCACATGTCTATTCACGTCACTCTCACAAAAGGAGTAGTCACGTTTCTCCCAAACATAAGGGTAATACATTAATGCACTACTTACATAAAAGACAAACAAGAAGAGGGAGAGTTAGGTTGGTGATTAAGTTCTCGCCCAACATCCCATCCACTTGATGGCTAACTTACTCCACAACAGGACATGATAGGAATATCTTAGATAGCACGCACATCTAACTGTAATGCAAAAATACTACATCTTCACTCAAAGGGAAGACTTATGTCAAGCATCACTTAACCATATCCTCAAGAACAATCATCAGGGTCTATCTAACCCGTAAAAAAGAAAGCACATGCTATTCACAGCAGCCAATACACAAGGACCCACACATGCTTAATCAAACTGAGCAACACACACACCCAAAGCTCCCAATGTTCGAACCGCGCTCTGATACCAAATGTAAAATCCTAAATAAAAAATCACCTATAACCACCTCTAGTCCATTTCCCATGCATCAATAAAGAGCACACATTTTGATCAAGCAGTAATAAAGCACATCATAAAGCAATATATATCTGATTAGATTTTCAATTCATATTTCCATGGTTAAATAGATAGTAGATACTAATGCCTTTGCTTCATATCCAAATACCGTTTCATAAATCACGCAATAAAATCAAATGAGGAGGTTTGAATACTCAACTCTCATACAATGAGGTTTCATGCACAGCTTATGTCAAATATTATTTCTATCTTTCCTCAAGATCAAATAAATAGAACAATAGAATAAAACAATTAATGTTCTTCTATAAATCATTTCAAAAATCCCAAAACACCAATCAAGGAAACATACTTTTCAAACAATAATTCCATTCTTTGTTTCATAATTTTGCAACCATAAGTTTGTCATTTTGATACAATCACTTTATCTATAAATCAATTAAATTCACAATATAATATCCATTCTAAATATTTTCAGCAATCCTACTGTCAGACCATTGACAAGAGACAATTCTGACCATTTATCTTACAATAAACACCTTTTATTCATCCATAACACCTTACTGTCATTTTAGTGACAGGAGGTTCAGAATAACCAGTAAGAAAATAGAGACAGACCTCCTAGCAAAATAGTGACAAGAGTTGTCACAGTAATTTAAAACACAAAAACAGACAACAACAATTAATCCAAAGGTCTGTCATTCGAAGGTAAGGTTAAAGATAATGTTTAACAGCAAAATAATAGTGGAAAATAAGCTACGAAAACCTAAATAATTCCATCTATGTGGAGAAGTTTCTAAATCACATATTAATTCTGTCAATGAATAAAAGTTGGTTCTTTTTGTTAAAATTGATTTCTACAGCAGAAAGAAAATTTAATATTCTTAGTTCAAATCTAACAGAGGTGAATTTAACTAGTTTGAGATAGCAAAAACTCCATTTCATAGTTTTGAGCCAACAACTTAGTTTACTAGCCAATCTTAGCATGAAATCGGAATGCACAAAGCAAGGAACAACAGTTTGCAATAGCAATAAGAAAACAGTGAATAAAATGAGGAAGGTTGATCTATTTTAGCAAGGTAAGATTTCCCAAGGTGGATTTAGAGGAGGTCATCTTAGAGAAAAATAAAGGTCGAGCATAAACAAAACAAATGCCCTCCAAACAAGCTGAAAACTATTATTTTGACAGTCACAAAAATGTGATTTCAATGCAAACAATTCTTAAGAAGAAAAACCTGGAGATAAGGTCGGTCAATGGGTTGAAATTGAAGCTGTTGTTGCTAAAGATCTTCCTTCAGTCACTGTTCATCTAGAAGCATGACTTTTCTCTTTTTCTGCTGCTACAAAAGGTTCGTCTCTGCTAAAATCTTCAGTGCCTTCTCTTGCTGCTCCATAAAAACACGTTCTCTTCATTTGCAAAAATGCTCACTACAATTTACGAATTGTTTTAAAGTATTTTTGGGTTTTGTTCTACTCTTCTCCATCTTTTCGGAACATTTTACGGTTTTCAATTTTGTTTTGATATGACAAAGTTATCACCATTTTACTATCACTATTCTTGACTAGTTTTTCTCTCCTTTGCAAACGCCTTTTCTTTTTCTTTTTTTTTAACAATTCTCTTTTTTTCTTGTTTTTGGCGTCCAAAGTTTAGTTTTTTAACTCATTTCAACTCAAGATTTTTTTTTGTTTGCATGAGAATTTTAATTTAAAAATACTCAATTTTCTATTTAAATTAAAATAAAATAACTTAATTTATCTTTCTGTCACGTGCATGATAGTAATTTATTTAATTCTCTTTAGCTCTCTAAATATAATAATACTATTATTAATACTATTTATCTATTTTAAATAACATAAGCACTCCAATGAACTCAAGATGTGATAATAATAATAATAATAATAATGATGATGATGATGATGATGATAATAATGATGATGATAATGATAATAATAATAATATCTTTTAATTAGCTTGTTGTCGCATGCATGACAGTAAGTTGATTTTAATTCTTTTATTTAAAATTCTAAATATAATATTATTATTATTAACATAAGTTAACTATTTTTACTAAAACACAATTACTTTAAAAAAATCAAGAAGTAAATATAATACAATAATACATATATATCTATTATAAGTTAATATAATTATTTAAATCTATTTTACATATTGTCTTCCAAATATCTATAATCATGTAAATAGAAAACATTATTTATTATTTATTTAATAAATTACAAACATATATATTTCCTTATTTAAAATACAATACACCATTTAAATATAATTCGAAAAGACATTTAAATTTAAGTAATCACATCATGCATTCGAAAGTAATTTTTAACACACTAATTTTCTAACATCTAATCATCATTCACGATTAATAATCACACATCAATGCATAAAATAAGCCATTCAAAAAATGCATATGCAACTATGTGAGTGTGTGATTGCATCAGGGTTAACCATCCCAAACAGTTCTTGCCAAGTGGCTAGAACACCCCTACCTCAACCATGTTCTCGTATTCGACGATTACCTGCATTCATTTGCACTCAACTCGATGTCAATAGGTTAGTTCCCATAAATATAGCTGAAGAAAAACATCATAATCATACCGATAATATTTAATATTTAAATCAAATTTCTAATTTATGTAAATATATCATCATGATAATTACCTTCACACATGTGGAACTTAATCGAAGTAAAATAATCATGGTAAATGTTCACTAATCTAGAATAATAATATAGTCCATAAAAATGAGACGTGACAGTAGTTGAAATCCTTTGTGCGGATATATATATACCAGATGGATTTCGATATGAAGGTGTGTGTGTGTGTAGATGAGATGAAATAAGGTGCAAAGAAAGGCAGAGATAAGTAAGGAAGCAGAAATACAAGTCTGGTATGTAATAGAGCAGCAGCACTAAAGCAGAGGAAGAATGAAGTGTATTAGATCAGTATATTGAGCCTAACTAGAACTAAACTTCAGCATTTGTGGATGCCTCTCATCAGTTCAAATCCCTGGTCACCTTCTATAAACTTTGTAGATAGTGAGTCTCTTGTAGGCAGTGTGTCTCTTGTGAGCAGTGAGCCCTAATTGGCAAGTGTCATTTTGTATTTCTTATTCTTCTAACAGATAATACAATCTTGGGTTAGTCACCCAGTGGTTTTTCCCTTAACAGGGTTTTCCACATAAAAATCCTTGTGTTATGTGTGTAATTTTATTTCTGCTCTCATGGTTATGTATGCTTATATGTTTTGATGCTGCACTAATTGTTAAAGGAAAAAAGAAAGTTAATATATTTGAGAAAACTGATTCATCCCCCCTCTCAATTATCCGCCTTGTTTCCAACAAGTTTTACATGATTAACCAAAATTTGTGGTTTTGTAGATCTACAGATAATTTATTTTTTAGATTGTGAATCCCATGGGTCTGTTTGTGGATGCAATATTATTGTAACTTTGTATGCATGCTTTGTGCATGGTTCAAGGAGGTTATTTATAGCTTTCTTGATGTGGAGGTTTTGGTACATGATATGGGTGCTTTTAGGAATAGATCTATCTATTAGAGATAGATGATCTCCTATAATGAAGATGTGAATAATGATGTCATGTGGAGTTCTTGATTATGTAGTTGGAACTTTGGTAGTGATTTGAGGTAGTCTTTTAGTATCGATTAGAATGGTAATTTTGCCTTGGGAGCTTTTGGATATTGTAATAATATAGTTAAAGTTTAATTGGCATGAGATGATCTTTTGGGTGCTCATGGATACTAAATAGATAGGTGAGGTTGGAGATCTCTTGTTTATAGGGATCATGTGTTGAGATGGTTACTATTTGATGAGGTTTCACTAGGAAGACGAAGGAGCCTACACTTGGAGCTGGATGTGAGTTTAGCATGGACCTGATGAGGAGATGATGCAAAGAAAGGACTTACTCAATGCAACAAGACTCTTCTCATACACTACATACAATGATATGACTCAAACAATGCTTAAATACACTCTAGATCACCCTAGACACCTGATTTCAATGGCCCCAAAAGGCATACAACAAGGAAATCATATGAAACAATGAAACTTGGATTTGTCAAGACCTTCTATAATTTTTATGGTGCCTCAAAACTCATTCTTACTGCAGGCAAGTGATTTCATGGATCTATGTTATCAAACCCTAGAAGCAAACTAGGGTTCTGCCCTATTTTAGTAGGGTTTTGAGAGGAACAGTCCTCTATAACTCACCAAGATCAAAAGATATCAACTCCAAACCTTGAAACTCTTGTAGTGCACATCAAAACAGTCCTTCCTTGAAGTTTTCAAAATTTTCCAATGGTCAAAACTCGAGAAATGAATTTTTTATTCATGACTAGAAACCCTAGGCTAAATCCTGCCTATTTTTACAAAAATTTCTCTAAAATGCACAAAAGACCATGAAATCTCATGAAACCAAAATAAAATGAAAGAAGAAAAGTTTCTCCATCTTCCCCAACTAGTTGTAGGTCCGTACTGTACCGTACAGGGCCATACACCTGGGGTTTTTAGTCTGATTACACAGAAAAATGCATAAAAATGTGTCAAAATTGATGTATTACTTCCTCCAAATCTTCTCCAACCCTTTAGTCATGTTTACAAGGCATTTTATGCTATTCCCAATCATCTCCTGACTTCCAACCAAGCCACAACTATTTTTTAATCAAAGATTGAAAAGTTGTCATTACAACATTGACAATATTGACAACATTTGAGCAATTTTTACCACTTTTGCCTAGATTGCATCTAATGACCCAAAATGGTTCTAGATTGACTTAGGATGGTCTCAAATGACCTTATTTAGATTAATCAAGTCAAAACAAAACAAAAAACAAAGTTTCCCAAAATGACCCGAGGTGCATCAGGGTGCCCCTGCACCAAGAGATTATTCATGGAGAGAGTCATGGTGGCTTAGTGCATCTCAAGAAGAGCAATCTCATTCCCCACTCTCAGTCCACTCAATGGTGAATCATCTGATAAGTATTTTCCACCTTGTTTTTAGAAGTATTTTTTTTTATGCTTTATCTTCGCATGGGAATTAGTCCTGAGCTATCGATGTTAGTTCTGGAGGGCTTATTTGAGGATTACTTGACATGGTTTATTTTTCTTTTGTCTCCTTATGCATATTAGTTGTTATGAGGATAGTTTTTTTAGGATTGTAAAGGATGGTTTTGGGCATATTCCCTAGTTTTGGGAGTGGATGTTTTGTTTAACCTTCCTTTGGTTTGAGAGGCTTACATCACTGTTTGTTTATTAATATATTGTATGTTTTACCATGCGGTTAAATGGTTGGATGTTGAGAAGGCTTTTCTCTTATGGGGTTTTGGGAAGGAGATCTTACTTGTCATAGATAGAGCATTTAAAGGTGTTGATAGAAGGACATGCTACATGGTTTTGATTTGTAGGTGTAGACACCCAAAAATAACATAAAATTGTTATTTTGCCCTTTCGATCATGCCTTTTGTATTTCACCTAATTTCTCTTATTTGATTAAATAATTAACTAATATTAATTATTTAATTAAGCCTGATTATTCTTCTATTTTTTCTAAAATAATTAAATAATATTAATTATTTAATTATGTCTAATTATTGCTCTAAATTCCATAATTTATCCTCTTTCTAAAATTAATTAAATAATATTAATTATTTAATTATTAAACTATTGCTTCTAAAAGAATAATTCAATTCAATTTAATTATTTATCTCTATTTCATCCCTCATCAAATAAATAATATTTAATTATTTCTCTCAATTATTTCCTCTCTCATGATTAAATAATATAAAAATTATTTAATTATCCCACTTCTCAAGTTAAATAAATTTATCAAATTTATTTATCCCTCTTCTCAAATTAAATAAATCAAAAATTTATTTAATTTCTCTCTCAAATTAAATATCTCAAATTTGTTCAACTCAAATCTCACGTTGCTTTTTGAGAATCAATTCAAATATCTTATTTTATTTCCTCTAAATATCTTATTCTCACACATGTTTGAATGACAAATAATAATAATAAAATATTAGTATTTATTCAACACATGTCTATTTGTTCTCCACCTCTCCAAAACTAACTTTGAGATCTCAAATCAATCTCCATAATTTTTTAATGTAACTCAAATCAAATCCTTCTATTTTGAGAGTTAACTTAGTCATCTCAAATCAATTTCCTTAAATTTTGAAGTCAACTCTTTAGTTAACTCATTCAAATCCCCTGATTTATGGATATGATTCCTTATTTCTCTCTTGCTTCTTGGCTCATGAATTCCTGACCGTTGATCATATTTGAGTTCTTTTCAATCTCAACCGTTCATTATTTTCCATGAAAACTATATAAACGCATGTATCCTTTACCATTTGACAACACTTCTAAATCGTAATCTTACTCTATCATTTTTATTTTCAAAATTCTATCATTCAACCATTATCAAAAGAACTTGATCATCATCAAAAAGCACTCGAAGCACTCTATCATACAAGCTATTACATTATGCAAATCTAAGAGCCATCATCACAAAGATCATGAGAAGAAAAACAAAGCTATTTAGTGTTGATTTGTTAATAGTTTTATTTTACATTCATAGTTTTATCTTACTTTGTTGATGTGCATTAGACTTGTAGTCATATTTCGTTGTTATAGATGTCTTATTAATCTTGCTACATTTCTTGTGATACAATAGGTTTCCTCTCTATGGTCTATTGTTTCTTCCTAGAGGTTTGTGTTCACATGACATTGGAGTTGAGGTCTGTGTGGAGTTCTTGTGATCATTATGGAAGCTCTTTAATCTATGTCTTCTATGATGTGAAGAACTTGGAAGTGATATGGAGATCAGTGGTGAGAGAGTATGCAATAATTTAGTTTACAAGTTTGCAAATCATTATGTGTGTTATTTGGTATTAGATGATATTGATGACATTATCCACACCCTTCTTATGAGTGTTATTAGTGGACTCTTGGATGCTTTGATTAATTTCATATTTGACATGTATTACCCATGATTATGGATTGGGTTGGATATGTTGATGGAAAAAGGTCTACCTATGATGATGTGTATACCTTGGTTTTAAGGTATGGTTAGTTAGATGTGTTATTAACTAGTTGTGGTTGCTATTCTAGTTGTTGGTGAGTTTTTGGCAACTACTCGGGCCTATTTGTTACCATTGGATTTGGCATTTGTGTTTGGATATCAAGTTGAGGTAGGATTCATGCTTCTATGTGATAATTAGTGTGTCATCATTTTTGGATTGGATCTTATCTTTCATGTATTGGCATGATGGAGGATGATATGGTTCTTGTTTGAGATGGTGATCACCTTGGTTGTTGTTGTAGGTATCTTGATGGAGCACTTGGATATGGATGGTACGTGTTGGATTTAGGGATTATTCCCTTGATGATTGGGTTTACTTTTGACCCCTTATACAATGTATACAACAAGTGGGAGAATGTTGGGAAAGGTGGTACATCTTTCATAAGACTAATAATTCTAATAATGTAAAAATAAATATCTAATTATGGTACATCTTAGATATGTGAATACCACATGGGTTAGGCATTTTAAGGATGCTTGTATGTGGTATGAGACATTGGGATAAATATTTAATGAGGGTGTCACATTGGGAAAATATTTATGATTGGGAAAACTTAGTACCGAATATTTAATTTAGGGTCATGGTTTAGTGAGCTCAAGGTTTTGAGGCACATGATTTATGTAATACAACTTAGTTTTTTTGTGCAAAGTTATTTTTATAAAACCAAGCACATGGTTAGGTTTTGAGATTGGATTGTGTAACCTTTAGCTTGTTGGTTAAGGTTGGATTGAGCATCTCTTGTAGATTGCATATGTAAAAGCATGGTTCTCATAATTTACTTGTTTATAAGGAAGAATGTAACTAGGGTGATTGATGTTTCAAAATCTTTGCATGGAGACTTTGCAAGTGTATTGTAACTTTTATCTTGAGATAATACATTGAGTTATGTGGATACTTTTGGAGGCTGGGTTTTTCCTTTGAAAGGGTTTTTCTAGGGTGCATCTAGTGTTATCTTGTGGTATGCTTTGTTATTATTCTACATTGTGGATTCTAAATACTTGTTTTTATTTTTTTCTCTCATAATGATTATGTGGAAATGGTATATTTTGTTGCAATTTCCTTTCAATAGAGCAAGGTGAGTCCTCTAAGGGAAGATTATTCAAGGTAGAGGAAAAAATTGATTTAAAAACCTATGATGATGAGACTAGCATAGAGAAGTTGGACTAATGGGTGTCCCAAATGAAGGTATACTTCAATCTCGATTAGCTATCCCCACATCAATAGTTTTATTTTGTAAGATTAAAACTTTCTGAGCATGCTCTTACTTGGTATGAGAGCTATGCTCACTCTTTAGAAATTAGGAAAGTGCCATTGATTTCAAAGTCGGAAGACTTAAGGGGATGCCTTGTAAGGAATTTTATCCTATATTCCATGAAGATGAGCATGTGATGCAATGCCATTACTTGAGACAAAAGCAACGGAAATGCATGCATGCCTATACAAGTGAGTTCAAGAAGAAAGAAGTCTAAATGGGAAAATATATTAAATGGATAAAGAAGTTCTCATGGCATTTTTTCATGGCCAAGCCCCAAGATATAGATGAGGCATGTGTTCATGTGCACTACCTTGAGCTAGAAAAGAAGGTGAGCTCTTTCAATAATAACAAGCAAGGTGAACAGAAGTATATTGGTGCTAACAAGAATGGAGATAAGGGTATTTAGGAAAGAGCAAGAATGATGCTACTTCTACTATTAATTCAAAGAACATGGGTAAAAGCAAGAACCATTGCTCCCATTGTGAAAAAGATGACCATAAGGCTTATGGAAAATTAAGACTTTCATATTGGATCTTAATAACTAAAATTTATTTTGTGAACTTGATAAATGTTACATGAGATAGCCATAAGGCTTATTGAAAATATAGAGTTAAATGGGCATGTATCTTTCAAAATAAATTTCCTTAAACACATAATTTTGAGTGAAATAACAACAATACTTTTGCTCTACAACTACTAAAAGTACCCATTCATTGTCAATATGCACAAAATTAAAATGGAAGAAAATTAATTCCATACAAGAATCGCAATGAAATCTTGCAAGGATTTACTAGCTCAAATGACCAAAAACATTCCAAATAAAATATTTTTATATTGAACATACACTTTATTATATATTTGCATGTGTTGGGGACTAGTGTTTATTGGTGTAAGTTTTATTTCATTTTATTAGTTTATTATGTATTTTCCTACACCTAATTTAACTTGCTTAGGATAGTCGAAGTATGAGTCATAGGGTGAGAGGCACGTAACATTCCTCCAAGGGAGTCACTCTTTCCTTTTTTAAAGATTCATGAGTTACACTTCCTAATGGTTGAGATTCCCACCTCTTCTTCCCTTTCCTAAATGCACTCATCCTTTTTATATTTCATATCTTGGTTAATAGAATACCATTATTATTCTTATTTGGTTTTTGAATCTTGGTCTTATAATACTATTTATGACTAATTCATAGGAATTAGGTCTTCATTATTTCTTTCTTATTACAAAATCTAACATGATATTAGAGTCACCCCCCTAACCCTGGATGGATCAAACTCAACTTTGATGGGGCTTCTAAGGGGAACCCAAGTCAGGCGGGAGGGGGTGGTCTTCTAAGAGATAGTAGTGGAAGTATTTTGGGAGCTTATGCAAGGTAATTGGGAGTTCAATCTAATAACTTTGCTAAGGCTTACACAACTTTCCAAGGCATCTGTATGGCCAAGCAACTTAGGATAAGGAAGTTGATTGTGGAAGGCAACTCTAAGAATGTTTTAGACATGCTCCACTCTAAGGCTAACCCTAATTGGTCGGTTAAGGACCTTATTGAAATATGTAAAATTAAATTAAACTCCATGGAGAATGTTGACTATAAACACATATTTAGAGAAGGAAATACTAAAGCTGACACTTTAGCCAACATCGAATGCAAGATTCATGATGTTCTTAAGTGGAACTTAGGTGATGACGTCCCCGAGTAGTTTCAAGACTTAATTTGCAATGAGGAAACCAATTCAAATTAATGCCATGAAGGCTTCTACAGAGAAGGGGTCATGTCACACAAAGTAGCACAACAACAGGACAACTAGTAATCATGGTTTGATATGCCTCAAGCCCCATGCTTATCACATCCAATGTATCCGCATCTGGATCATTCTTAACCTTGCTATTTTTAGAAAGAGCTGGAGAGCTAACAATTCAAAGGATTGCAAGATGGGTGGTGACCTCCTTCAAACAGAACCCACTAGTTATGAAAACATTAAGGAAGATGAGGATCTTTGGGAGATTCTACAGAAAGGCAATTTCGCTCAATACATTAAGGCTATGAATGGTTATGATACTATTCTGTCCAAGGAGTTTCCATATTCATGGAAGGCTAGGGTGGTGTACGTTAGAGGGATTTTCTTTAGTGTCACGGAGGAGTTGATTTCTGAGGTCACAGGGCTCCGCATGGAAGGCACTAGAATTCTGAAAAAGTGAAGGGAAATTATAATGAAGATATGAAGATTTACCTACAGAATGGCGAGAAGGTCAACAGGCTATAGAATGGGTTCAACAAAGAAGACCTCCCAAGAGTCTAGAAGAGGGTGGCAGAAGTTTTAATGAGGTATGTTACCCTTGAGAGAAGATTTAAGAGATTTCATGCATATATTTTTCCTCTACTTAATCATTTTCGCCATGGTTTAAAGATTAACTTCCCTTACTGGCTATTTACGTCCTTAGAGGACTCGGTGCAAAAAGTTTTGTTGGGTGAAAAGCCCCTTCCCTTGCACCAAAGTCTTATTTAGAGATTATTTGGACAAGTTTTTCATCATATTTAGTGAAGATGTATTGATTTACTCCTGAAACATGAAGGAACATGAAAAACACTTCTAGATAGTGTTGCAGTGTCTCAGGGAAAACACATTATATGATAAATTATCCAAGTATTTATTTTTCATAAGGGAGATTTAGTACTTGGGTTATATAATCTCTGGTGAAGGAATTTTGGTGGATCCTACCATATTTAAGCAATACTTGATTGGCTCACACTAAAAATGTTAGAGATTGAGGCAACTCATGGTGAGAATTTAAGGCAACTCACAGTAGATATTAGTAATTCTAAACCTAAAGAATTGTTTGGGATGGTGCTTATTCTATTAAGCATTGGGTTCTAGATAATATAAATAGAAATTCATGGTGCTAAGGGAATTTGAATAAAATAAATTTATTTTCATGGAAGGACATAAGATGTCGTATACAACACACCTTAGAGCCAATAATTTGTATGCAAATTTAAAAGAGTATAGTACTAGCTAGGAATGAAGAAGGAAATTACAAATTTTGTGGAAAAATATTTGAAATACTAGTAGATCAAGGTAGAAAATGGCCACCTAGTAGGCCTACTATATCCCCTTGTATCTTAGAGTGCAAATTCAACTTAACTTATCCATAGATTTTGTCACCGGTTTACCAAGACTATGGTGCAAGCATGATGCAATCTTGGTAGTAGTGGACAAGCTTATGAAGGTTAACATTTATTGCTGACTCAAGATATAGCTGATCCAATGATTTTCCCAATTGTATGTAGATAATCTTATTTAAAGATTCATTCTTCACTTCAAATTTTTGGAGTACATTCTAAGCTTCTCTTGTGATGCAGGAGCATCTAGGTCCATGTTGTTGGCAAGAGACACTGCTATGGTATGGATCTGTATGTTGTCATTGATGGCAACAAGGCTCAAAGATCCTATCACCATGATAGGAAGAGATATCTCTGGAAGAACATATTAGATTCTAGGTTCGGTTGACAAAAAATGGCTAAGTATGGAAAGTATGCAGAGTAGAGGACAGTAAGCTGGACAATATGCCTCCGCAGATGATGATCCAACAATGCGGTTCAGGTATGATGTTCTCAATTTTCTGATAGTGTTATGCCTTAAAGATTATGTCCTGACTTCCTCTGGAAGTCATCTTGGATAAATGTCTAAGTCCGGGTAAGCAAAGGTATAGCAGGAACAGTGAACAGGGCATAGTGCAATGGTCTGCATTCCTCCACAGATAAGTATTTTGTTATGCGGTTGTAAGGTTTTGTAAACACTTGTATGAAGTATCTTATCCCAGAGTTAGGAGATATGAAGTTCACCGAAAGGTTAGCTACAAGCTATTAAGTATCGGCATAGTGTCTGACAGAGTTTGACAGAGACAGAGTCTGATTTCTGATGGTCCACATTTCTCTGCAAGATGGTATGATGCCTTGTGGTTCTAAGGGTAAGATTGGGAATGTGTGAAGAGTCCTTGATATGATTTGGAAGTTGTTTGTGATCCACGGTAGAAGTTGCAAGTCAGCAGATGAACCTGTTAAGCTTACTTTTGAGGAATATGCCAACTGGTGAGATAAATCATGGTGTGGAGAAAGGATATTGTGTGAAATATCTATACAAGTATTTGAATGATTAGAGTTGACCTATATGAACACATTTGGGGGAAGATTTGGGTCCGTACAACCAATAGTGTATTGGATTGAGTGACAAGGTACATCTTTTTATGTACACATTTCATCTCTTGGATGCTGACCTGATTACGAAATTAAATCATGATCCTAATATGTATATATATATATAAGAGAGATGATCTTCAATTAAGTGTGTAGTGAGTGGGAAATGTATGTGTGTGATGCAAGGATGTGAATAGTGGAGCAGAGTTAGAAGATCGGCAGCGATGAAGACTTGGGATTCAGAATACAGTTGTTAAATGACTGCACCCTAGCATAGTAGCAGATGCTTAAGTAGTACTCATTTCTCTTGTGTAATTATCTTGGAAGCAATTTTTCATCCTCAAGGCAATGAGCCTTCAATAGGGTTTAACAGCCCTTGTTGTAATCTTGCTAGGTTTAGGGTTGAGGCAGCGAGCCTGCTAAACTTAGTTGTACTTCATGGCAGTGAGCTAGTATGTTAGGCTCATCGAGTGACCAAGCCTAAACATCATTTCTATATAGATTGCAATATATATATATATATGAGAGCTAGTCCTCTCCATGGTTTTTCCCTTCTTGGGTTTTCCACGTAAAAATCTTGGTGTTCATGCGTCATGGTTTCATGGTTGTTGTTCATATGCATATTATGTTTTTGTTTTATTAATTTTGGGAAATGACTGAAAGTTAATGTGCATGAAAAGATTTTTAGAACACTGATTCACCCCCCCCCTCTCAGTGTTCCTGACAATCAACAATTGGTATCAAAGCAAGGTTCCTTTGAAAAAGTTTAATAGCTTAAGGAAGAATTGGGATAGTGTGATCATGGTAGCAAGAAGGTATGGAAATTATGAGAGGTACAACCAACTAGAAGCAGCTCTTATGGATCTTGAAAATTTTGAAGCAGAGGTCAAGGATCTGAAAAAAAACTTGCATCAAGCTGATGAATGCATCTTAAAGCTGAAGGAGCAAGTCAAGAAATTCAAAGACAAATACAAAGAAGTCAGTGACCAATTATTATCAGCAAATGAAGCCTTAAATGACTTAGAAACAGAAGTTGCAGAAAGAACAATAGCAGAAGATGATCTAAATTTGATTGTGAAGAACAGATCAGAAGATTGTGCAAAACTTGAAAAAGAAATTATAAGTTTGAAAACATATCTAGAAAAGGCAAGAAGTTTTGAAGAGAAATTCAAGATAAGTACTGCAAAGCTTGATGAAATGATTGCTAGTCAGAGGAGTGTTGATGACAAACATGGTTTAGGATTTGAGAAAGGAGAAAGTTCAAACTAGTGAAATGAGCACAGAGTTAAGGCAAAACTAAAGATACCAGTTTAGAAATCAAAGAAGAAGACTTAGAAGACCTCCGGTCAGACAACCAAATGCTCAAAGCTACCCATCTTTCAATGGTTATTGTATTTCATGCAATAAGTTTGGTCACAGGGCTACTCAGTGTAGGAGCAGAATGAATCAAAAGACTCCATTATTCTCTGGTCAGTGTTTCAATTGCAAGAAAATTGGTCATAGAGCAAATGAATGTAGAAATCAAATTAGGAAAAGTTTCAACAATGGGAGGAATGAACAATCATTCAAAGGTAAATGCTTCACTTGCAATAGAATTGGTCATAAAGTTGTTGTTTACAGAAGTAAAGTAAGTCAGAACTCTGTTAGGTGTAATGCTTGCTATAAAATGGGACACAGATCAAATGAATGCAGAATCTTTGTAGGGACTAACTTTCAAAATTCAAGGAACAGTCAACCATTCAATGGAAAATGTTTTGCATGCAATAAATTTGGACATATGGCAAATCAATGTAGATCAAATTCTGGAAGGAATCAAAGTCAAAAAAATGTGATGTGCTTCAATTGCAACAAATTTGGACATGTTGAAAGATTTTGCAGAAGCATAAATGTGAAGAGAAATCACTATTCTGAAGAAAGGAAAACAAAGCAGAGAAATGATAAAGGAAAAGAGAAAGTTGATCCGATTGAAACCAAGGAAGAAATGGATAAAATATGGATTGATAAGGAAGTAATTTTAATTGAGGATAGATCCACACCAACATCTATTGCGGATACCCTCTTTGAGGAATGAATTGTGGGCACTGACTCAAGGGAAGCAGTATTGGAAATCCAAACTCCCCAATCAAGTAGTTGGTGCTGGATTTCAGCACAAAGATTCTTAGTAGAATTCGACAAAACAAATCCTCTGAAAGAAGAATCGGAAGGAAATAAGCTGATGCGCCATTTTGCAGAGCAATTCTAATTTACTACGTCCATCAGAAATAAGTCAAGCAGCTTTTTAAAAATAGCATTTATGACAATCAGGTCAAGTGCAGAGAATAAAAGGCAAGTCTTTTGGTCTCAAAATCATCTTGCACTCAGAGCTATCAGAAATTTAGAGAGATCGAAGCTAAAACAGTGACAACCAAGATTTGAAGCATTCGAAGAAAGGAAACCCTGACTCAGCAAAACAAGGTATTTACATAGAAACCCAAATTGTGAATCTTTTGAATTTTTGATATGGCAACTCCACAAATTGTAGATATTACTAAACGACCTCAACCCAAGTTCAAGAAACACCTGCACAAAGCAACCGAAGTGGACCAAACAGGTGCATTTTTGAGTATACCCTATGGAGTCCTGTATGTTGAGGATGTTAGGGCATATATTCATGTTGCCCTAGATGAACACTATTGGCAAGAGACACTATATGGATTCATGGTTGTTGTCATTGATGGCAACAAAGGTCATCCCACATATCCGCAAGTCATAATGTGTCTCTACCGGAAGTCAGAATAAAGAATGTTGTGGTCCGGTGAAGAAGAACAGAGCATGTGGCAAGGTCCGACAGATTGGTCCGGATCTCTCAGAGGAAGTGTCTTGGTGCAGTGCAGATTTGGGGAAGTCAAGAGGACTACCTTGAGTGGTATATTCCAAGGATTTAGCCTCCGGTGATGGACAAGGAAAAAGATATGAATGGTTGAGTACCGGATTCCTGAGAGACAGTGAAAACAGAGGAAGAACTGACTGGCAGAGTATCAGACTGCTTTCCGGATGGGTTACTATTGATGACAGAGGTTGTGAAGGCATGAATCATGTTTGGCCGACATGATTAATGATATCTACAAGTATATGCTTGATCCGCATTGCTTGGTGAGGAAGGATTCAGCCGACAGAATGAAAGTTTATAAGAAACTAGACTGTTCCGGATGCCGACTAGAAAGGTGATGAAATTACTTGTGCGGATATATATAGAGGATGGATTTAGTTGTGAAGGTGTTGTTGTTGTGGAGATATATGCGAATAAGTCCTGAAAAAGAGCAGAGGTAGCTAAAAGGATCCGGCATGTGAAAGATAGCAGAATAAAGAACAGAGGAAAGATGAAGTGCAGCAGATCAGTGTACTGAGCTTTACCGGAACTGAACTCCAGCATATGCAGATGCTTCCAATCAGTTCAAGACTGTGATTCTCATCACTTTGTAGACAGTGTGTCTTCTTGTAGGCAGTGGGCCTCTTGTGAGCAGTGTGCTCAGGCAGTGAGCCCTAATTGGCAAGTGCCATTTTTGTAATTTCCTATTCTTCTAACAGAGAATAATTCTTGGGTTAATCACCCCGTGGTTTTCTCCCTTAACAGGGTTTCCACGTCAAAAATACTGTGTCATGTGTTTCTTATTTCATGGTTAATGTTTTTGTGTTTGATTTTATGCTGCATCAATTATAAGGAAAGTTCAATAAAGGAAATAATTAGGATAACTGATTCACCCCCCCCTCTCAGTTATCAACAAACACAGCAGCACTTGTCTGATAGATTTATATCTCAAGCATCTAACTGATGACCAACTTGATCTCAAAAGGGAATACAAAACCCTAAAGGAAAAGAAGTTTATTTAGTATGTGGATTTTCCCATGTTTGTGGAGAATGAATGGGTAAGGTACATTCTGAGCTGAATTCACGATGAATTCATGTGGCTACTTGGTAACTCTTCAAAATCACCAAGGATGCAATTAGGGCAGTGATAGGATTAAGTTTCACTAGAGGTGTGCCCTTGTTGAAGTCTATGAAGAATCAAACTATTACTGAGGCCACTAGAGCAAGGTTCGACAAGAGGGCACTGACTATCAATGATATCACAGATCATGATGTAAGATTCACCTCAATGGTTTTGGGCTACAAGATCTATTTCTCCAACCGAGAGAATTCTATCTCAAGAACAACAATCTATACTGCATATCAAATGGTCAAAGAGAATGTAGATTATGATTTGTGTGAACTATTGCTAACCCAACTACTAGAGAACCTGAAGAAGATAAAGGAAAGCAAGAGCTACCCCTTCAGATATGGTACGTTGGTCATCTGCTTATTATTTTATTTTATGAATGAGCTACCAAACATGAAGAATTTAATCTGGCTAAGTAGTAAACTAGTAGCTATCCAAATCAGAAACCATCTAAATAGCATTAGAAGTGTTAGTGAGAAACACGCAGCCTTATGGGGTTACTTCAAAAAATTTTAAAGCATAATGCAGGCTAGAGAAAGAATTCCTAGGAAAATTGTTGACAAATATAAGGATACTATTTGTTTCATGGTCACAAAAGACCAATGCCTAATGGAAGCTGTTGAGCCTAGGACTGTCTCAGTAATGCCAATGGAGTGTGAAGTAGATGGGCAAATATTAGAGAGCTATGCTCAATACATGTTGAGCAAACCCAAGGATAAGAAGGAAGAAAGGTTTGAAACTTATAAAGAGCTACCCATAAAACTTCATGTTAAATTTAGAAAACCTGAATCAACAAAAAGGGTCAGAAAAGAGGTGGAAGAAGTCATTGCAAGGTATGGTATTGTTACCATTTTTTGACCATAGCTCAAAAATTGGCTGAGCAGATATAACATTTATCATTTTTGAATGAGGTTTGATTTACTTCTGTTATGAGATAGTTGCATAGTTATTATGACAAATGCAGTTCAGTTGTTCAGGAAAGAAAGAGAAGTTTTAAATCATTCATTGCATTGCAGAGCAGTAAAATGAGATAAGTATTCATTCATCACAATGGTTATTCATTTACAAGTTTGAATACATAAAGGAATAAACATTGCATTGAAGGAAACCATGACATATTAGATGTCCCACACAAGTCGTGGGTTATAGCTAAACTCATGCAAATATAAACAAAATACTATGCATCTAATGAAGGAGGAGGGAAAGACATAGCCATCATTGTCTTATTTTGTTGATCTTCATAGTAGCCTCTAGTCCTGCTCCCGACATCGGCATGCACCTAAAAAAATTGTGGGAGGGGTCCCGTTAGAAGCTCCAGTTATGAAAACCCTTCATCTATCAGAAGAGGCATAATACATTAGTTATAGTGCATTGATCAAATGAGCAACATCCATATGCAGAAGGAACTGAAGAGAAGCAAACATAGAGCATCATTGTTTTATTCTAATCTGTTTGTTTCATGTGCAGGTATAGGACAAGTCATGAAGCTGACTGAAGACATTCAGCATGTGCTGTCAAATGGGCTCCCACAAGGGTTGAGCCCAGCATGTTGCTTTCCCTTGATCTCAGAAGTGATGAATAGAAAAGAGGAAAAATCATTGATCACATTCACATGATAAACTGAAACAATAGCAAAGACAATCATATGCATCAGTGACATTTCAAGACATGACCATGATTTCACTTCAAGGGATGAAATGCAACCAAGAACATGAGCTGAACTGATGAAGGACAACATTTAATCCATATAGCAGTTGATGTCATTGCTCCAACTATCATGAAATTGATATTCTCAGGCATGATTTAATAATCAGGAGTACATGATGCATGTATGATCATCAGACTGATAAAATAATAAGTGTTCATAAGGCATGCCTATACGAGGATTGCTTACTCATCCATGATCAATAATCCAATAGGAGTAACCATTATAAATCAGTAAGCAAGTTTGCAAGAACAGGTGAGTACCAAAGCATTATACTTTATCATTATTATGGAGTGGCAAAATCAAATTCAGAATTGAGTTACATAAGTTGCCTTTCAGATGATGAAATATATCCAATTATGCATCACATTTTGCTACTGATAAGTTGAGCATCAGAACAATGTGTATCACATGCTACATTCAATGTATATCTATGAAAGAAATATGCTAGTATTGCAGATCTGTAGTAAAAGAGTACAAGACAGCCAGATCAGATGGCCCATTTTGTCTTTGACAAATTTCAAAAGGATTAAAAGGACACTTCATTACATGTGTTGCAAAAGAACATCATTATCATGTGGCAAAGGAATAGTTAAACTAGTGTGGTCATCATCTTTCATGTTATAGAATGTCATTATATCTCAAGTGAAGTGTATAAGTGCATAGCTGTATCTGGTACATGAATGAGTTCAAATAGTATCTTCATCATAAGAAATGATCTGTCAAACTGGTGATATAGGATACAGTGGACCTGATTAATGTCCTACAGAAGATCATATATAATGCATTTGATATGATAAAGTACAGAGAAGAACAGCAGAAAGTCATCATGTTGCCACAATGTATACAGAACAGGTGAATAAAGTGGCTTCTTCATCAGCTACAATGCCAGAATGTCATGACATAGTGAAGTCATCAGTCATGTTTGAGGTATGCATTTGCTACAGTCCACTAGATTGGCAAGTGGAGCTACAGAAATAAAAGACACATATGCTTCTACAGAGAAGAGAGGGGTTTTGAATTCAAAACCGACAGTATAATTTATATGCAAAGACCATGAAAGGGAAAAAAGAGATACAGAAAAGAACAGCATATGAAATCCTTACCTTTTTTAAGCAATGATAATGAATGTGACCAAGTTCTGATAGCATAAGGAAGGAGAGAAGAATATCATGTGTAGTGTATGCTACAAGAGTTTTTGTGCTCAAAAGATAAACCTTTGTTTCAGTTCCCAAATCTTGGTTCATATAGTGAAAAGAAAAAGTGCAAAGATATATCTGAGCTAAGGCTGCAATGGAAATGCCATTCATGTTCATTTTTCAAGATTCCCATGTCAAGTTTTTGAAACCCTAACATGTTTTGCAGAAGAAAGAAAGAAGAATGATAAACTAAGGTGTGTAGGCCGTGCCACAGAAAGATAATATTTGCATACAGAAAAAAAGAAACCCTTGTCAAAACTTTCAACCCCTTTTTTTATTTTGTAGATACAATCAAACAAAATAGTATGGAGTGTCTACAGAGTGGTCGTGCCAGATAAATCATTTATATGCAAAGCAAATGAAACCCTCATTTCGCGGGCAAGGAAACTTCAAATTTTCATATCAAATGACAAAGAACAAGCCATAGAATGCATTCTATGCCACGATCATGCTATATAAGAAGGTATTTTGAAAAACCCAGCTGAGGAATAATGAAACCCTCAGTATTGTTTACACATACAGTGAAGCAAAAGAACATACAATGAGAGTAATGAAATGAGAGCTTACCCACAAAGTTGCAGAGTAAAGAGCTAGTATGGTCGCAGCCCAAGTTGAAGGTTTTCTCATTTTTGCCATAGTCACAGAGTTCAAACACAAAGAAAGAAGTGAAAATGTCAAAGATTGTAGTGTATGGAAAGAGCCATGACTATTTAAAGCAACCAGCTACTGAAAGTTTCAAGTTTTAACAAAACTAACAGTCAAAAGTTTAATATATGTTACCTGAAGCATTTTTGCCTGTCATTTTACTAGAGAATGGTGAAATTTTCAACCAACAGAGCACATTGAATGCAAGGGAAACCAGAGTGTCTTCAAACCCCAAGTCGACAGCCACAAAGTTGCAGAGCGATGACAAAAGGAGTGCAAAATGAAATGACCAAACTTTTAGGGTTTGAGTCTTCTTTTGTTCGACAGTGTTCCTACTTCTCATGTTTTTGATTTTGTAAATAAACATAATTACTTTATCCAAATAGGGATCATGGTCAAAACCTTGCATTTGATAATGCCTAGCAATCATGGTGTGGAGTGGCCGACAACATGATATATGTTGTTTGTTTATAAGTCAAAGATGGGTAGTATAATATGTAGATAAGGCTTATGCCTTCGAATCTTTTCAAATACCTTTACCTCCTAAGTGGTCAACCATGGCATGGTTGATATGCCTTGTGACTATGCATGTGGTCGAGAGTCTTTGACCTCCCACTTGATGCATTTAATCATTATTTTATTCCTTTCATATATTTCAAATGCACAAGGTCAAAGCAGAGAACAAATGGAGATGTGAAAAGCATGCAAAGTGATGACATTATGGAGAGGGTCAAATTTGACATGGTGGCACTATATGGGTAGTGAGGTGGTAGAATTGACACGTGAACGTGCATTTGTGGCCTTTGACATTTTTTTTTATTTTTGCAAAAAATACATAGTAATGTTCACCATTTTTATGATTTTTATAGAAAATCATTTGTAATATCTTGGCAAAATTATGAGCCAGATATTGTTTTTTTTTGTAAAAATCATATCAAATGGAGATTAGAATAAAATTGCCATAGCATTGTAAAGTTAGTTTTAAAGCAATCATTAACAAATTGCTTTTAAAACTTAACTATTTTTAGGCAATTTATAGACTAATAAAACAAATCAAATATCCCATTTCGATTTGTTTTATTTAGAGTCATATAGGACAAATTTTGGAGCTTTCATGAGCAGAGAAAAGCAATTTTATGGTGGGACCATATGAGAGGGTAGTTTTACAGCTTTATTTTCCAAATTGGTGGCAGATCCAGAGCTTTATTTTTGGCTTTCATGAGTAGCTCGAAATGGACTTAGGGTCTATTTTTAGGAGCTTTTTTTGCTTTCTTCTGAGGAGATCTTTTGGAGGCATTTATAGGAGAAAAGTCTTAGTTTTTCGAAGTCAGTTAGCATCAGTTTCTTCTCTCTTGTCCACAGGCAGAGTTGTATACAGGCAGTTGGCTCGTACTTCATTTTTATGCATTGTACTCCTTCCAGTTCTAATAGAAAATCATCCTTTTTCATATATTTTGCAATCTTGATCTGATGTTGTATTGTGACTTTTGTGTCCTTTATTATGTCTCAATGCGGTTAAAACTTAGTTTTTTTCTAGTTGCAGTTTGTGTTTGATCCAAACCTTGTTGCAAATCACTTAAGGGATAAACTATCAGTGGAATTGTGAAGATTCAAGTTTGAGGATTTGTTTTGTGAGTGATAGAGATTCATCTAGATTAGTTATAAATACTCAGTTTTACATTTCAATCATATCCTTCTATCCTTTTTCCCCTCAAGCCATTATTTTAGGAATCATAAGAGAACCAGCTCACTCTGGAGATTCATTCTCATAAAAGGAGACCCACATCCAAGAATGATTCCATGTTTCAACAGGTAGCTAAGTTTCTGCGAACTTCGAAAGGGTGCATACTTGATTGACAATAGTTTTTGGCACGCCCGGTGGGACTCTGGAAGCAATTTCAAAGAGATTTGTACCCTCATAGCTATTGTTCTGGTATATGCAGCAATTTTACCAGCCTTTGGAGGCTTTCAATATACCTGGTGACTCATTCCCTCTGGTTTGGTATGCAGATTAGTGCTTTCAGCTTATGAAAACCAGGTCTAATCCAGACCCATTTGATTATTTACAGTTGTCTACACCTAAAAGAAGAGGCAGATCAACAAGCAGAACAGTTGAGTCATCAAGAAGATCAAAGTCTACACCTTCACGATTCAGATCTACAAGTCCGGTTAAAAGAAGTAGAATTCCAATGCTGATAGTCTAGATACCTATAATGGCTAGGTAGTATACATTTGTTGCTTTCAATATGGTTAGCCCATTACAACTTAACCAAAGAGATGATATTCCAATGTCAACCCTGAAAGGATTTCCTTATTTCACTGGAGAAGATCATACTACTGTTGTTGAACACATTCAAAATGTAGCAACCCTTTTTTCCGTGCATAATGTCACTCAAGAAAATGTGGCACTCAGACTTTTGGCTACATCATTAAAAGGAAAAGCCTTACAATGGTTCAGGGGACTTGCTAAAAATTCAATAACATCCTGGGACTTACTGGGAGATGGATTACACAAACACTTTGAAGACAAGTCCGATCATCTCTCATTGCTGGAGCAACTCAACACCATCAAAAGGGCACCCCACGAACACATGGCTGATTTCAACTACCGATTTCAGAGAACCTAGGATAGGATTCCCACAATGGTGAAACCCTTTCCAAGGCATGCTTTTCTGTTTTATCTTAAAGCTTTAAACAGTGAAATTTCTATAATGATTCAGTCTATGGGAGGGACTTTCAGGCGAGAAAGATAGCGCCTAGGCCTCCTTTACCCATTTTCCCTGAAATTCAGCCATTTGTGCCTATGGAAGCACCTCCTCTAGTTGATGTCCTACCTATTCCAGCAATAAGATATCAAATAGCCCAAGGAACTGCTATCCTAGTCCAAAACCAAAGTACCCCAGAGCTCGAAAATACATTGAGGACAATTGCAAATAAGCTAGTAAATATGGAGAAACGCTTGCCTTACCAAAATCAATATCAGCCTAATCAACAAAATGCCCAATATCAGCCCAATTAGCAATATAGGAAACCCTTTCAGGTTGATCCTCAGGGGTAGAGAAGGAACTACAACCCTTGACCTTTTCAGGCTTATAATACAAATACTGCTAGTACCTCAAAAGAACTTGTGCCCATGCAGAATAATTTGGTTCAAGACAGTGACTGGTGCTATCCATGTCACCAACCACATAATCAAGTTGCTTGCATGAATGGGGTAAGAAATCAGGCAATCATGGTTCAAAACAGCTATGCAAGTTCGGAGTGGGTTAATGGTGAAGTTTCAACTCAGCAGAATAAGGTTGATGTAGTCTTAATGAATTGGTAAGACTCTAATTTTGGTGGTATAAATTATTTACAAGGTTAGAATCAGCAAAGTACACCTGTTTCAGCCAACACAAGGTCAAAACTAAGATCTGCAGATGCCAACCAGCAAGCTGCTATAGTACAACAATTGGGCTATAAGGGACAAAAATTGAGTTTATTCGTCACAAATTGCCCCTGTACCACAGTAGAAAGTACAAATTCTGTAGAGAGACTAGGCAATATAAGTGAAAGAATAGCCCAAAATGCAACAGTGGTCTTCACAAGGACAGATTGATGCAGTTGCAGCAAGGGGACAGCATAAAGTAACCCATGTTGCTTTTAATATAGTTGATCATCTTAAGAAAGCTACAATGAGCATGTCAATTATGGATGCTTTACGTATCCCTGGCCAGAAGAATTTGCTGCAAGAGGCATTGGTTGAACTCTCACTTTCTGAGCATTCTAGTCAAGAGAAGGCCAAGGTTGTACTTGCTAATAACTTAGAGATCAAGAGTGGGCAGCCAGAAAATGGGGTAAAACCACCCCCTTTCTATCTAAGTCTCATTATTGGTGATAAACTTGGTCATAACTGTATGGTAGACTCAGGGGCAAGTAGTTCAGTTATGTCCAAAAGTGTAGCTGACTCATTAGGATTGGTTTATGAGCCCCTTGCAAAAGGAGTAGTTCAGTTAGACGTATCTGCACTTAGTACTGCAGGGATAATCAAAAATCTGCCACTCACATTGCATGCTTGTCCTAATTTTTCTAATCATCAAGACATTTACATCGTTGATCTTCCACCTAGTTTTGCAATCTATCTTTCTAGGGAGTTCACAGTCAAATTGGGTGGGTTTCTCTCATCTGACTAGACTCGCTTGTTCTTTAGAACAAGGTATGGTACAAAAGTAACAATACAGTCCGAGCCACAGGCAAAAGACCATATCGAGCCCTATGTTCCTATCCCAATAAATGCTAATCTATACACCACCCGCGAGCAGCAGGATGAACCCATGAGCCTAGATCCCAATACACCTATAGAAGACATAAATTTAGATGATTGGGCAGCTGAAGATCATGAAAGTGACCCTTTCCATCACATGGATGAGGTAGGACTAGGCATCTATATGATATAGGAACCTGATGCAGTGATTCCTAATCTGATTAAGGATCAAAATTAGTTAGAATGGCAAGAAGATCAACTTTGGAAGCTGTACTTTGATGGATCAAGGACCAAGACAGGTGCTGGTGGAGGTAATATGTTAATTTCACCTCAAGGAGACAAATATTATGTTGCCTTAAGGTCCACCTTTAGCTCCACAAATAATGTGGCTGAGTATGAGGCCCTGATCCATGGTTTAGAGTGGGCTCAGAAAAAAGGTATCAAATCTGTTCAAGTTTATGGAGATTCTGAGTTGATCGTTAACTAGGTTAGGAATCTGAATGTTGCTAAAAATGATCTGCTCAAAAAATACAAGCATAGAGTGTGGGATTCGATTGAATTTTTTAATGCTTTTAATTTGATTTCAGTTCCCAGGGACCAAAATAAGTATGTAGATAGGCTTGCAGCCTTGGGTTCTCAATTTGAGATTCCTGATCAGATTTAGAATGTTGAGGTACAGTCATATGTTAAGATAGTTGTCAGACCTTCTATACCTAATGATAGTGTTTCATGGAAAGTGTTTAATAGTGACGAACAAATCTTGATTTTTTTAAGTGCAGAGGCTGAATTTGCAGTTGATAATCAGCATAAATATCAGCAGCAATTTGAAGATCAGATTGTTCAGTTGAGGACCAATAAGTTTCCCAAGGGATTAGTCACATTAGAATCAGTGTTTAACACTGATGATCAGTTTAGAAAAGATAAGTGCAACATGACAGTAAAGCAAGAACACTATCAGACCATAGAAATTTTCAAAGACAAACTACTGAAACTTGGCAAGGTATGTACTAGAGAAGAACAACAGTCGTTGGTTCAATTATGTCAAGATTTTTCTGATGTTTTTGCATGGGAGTATAAAGACTTGAGAGGTTTTGATCCCAGTTTGGCCCAGCACACCATAGAGTTAGAACCTAATGCCAAGCTTGTTGCGCAAAAGCAGAGACCCCTCAATCCCAAACTTGAGCACTTAATGAAGGTTGAGCTGAATAAGCTAATTGAAAGCAGTGTCATTTTCCCAATAAAACATACCTCCTGGATTTCCATTTTGTTCATAGTCAGGAAGAAGAATGGTGAAATCTGACTTTGTGTCAATTTCTGTGATCTAAATCAAGCCTCATTGAAAGACCACTACCCTCTTCCTTCCATGGAACAAATACTGCAAGTTGTTTCAAGTTCTGATAGGTATTCTTTGTTAGATGGGTACTCTGGATATAATCAAATTATGGTCAAAGAAGAGGACCAATATAAAACTACATTTACAACTAAGTGGGGTACCATGGCCTATCGAAAAATGCCATTTGGTTTGTCCAATGCAGGGGCAACCTTTCAGAGGGCAATGGACATGGCCTTCATAGTGTTGGTCTATCTAGATGATATAACTATTTTTTCTAAAGATTCTAATGATCATTTTGACCACTTGGAGCAGATTTTTCAGAGGTGAAGGGAGTTTGGAGTTTCATTGAACCCCAAAAAGTGTATATTCTTAGTTCATGAAGGTAAACTCCTTGGTCATATTGTTTCAAAAGAAGGTATTACTATTGACCCTAAGAGGGTTTCAGCTATTCTAGATTTACCGCTGCCTACACATAAGAAAGGCTTGCAGAGCTTTCTTGGCAGAATTAATTTTGTTCGGAGGTTTATTCTGAATATTGCAGCTTTGTTACAACCTCTTACTGCCATGTTGAAAAAGAACGTGCCATTCAGCTGGACTAAGGAGGGAAAAGGAAGCTTCAAGCAAATAAAGGAAGCCCTCGTCGCTACCCCTACCCTCATCAATCTTAATTATGAGAGGGATTTCATTTTATATGCTTTTGGAGGAGCTGACACCATTTCTGCAGTGTTATATCAACAAAACGATGAAGGTTTAGAGTAGCCAATTGCATTTTTCAGTCAGGTGTTGCACGACTATGAGGTAAAGTACTCTTTTGTGGAAAAACATGTTTTTGCTGTTGTAAAGAACATTAAGAAATTTAGACACATGATGTCTAATAACAAAATTCACTTAATGGTCGTTCATCCCACTTTCAAGAGTTTCTTATTAAACAGAGATATAAATGACAAGAGAGCTGATTGGATAACCAAGGTTATGGAATTTGATCTTGACATCAAAGTAACCAAGATGATTAGAGGTAAGGGCTTATGCGAGCAGCTTGCTAAAAATGAAGAGTTTGAGCAAGAACATCAAGAGAAAACTGAGATATTGTTGAACAATAATGAACCAATGAATACACCAGCTCAAACAAATAGCTAGGTGCATCAGATGATGCATTATTTGTAGACCAGTGAGTGCCCAATTGGTTTAGACAAGGCAGGTAGAAGGTATTTTCGATTGCAAGCTACTCCTTATGCTATTATTGATGGTATTTTATATAGGAGAGACTTTAATGGTGTATTTTTTAGGTGTGTTGGACCTGATCAAGTTGATAGACTATTAGAAGAGTTTCACAATGGACCTTCAGGGGGTCACTTTGTAGCTAGGACAACTGCCTTGAAGATTATGCAAGCTGGTTATTACTAGCCTGACTTGTTTAAAGATTCTTTTTCTTGGGTGAGAAGATGTGAGAAGTGTTCCTTATTTGCAAGTAAGCAAAGACTTGTTGCCTTACCCCTACATCCTATTAAAGTTGAACAGCCATTTGCAAAATGGGGGTTGGATTTCATAGGACTAATCAACCCACCTTCAAGTGCAGGCCACAAGTGGATTTTGACTGCCACAGATTATTTTACCAAGTGGACTGAGGTTGTTGCCCTAAATGAGGCAGATGAATCTATTGTCCTAAGTTTTTATTAGGATCTAGTGTCAAGATTCGGTACACCAGATTCAATCATCTCTGATAATGGTCTAGCCTTTTTAGGATTGAGAATTTTAGATTGGTCTATCAGAAATAATATCTATTTGACTACTTCATCTAACTATTACCCACAGCATAATGGGCAAGCCGAATCTACCAACAAAAATCTAATAAGGATCATCAAGAAGACTATTGAGGACAATCATAAAACTTGGTACGAAAAGTTAAAGTTAGCTCTTTGGGCTGACAAAATTACACCTAAGAGGGCTACTGGTTGTTCCCCATATGTGCTTACTTATAGAAAAGAGGCTCGGTTACCTATTTTAGTTGAATTGCCTACATTGACTTTCATCAAAGAACTCAAGTTGCTAGAGGAACAGCCTCTAGTAATCAGGCTAGCTCAGCTCATGGAGATGGAAGAGACAAGGAAAGAGGCCTTAAGAAAACTTGATATGCATCAAACCCAAATGAAGAATGCATTTGATAAGAGAGCAAGACCAAGGAACTTTATTGTCAGAGATTTGGTGTTCAAGTGGAATGAACTGAGGAGTGGACCTAGAAAGCATTCTAATGATGCCATTCGGGATGGGCCTTATGTTATCACGGAGTGCAAAGAAAACAATGCATTTCAATTGTCCAAGTTGAGTGGAGAGGTGTTGTCTATCCTAGTTAATGGGATCCACCTCAAGCATTGCCTCTAAGGATAAAAGACTTCTTTTGTACATAGTAGAGTAGTTTTGTTGTGAATACGGGCTCATGCACATTTGTTTTTAGCATTTTGTTTTGGCCATCACGAACTGTTAGTTTGCTTTTAGTAGAGTTTGTTTTCAGTTTTCTGTTGCTGTTTTGACTATTGGAGAGCTGAATTACAGTGTTTTCTAAGTTTCTGAGGATGGAGTATGACTCAATGTCCAATGGATGTCAAGGTAACTGGTCAAATACTTAGCAAGTGAGCATATAGCAGAAGTCACCAGAAATGTTACCATTTTTTTACCACAGCTCAAAAATTGGCTGAGCAGATATAACATTTATCATTTTTGAATGAGGTTTGATTTACTTATGTTATGAGATAGTTGCATAGTTATTATGACAAATGTAGTTCAGTTCTTCAAGAAAGAAAGAGAAGTTTCAAATCATTCATTAATGCATTGTAGAGCAGTAAAATGAGATAAGTATTCATTCATCACAATGGTTATTCATTTACAAGTTTGAATACATAAAGGAATAAACATTGCATTGAAGGAAACCATGACATATCAGATGTCCCACACAAGCCATGGGTTATAGCTAAACTCATGCAAATATAAACAAAATACTATGCATCTAATGAAGGAGGAGGGAAAGACATAGCCATCATTGCCTTGTTTTGTTGATCTTCATAGTAGCCTCCAGTCTTGCTCCCGATCTTGGCATGTACCTAAAAAAATTATAGGAGGGGTCATGTTAGAAGCTCCAAATATGAAAATCCTTCATCTATTAGAAGAGGCATAATACTTTAGTTAGAGTGCATTGATCAAATGAGCAACATCCATATGCAGAAGGAATTGAAGAGAAGCAAACATAGAGCATCATTGTTTTATTCTAATCGGTTTGTTTCATGTGCAGGTATAGGACAAGTCATGAAGCTGATTGAAGACATTTAGCATGTGGTGCCAAATGGGCTCCCACAAGGGTTGATCCTAGCATGTTGTTTCCCCTTAATCTCAGAAGGGATGAATAGAAAAAATGAAAAATCATTGATCACATTCACATGACAAGCTGAAAGTATAGCAAAGACAATCATATGCATCAGTCCCATTTCAAGACATGACCATGATTTCACTTCAATGGATGAAATGCAACCAAAAACATGAGTTGAACTGATGAAGGACAACATTTAATACATATAGCAGCTGATGTCATTGCTCCAACTATCATGAAATTGACATTCTCGGGCATGATAATAATCAGGAGTACATGATGCATGTATGATCATCAGACTGATAAAAGAATAAGTGTTCATAAGGCATGCCTATACGAGGATTGCTTACTCATCCATGATCAATAATCCAATAGGAGGATCCATTATAAATCAGTAAGCAAGTTTGCAAGAACAGGTGAGTACCAAAGCATTATACTTTCTCATTATTATGGAGTGGCAAAATCAAATTCAGAATTGAGTTACATAAGCTACCTTTCAAATGATGAAATATATCCAATTATGCATCACATTTTGCTACTAACAAGTTGAGCATCAGAACAATGTGTATCACATGCTACATTCAATGTATATCTATGAAAGAAACATGCTAGTATTACAGATCTATAGTAAAAGAGTACAAGACAGCCAGATCAGATGGCCCATTTTGTCTTTGACAAATTTCAAAAGGATTAAAAGGACACTTCATTACATGTGTTGCGAAAGAACATCATTATCATGTGACAGAGGAATAGTTAAACTAGTGTGGTCAGCATCTTTCATGCTACAGAATGTCATTATATCTCAAGTGAAGTGTATAAGTGCATAGCTGTATCTAGTACATGAATGACTTCAAACAGCATCTTCATCATAAGAAATGATCTATCAAACTAGTGATATAGGATACAGTGGACCTGATTAATGTCCTACAGAAGATCATATATAATGCATTTGATATGATAAAGTACATAGAAGAACAACAGAAAGTCATCATGTTGCCACAGTGTATACAAAACATGTGAATAAAGTGGCTTCTTCATCAGATACAGTGCCAAAATGTCATGACATAGTGAAGTCATCAATCATGTTTGAGGTACTAGATTGGCAAGTGGAGCTATATAAATAAAAGACACATATGCTGCTACAGAGAAGAGAGGGGTTTTGAATTCAAAACTGACAGTATACTTTATATGCAAAGACCATGAAAGGGAAAAAAGAGATACAAAAAAGAACAACATATGAAATCCTTACCATTTTTAAGCAATGAGAATGAATGTGACCAAGTTCTGACAGCATAAGGAAGGAGAGAAGAATATCATGTCTAGTGTATGCTACAGGAGTTCTTGTGCGCAAAAGATAAACCTTTGTTTTAGTTCCCAAATCTTGGTTCATATAGTGAAAAGAAAAAGTGCAGAGATATATCTGAGCTAAGGCCGTAATGGAAATGCCTTTCATGTTCATTTTTCAAGATTCCCATGTCAAGTTTTCGAAACCCTAACATGTTTTGCAGAAGAAAGAAAGAAGAATGATAAACTAAGGTGTGTATGCCAAGGTTGTGCCACAGAAAGATAATATTTGCATACAGAAAAAAGAAACCCTTGTCAAAACTTTTGACCCCTTTTTTCTTATATAGATACAGTCAAACAAAATAGTATGGAGTGTCTACAGAGTGGTCATGCCAGATAAATCATTTATATGCAAAGCAAATGAAACCCTCATTTTGCAGGCAAGGAAACTTCAAATTTTCATATCAAATGACAAAGAACAAGCCACAGAATGCATTCTATGCCATGGCCGTGCTATATATGAAGCTATTTTGAGATTCCCAGCTGATGAATAATGAAACCCTCATTGTTTACACATACAATGAAGCAAAAGAACATACAATGAGAGTAATGAAATGAGAGCTTACCCACAAAGTTGCAGAGGAGTAAAGAGCTAGTATGGCCGTAGCCCAAGTTGAAGGTTTTCTCAATTTTGCCATAGTCACAGAGTTCAAACACAAAGAAAGAAGTGAAAATGTCAAAGATTGCAGTGTATGGAAAGAGCCATGACTATTTAAAGCAGCCAGCTACTGAAAGTTTCAAGTTTTAACAAAACTGACAGTCAAAAGTTGCATATATGTTACCTGAAGCATTTTTGCCTATCATTTTATTAGAGAATGGTGAAATTTTCAACCAACAGAGCCCATTGAATGCAAGGGAAACCAAAGTGTCTTCAAACCCCAAGTCAGCGGCCACAAAATTGCAGAGCGATGATAGAAGGAGTGCAAAATGAAATGACTGAACTTTTAGGGTTTGAGTCTTCTTTTGTTCGATAGTGTTCCTACTCATGTTTTTGACTTTGCAAATAAACATAATTACTTTATCCAAATAGGGATCGTGGTCAAAACCTTGCATTTGATTATGCCTAGCAATCATGGTGTGGAGTGACCGACAACATGATATATGTTGTTTGTTTATAAGTCAAAGATGGGTAGTATAATATGCAGATAAGGCTTATGCCTTCGAATCTTTTCAAATACCTTTACCTCCTAAGTGGTCGACCATGGCATGGTTGAGATGCCTTGTGATTGTGCATGTGGTCGAGAGTTTTTGACCTCCCACTTGATGTATTTAATCATTATTTTATTCCTTTCATATATTTCAAATGCACAAGGTCAAATCAGAGAACAAATGGAGATGTGAAAAGCATGAAAAGTGATGACATTGTGGAGAGGGTCAAATTTGACATGGTGGCACTGTATGGGCAGTGAGGTGGCAGAATTGACACGTGGACATGCATTTGTGGCCTTTGAGGTTTTTTTTATTTTTGCAAAAAATACATAGTAATGTTCACCATTTTTATGATTTTTATAAAAAATCATTTGTAATATCTTGTAAAATATCTTGGTGAAATTATGAGCCGGATATTATTTATTTTTGCAAAAATCATATCAAATGGAGATTAGAATAAAATTGCCATAGCATTGTAAAGTTAGTTTTAAAGCAATCATTGACAAATTGCTTTTAAAACTTAACTATTTTTAGGCAATTTATAGACTAATAAAACAAATCAAATATCCCATTTTGATTTTTTTTATTTAGAGTCATATAGGACAAATTTTGGAGCTTTCATGAGCAGAGAAAAGTAGTTTTATGGTGGGACCATATGAGAGGGCAGTTTTGCAACTTTATTTTCCAGATTGGTGGCAGATCCAGAGCTTTATTTTTGGCTTTCATGAGTAGCTTGAAAATGGACTTAGGGTCTATTTTTAGGAGCTTTTTTAGCTTTCTTCTTAGGAGATCTTTTGGAGGCATTTATAGTAGAAAATTGTTAGTTTTTCAGAGTTAGTTAGCATCAATTTCTTCTCTCTTGTCCACAAGTAGAGTTGTATACAGGCAGTTGGCTCATACTTCATTTTTATGCATTGTACTCCTTCCAGTTCTAATAGAAAATCATCCTTTTTCACATATTTTCCAGTCTTGATCTGATGTTGTATTGTGACTTTTGTGTCCTTTATTATATCTCAATGAGATTAAAACTTTGTTTTTTTTTTCTAGTTGCAATTTGTGTTTGATCCAAACCTTGTTGCAAATCACTTAAGGGATAAACTATCAGTGGAATTGTGAAGATTCAAGTTTGAGGATCTGTTTTGTGAGTGATAGAGATTCATCTAGATTAGTTATAAATGCTCAGTTTTACATTTCAATCATATCCTTCGATCATTTTTCCCCTCAAGCCATTAGTTTAGGAATCATAAGAGAACCAGCTCACTCTGGAGATTCATTCTCATAAAAGGAGACCCACATCCGAGAATGATTCCATGTTTAAACAGGTAGCTAAGTTTCTGTGAACTTGGCAAGGGTGCATACTTGATTGACAACAGGTATCACCAAAGAACAACTCAAAGAAGTAAGGGAAAAAGTAGAGAAAGCAGCAGAAGAAAAGCAAAAGAATGAACCGGTGCAAATTCTAGAAAATCCACAGATGAAACAAGATAAGTCTGGGAAAGCTCAAAGGATTACCAGAAGCTCTACCACCTCCTCTGGTGCCACAGCCTCAATGAACCTAGAGAAAACATCAAAAGAATCCTTAGCCAAAGACATGAAGAGAAAGAATATGAAAGGAAAAAGATTATATATTAGTATAAGTGAGACAGATGAAGAGGAAACTGAGATAGATGAAGAGATCAAAAAGATGAAAATTGAGATTGACAAAGTCCCAAGAAGCACTAAAGAAAAATCCTTTGGAAAAGTTAGGTCTAGTAAAAGACAGAAAATGCCTCCAGCACTTGCAGATATAGTAAAGGTTGTCACTGTAGATGGGAATCTAAAACCTATGATTAAGCACTATGATGAATTTAGTAACAATGACAAAAGGAGTCTGGAGAAAGCCACTGTAAACTATCTCAACACTTTCAGCAAAGCCCTCATTGAGATCAACTATGATCTCCTAGAAAGTCTAGCTCATATTTTGAGCATCAGAAAAGAGAATGCCAGAGATAAATATATTGAGCTAAGAAAATATGTGTTGACTAGACTATATCCAAAAATCACTGCAGATGAAGAAAATCTAATCTTCAAGGAGACCAAGGATCAATTTAGAACTAAAAAAACAAGGATGAATTTGTTAATGATAGGTGAAACTAAAAAAGTAGTGAAAGAAACAGAAGAGATTATCTTGAAAGCCCTGAAGCAACACAATCCTCCCACTTCAAATGTTGATGAAGAAACTGGTGTTCTTGTCAATTCAACTGCTCCGGAAATAAATTTGGGTTAAGAAACTAATACAGATGGAAGAATGTTTGAGGAAGAAGAGGAGCCCATAGATGACTCTCACGTGATAACTTCTCTGGCACAACAGACTGAGGATAATACTGACAAAGGAGAAATTGAGGAAGAACTGGTAAATCTTCCACTTGAACAAGCAAAGGAAACCAATAAGAATATGGAATTAGATAATCTAGAACATAATCAGGAAGAAGAGGTGCCTACTGTGTTAAGGGACACTACTGCATTAGAGAAAGAAGTGCTAGAAAAAGAGAAACAAGATGTGGATAAATCAGATTTTTTGCATGGCCCAATAAATCTGGACACAATGTCTCCGGCACAGAAGTTTAAGTGGATTTCAATTGTTCAGACACAGGCTCAAGAAGAGATGCTAAAATCACATATTGAAGATAGTGAATTGATTGATGAAGCATCAGGAATCTTAGAAAAGCTTCTACCCACCTTCAAAATGGATTTATCCATGCCCTCATCAAGTCATCTAAAGGACCTGATAAATTCGGTAAGTAAACAATTTGAATCTTTTGAGAAATCTACAAAAACAAAGGTAAGGCAAGAATTTGACGAGAAAAGATTAGAAGAATTGAAAATAATGATAGCAAAGGACAAAATCACATTAAACAATACAATAGCCAACATTCAAAAAGCTGTGAAAGATGCTGGAGATATGTACAAGTTCTATTTGTCCTGGCCTAAAACTGCTCAAAAGATTGAAGAAAAGATCAAAGATTTGGAACAAAAATTGCTGGATATCTCTGAGAAATTTGATCCGGAAGCTGAGTTAGTCATAAGGAGAGAAACATAAGTCATTAATATTCACAATGAATTGACTGACTTAACAAATCAGAAGTACCAAATAAAAAGCAGGATGGGACAACTCAGAAGGTTAGTTTGTCCAAAGGTAGACTCAATGACAAATCTTATTACAGAGGCCAAGTTAGTTGTCCAAGCAGACACAACTTCTGATCTTAAAAGGGCAAAAGCCTTAGTTTTTCTTCTCAGCAATCAAATTCATATTCTAGAAAATGCAAAGAAAAGCTGGGATGCTGAGTGGACACTGATCGAAAACATATTTAATGTTCTTAAACACATGTAATATTACAGTGTAAATATGCGGCAGAGTATATAATTTTTTTTGAAATTTTTGAAAAGTTTTTGAGTTCTAAATCACACCTTTTGCCATTGATGTCACAGGGGGAGAAGAAGTTTAGTGAAAAATGGATAATCATCTCAGGGGGAGCAAGAAAGTACAGTGTATATAGTAAGGGGGAGCAGTCAGGCATTTTTCACTAAGTGTTGCCATCAATGCCAAAGGGGGAGATTGTTCGCAAGAGACACTGCTCTGGTATGGATCTGTATGTTGTCATTGATGGTAACAAGGCACAGAGATCCTATCACCATGAGAGGAAGAGATATCTCTGGAAGAACATATTAGATTCCAGGTCTGGTTGACATAAAATGGCTAAGTATGGAAAGTATGCAGAGTAGAGGACAGTAAGCTAGACAGTATGCCTCCATAGATGATGATCTGACAATGCGGTTCAGGTATGATGTTCTCAATTGTCAGACAATGTTATGCCTTAAAGATTATGTCCTAATTTCCTTTGGGAGTCATCTTGGAGAAATGTCTAAGTCCAGGTAAGCAAAGGTATAGCAGGAACAGTGAACAAGGCATAGTGCAGTGGTCTACATTCCTCCGCAGATAAGTATTTTGTTATGCGGTTGTAAGGTGTTGTAAACACTTGTATGAAGTATCTTATGGACTAGAGTTAGGAGATCTGAAGTTCATCGAAAGGTTAGTTACAAGCTGTTAAGTATCGGCAGTGTCTGATAGAGTTTGACAGAGACAGAGTCTGAGTTCTAATGGTCCGCATTTCTCTGCAAGATGATATGATGCCTTGCAGTTCTAAGTGTAAGATTGGGAAAGTGTGAAGAGTCCTTGATATGATTTGGAAGTTGTTTTGTGATTCACAGTAGAAGTTGCAAGTCAGCAGATGAACCTGTTAAGCTTACTTTTGAGGAACAAGCCGAGTGGTGAGATAAATCATGGTGCGGAGAAAGGATAGTGTGTGACAGATCTATGCAAGTATTTGAATGATTAGAACCAACCTATATGAACACATTTGGGGGAAGATTTGGGTCTGTGCGACCCATAGTGCATTGGATTGAGCGACAAGGTACATCTTTTTATGTACACATTTCATCTCTTGGATGCTGACCTAATTACAGAATTAAATCATGATGCGGATATTTATATAAGAGCGATGATCTTTGGTTGAGTGTGTGGTGAGTGGGGAATGTATGTGTGTGATGCGAGGATGCGAATAGTGGAGTAGAGTTAGAAGATCAGCAGTGATGAAGACTTGGGATTCAGAATATAGTTGTTAAATGACTGCACCCTGGCATAGTGGTAGATGCTTAAGTAGTACTCATTTCTCTTGTGCAATCAAATTGGAAGCAAGTGTTCATTCTCAAGGCAGTGAGCCTTCAATAGGGGTTAACAGCCCTCAGGGTTTAACATCCCTTGTTGTAATCTTGCTAGGTTTAGGGTTGAGGTAGTGAGCCTGCTAAACTTAGTTGTACTTCATGGCAGTGAGCCAGTATGTTAGGCTCGTGGAGTGACCAAGCCTAAACATCATTTCTGTAGAGATTGCAATATATATATGTGTGTGTGTGTGTGTGTGTGTGTGTGAGAGAGAGAGAGAGAGCTAATCCTCTCTGTGGTTTTTCCCTTCTTGGGTTTTCCATGTAAAAATCTTGGTGTTCATGCGTCATGGTTTCATGGTTGCTGTTCATATGCATATTATGTTTTTGTTTAATTAATTTTGGGAAATGGTTGAAAGTTAATATGCATGAAAATATTTTTAGAACACTGATTCACCCCCCCTCTCAGTGTTCCTGACAATCAACACATGTGTAATCCTACTTCAACCCAAAAACATTATAGGTTATGTTTTTAATTTTTTGCTTCCTTTTGGTGTGTCTTGTGGCTTCTTGACAACTTTCTTCTCAAAGGTTGCTACAAATAATTTGTTGGTTGGAAAAGGATTTCAAACTTGAAATCTAGTTTTAGGCCTTCTTCATGTGGTTTCAAATCTAATCTTGCTACTACAAGTAAGTTTTAAGTGTTTATAAATTATTGCATCAAAGTGCGTCAAGAATTGTGTATCTTTCTGCTACAAGACATGTGTATTTCTACTACAGTCTAGGTGTAGTTTCTATTATAGGGATTGTTTGTTTTCTATAACAGAACTTGTGAATGTTGCTTCAGAAGGACTATACGAGCTATAATATGAAATATGAAGTCTACAAAATATATTAATATTGGAGTGTTAATTAGATAAATGGTTCTTATTTATTTATGCAATAAATAATCATTTATTATTTAATATATTAAACTCCTTTAAAGCTGCCAGTTATTATGCAAGCATATTGTCTCACATGGCAGTAGATTAAAAAGGATCATGCCTTTCAATTTTTCTTTTGACAGTGACCTTTTAGTTTCTCATTAAGGAATCATTTCCTTATTTTTGGGTCATGGTAGGTCATGGTATTTCAACTTTACATTATTTTTGCCAACATGATTGACTAATCATCTTCTTAGAGGCTAGCAATAGGAGATAGAAGGTTCCTTGGCAATAATCTTATTTAATGTATTTTTTTTGTTGTGTGGAACTCTCCTTGAAATATTTTAGTGAGCGGAGTTGAGAAAAGTTCCCATAGGTAGAAGATGTCATTGAGAGAGGCCCATCCATGAGACAGATTTGGAAAAGGGCAGATTTTTCTCTACTTTGGGGAGAATACGGAGAGGAAGATGAGAGGCAGCAACCTCTAAGTGAGAATGTAACCACTAAAATTTGATGAGGGGATTGCAATATAGTTTCATGAAGCCTTGTTGTGGGTGAGAGTGAGGTAGAAATCTATAGAAAGATTGAAATAATTTTGTATCAAAGTATTATTTTGTTAGCATGGTGTATAATAAAATTTGTTATTTTTCAATTAAATGCTTCAGTTGTGCATGGGTTTTGTGGATGTGATTAAGAAGGATGTAAGATTGGGTTGTCCTTTAATGGACCCCCTGATCTTGTTTGCATCATCTTGGCATAAAGATAAACCTCAAGATCACATATCACCAAGAAATAGATGAGCAAACAAAATGAGTAAACTAGATTTTGGAAGACATGTTGAGGATGTATGTGATGGATAATTAGACACAATGGGAGAATTATCTACCTTTGGTTGAGTTTTATTATAATAATAGTCATCAAAGCTCTTTTGGATGGCACCATATGTTGCACTATATGGGAGAGCTTGTAGGATGTACCCTTAAATTGGGTAGTGTTGGAAAATCAAGTCACAATTGATCCAAATACGATTCAAGAGATGGAACAATAAGTAGTTTAGATTCAACAAAGCTTAAAGGAAGATCTAGGTAGATAGAAGTGCTATGATGAGAAAAAGAGAACCCCTAAAGACTTTATAGAGATAAAGTGTTCTTAAGAGTCCAACCCTGAAAGGGAATTTTTAATTCTCCAAAATTTCAAAATTGTCACTTAGATATATAGGTCCCTTTGAAATTCTAGAACAAGTAGGACCTATGGCCTATAGAAATGCTCTACCCCCATATTTGAGTAGACTACATGTTGTTTTCCATGTATCTAAATTGTAAAATATATGCCTAACCTAAATCATGTGATTGATTGGTCTTTATTGTAGATATACCTAGAAAAAACTCTTTATGTGGAACCAATCTAAACATTGAGTGGTGCACGCTTTGGCTTCAACACTATGATACTAATCAAGTCGAGGTGTTTTAGGATCAACATAGACTTGATCTAGGGAGATGGGAAGAAACACAAGGAATGTAGTAGTTGTACCAACAATTATTTTGAATTCTAACTTTAGGGGTGAAGTTCCCAAAGGAGGGAGAAATGTAATGCCCCAATGTTTCTCTTTATTTTTTGAACTAGTAATGGGATAAAAATCTTGAGGACCTTGTGGCTTATGGGCCTAAATGATATGAATTGAATCAATTTTGATAATAATGTTGATAAATTATGGTAAATTCTTATATTAATTGCATGTCTTTTATTAAGAAATGGCAATACTTTATATTGCATCTATCCTGGATTAGGCATGATTTTGATTTAAGAAAATTTAGGTTTTGATTATAAAATTACTTGGTATAGTCTTGAACAACATGTTTTTAGACTAACTAATGTGTAGACTAAGGTGCATTCATGATAATAATCTTGAGGTCATGATAAGGTAGGCCCATGACTTGAATTAAAGCTTAGATTAAATTGAATCAAGATTTATTCTTCTAGATTAATATCTTGATTATTTAACATTTGAATCCAGTCTCATGGATTATTTTCTACAAATGTTCAATACTTTGATGATAGTTTTCTAATTACCTAGAGCCAATGACATGGACCAAGCCAACCAAGTAGAAAAGGGAGTGTATAGTTTTAGGAGATTCTAGATTGGTGACTAGTAATGGTGCATGAGTAGCCAATGGAAGGAAGGTAAAGAAGCTAGGTGTTAGATTAAGATGTCAAGTGTCATGAGCCAAAATAATATGAATTATCCAATTACAAGAGATGATGACAAGGCAAAGCCTAAGAATATTGCATAAAATAAAATAAGCTTGGACATAAGAGAATGTTTGCATACATTAAGAGAAAGTTAATCTCCTTACTTAATTGCATGAATGAAGAGTAGACCAATCAATTGTGGTAAAAATTATATGGCTAGGACCATATAGAGGAAATGAAGTGATTTTAGGACAAAGAGAAGATCTCAAGAAAATTTGGGGGAGTTAATTAATTACCAACCTAACTAATGAAATCTAAGGAACAAACGAATCAAAGATTGTAAAAGTATCAAGAGAAGATAAAAATTGAATGTTATTTATTCTATAACATTTGTGTGCAAAGAAGCTTGTGTAGACAGAAGAGAAAAGTGTATCGATGAAAGGACAATAGAAGAGTTGGAGATGGCCTATTTGTGTGTGTAATGCGATGTTGTTCATGTCGTTAGTCCCAATGTAATTGTGTAGTTCATGTGAGCACTAAAAGAGTGTGAGATAGTTGACAAGAATGTCTCCATGTTTAAGTACACTAGGTCATAGGTGGTAGGGGGAAGAGTTGAAGAGGTGATCAACCATGAGGCCTTGGTGAGTTGTGTAGCCACCCATCCCCACCCAATAATGGAGAGTGAAGTTCCATGTTCATTATCATTGAGAATGATGGTCATCTTGATAAATATTTGAAGGATAGATGATGATCATTCTCTATTTGTAAAATCACAGGCATTCTATAGGTGTAGAATGATGATCATTCTATTGATGTAAAATGATGGGTATGTCAATTATAGATGGATAGTGTTTCCTTGTTGTAAAGGTGTTTTCCCTTGTTCACTTGTGCTTAGGCCCAACTAGAGTTGTTTTAGTCCTCTTGTAATGAGATTGAGTCTAGTTGAGTCTAGAGGTCTTGTTATAAAATTATGTATACTAGTATGATAGTAAGTCTAGTGTGCATTTGTGCATTGGTTAAGTTTGTGAATATTGCATTTTGAGCTATATCTACTTGAGAAGGGACTTGGTATAGATTGGTCTCAAGGAGCTTAGAGGGTTGTAGCCATGCTCTAGGTAATCCTATAAAAATTCCTAAAGGGCTCTACACCTTACTGTCACCCTCTGTTCAAAACTGTATACTCTGTTATGGGGTGACTAGGTGGAAAAGTAGGCCTAGTACTTGGTTTGGCACTAGAAGTATACAATTTAGCATTACGGTGATTAAACTTTGCTGAAAATGGGTAATATTTGTTCTTGCAGTCTAGGATTTGTATTTAATTTAGGTTGAAATAAAGATAGATGATTGTATTTATGAATTCATGACTTGACTATGATTATGTATGATTACCTAATTGAGTTCCTTATTCATTATGATTAGTAGGACTATAGATTAAAAAGGAGATAAAATGTTAAGACTCCACATTTATCATTAGAGATGTACTATAGGAATTGACTTGATCTTATGGCTCGAGAGAGACAATCTTTAAATTCTTATTCAATTCTAGAAGGAAATAGAAAATTTATCCTGAGGAATAAGCCCTTTAAATTTTGTGGATTGTTGTGATGTGTAGACAGTGAGAGTCTTGATTGATCTAAATTTAATTAATTAAATAAAGTCTTTTTTTAGAATTAAAGTCAGTTGTATGAGCTAAATGACAGTGGAATTGGAATGGATTCTAGTTGCTTGTGTGTACTAAACAACTCTAAGTTAACATTATGAATAAAAGTCTTACCTGACTCCTAGCTATTTAATGGATATTGGAAAAGCCAATCCTTATTACCAATTTTTGTATATTCTTGATATAGTGTTCAATTGCAGTTAACCCCAACTAGAGTGGTTTTAGCCCTCTCGTAATGAGACTTACTCTAATTGATTCTAGAGGTCTTGTCATAAAATTATGTAGACCGGGATGAATAGTAAGTCTAGTTTACAAACATACATTGGTAAGACTATTAATACTAAAGGCATATTTACTTGAGAAGGAACTTGGTAGAGATTGGTCTTGAGGAGCTTAGATGGTTGTAGTCATGATTTAAACTTGGTAGAGATTGGTCATTATGTAGGTGTAGAATGATGATCATTCAGTTGGTGAAAAATGATGGTTATGCCAGTTATAGATGGATAATTTTGCATTGTTGTCAAGATGTTTTCCCTTGTTTAATTGTGCTTGGGCTTAACTAGAGTGGTTGTAGCTCTCTCAAAATGAGACTAAGTCTAGTTGAGTCTAAAGGACTTGTTATAAAGTTGTGTAGACTGGTATGACTAGTAAGTCTAGTGTGCATGTATGCATTGTTTAAGACTATGAATACTACAAGACACATCTACTTGAGAAGGTACTTGGAAGAGATTGGTCTCAAGGAGCTTAGATGGTTATAGCCATGATCTAGACAATCCTATGAAAATTTCTAATGGGTTCTACACCTTACCATTATCCCTATGAAACTATATACCTCACTGTGATGGTGGCAGGTGAAAGGGCAAGCCTAATACTTGGGTTGGCCCTAAAAGGCAACAATTCAACATTACAATGATTGAACACTAGTGAAAATGGGTAATACTTGTTCTTGCAGTCTAGGAGTTACACTTAATTTAGGTTTATATAATGATAGATGACTATATCTATGAATTCATGACTTGACTATGGTTATGTGTGATTACTTGATTGATCTCCTTACTCATTATGGTTAGTATGATTGTAGATGAAAATGAGAGAAAATGTTAAGACTTTACATGTATCATTAGATTCGTGTAGTAGGAAGCAACTTGATCTCATGGCTCAAGAGGGACAATCTTCAAATCCTTGTCCAATTCCAATAGATAACACAAGCTATCTTGAGGAGCAAGCCACTAAAATTTTGTGGATTGTTGTGATGTGTAGATAATGAGAGTATTGATTGATTTGAATTTAATTCATTGAATAAATTTTGTATTTAAAATTAGAGTCACCTATAGGAGCTAAATGATAGTGGAATTGGAATGGACTCCACTTGCTCATGTGTACTACATAACTTTGAGTTAAAATTATGAATAATTTTTTTTGTGGCTTCTATCTATTTAATCGATATTAGTTGAGCTAAGATCATTATCACTAATGTTTTGATATTCCTAATATAGTGTTACCATGTTCATGATGTTCTAAGTGGATAATGTTACTTGTTTAGAAATTTGATTTAGAGCATATAGATTATATCCCAAGCCTGGAGACTGAGCTAAGATCTTAAATACTAGAAGGCCATGCAAATTTGATAATTTCCTAAAAATAATAAACCCTCATTATCAAGGACTAAAACCTCAATTGTTTATGCCTAAATATCCTTCCCAAGAAATCATGTTTAAGAACTAAATGAATCTTTTACCTACAAGTAATTCTAATGTCTTATTGAATGATCTAATAATGTGATTGACCGATTGAAGTATCATTGGTAGGTGCAAGTCTAGTAATTGGGTACCGATTGACCAATTGAAGTATCATTGATAGGTGCAAGTCTAGTAATTGGGTACCTATGCACTAACCTATGAGGAACTTAATTAGAAATCTTAGATGAAGATCTGAATGACTCAACCTTAGTCTAAATTATCTATGTACAATTGGAGGAATTTTTCATGGCCTTGTGTTGATATTTCATGTTTTATAAGTTCTTTATTTAAATTTTTATGATCATGAGGCTTTATATTGGCAATGGGAGCTATGGTTGTTGATCCTATTTTGATCCAATGGCCCATGCAATCACAAACATTGATATTGTATACTATTAGTCCTAGGGTGTGCCAACCATCTAATCTTCATTTGATCCTATGGTTTATGCAACTTCTAAGTGGCTTCTCGATCATGTCATTGTTCCCTTGCACGATTGGCCAATCGAGTTCAACTTAGATTAGTGGTGATCCCATTCTTATAATTATTCACCATGCACATGATGACATTATACCATTAGCAAAAGATACTACAACTTTAGCATTTCTATGTGCTAGTCTTTTGTAACCCATAATGGTTTTGAACATTTTTGTGCTCCCATTATTATGCTAGCCATCAATTTAGAAATTAATTTGATGGCTTGATCAATCATATGAAGTTCCTTCAATGTTGTCAAAATAGTGTTGCACTATTGGTCACAAGTAATCTAGGTAAGCCATGGCAAGCCCTCACCCTTATGTTGTGTTAAGATAGTGGGCTTGGTGAATAATCACATCGGCAAGTGATGTGTCAAGCTCCCACACTCCCAGAGTAATGTTAAAACTCAAAAAGCCTTCGGGATTGCACTAACCATGCAATCAAAGGACATGTTGGAACATCCTATAGTTTGTGCACTTTCATGAAATCAATTGTAATAGTGTCAATATGTTGTTGTAAAACTGGTTGCTTATTGCTAAGTGAGCATGGTGGCAAGACCTAGTTCTTTACTCAATGTAGTTGATGCCATCTATGTTCTCTCCTCTAAGCCATAGGAAATTGATGGCTTGGGCTAAACCTTCTCATCCAAAATGACCATCTTATTGGTCATAACCTTGTAGAATTAAAAATTGAGCAATCTCAAAGATTGGGCTGACTATTTAAAATAGATGACTTCTCTAGAGCTAAGAAACTAGGATATCAACAAGAAGCTCAAAATGACTTACCAAAGGAAATTATTATTGCCAATAGACTATATTTCTTTGTTGCAAATAAATTGATAGAGGTTGAGTTGTAAAAGTAATTAGTTTTTCTTCTAGTACCCCAAATATGGTGTTACATAATTGGTGTGGGTGCACAATTTCTAAATTCAACAGCCTCAGATTATGTATTTAAAAGCATCATCCCATGTCATTTGCACATATGATGGAATGAATAAAAAAATGTTTTGACAAAAAGCATCAAAGGTGGACCTCCTGTTCTTTTCTAGGTACGTTAGGTGAACCAATCATCCACTATTGTACATCAATGAAAAATCAAATTCTATACTTCAAGTGAGCTCTACCACTGAGCTACTGGCCCCTCTTGGACCAGTCCATCGTCAGTCCGGGTGTGGCTTATTTCCAACACCAACACCCCCCCTTAAGCCACACCTCTCGTGTGCTTGGGGCTCCTAGCCTGGGCCTGGCTCTGATACCATGTTGAGACATGGACCAGCTAGGACTCGAACCTAGGACCTTCCATTGCTGCTGGAGTGCTCTACCACTGAGCTACTGGCCCCTCTTGGACCAGTCCATCTTCGGTCCGAGTGTGGCTTAACACCAACAATTTGGAAACCATCACCACTTCTAGAAGCCATGGCAACAAAGATGAAAAACTGAGAATAAGATTTATACATGGTTAGTAGCACATGTTAGAGAGCACAGGACCTCGTAGCCATAAGTGCAGCCGAGACCATCCAATCATGAGATTAGAGATTAATACAAATAGCTATTTTATCCACTTGGATAGGATGAGAATGGTTGTGGGACCGACTTTCTTTTTGATTTAAGAAGAAAAAAAAAACTTCTTCATCGCTTTATCTCCTTGATTTAAGACATGCACTTTTTTTAGGATTTTCCCATTTTTCTTGGCTTTTTTCCATCATAGCCATCTAGCTTTTTGCCCTTTGTTTACAAGGAAGTCTTTTGGGTGTTTATTAGAAGCATATAGGTAGCCATTATTTCTGACTTGAGTTGTCATGGAAGTTCTTTAAAATCTGAAGATGTCTTTGAAAGACAGTGGGTCACTTGTGGATCCTTGGAGTTTATTACATCTTCTCAAAGAAATTGTACAGATTAACTTCTCAGAGCTACCAAACGAGGCCAAGGATTTAATAAATACTCTCTTCAAATCCTCTAAAGTAGTCTGCCCTCAATGCAACTCAGATGCCAATTTTCATTATTTAAACAATAAAAAGAAATACAGATTTATTCAGCCGAGATTTCAATGTCCCAGTTGTAAGAACTGTTTTACAGTGGGAGGACGAAAATATAGTTCAAGGCTCCTGCCCAAGAAACCCAGTGCCCAATTTGGAATGCGCAAAAGGGAAGCTGCAGTAATTACAGATTTTCCTTTTACCGGTTGGTGCAATCAGATGGCCCACTCTGAATATTCAGCAATGCCAAATCAAGAAGAGATGGTATTTCTCGGAGAATATAGCCGCTGTTATCAGCCTAATCAGACTATTGAAGGAAGTCAAATTGCATTTTCTACTGAAGAAGAGATTATATTTCTCCCTGATCTGATTGATATGAATAACTTTGGAGCTACTGGTTGCTACCATTATTCACATCCTACAGTAGCACAGAAATTTGGATCGTGCAAGGATGTATGAGAGAAATCAGCTTTGGCTTCTTGTGAACATGGGGATTATTCAATACAAAAACAAACATTCAGAGTAGCAGAAGAAGAACCAATCAACAAATTCAGTTATGTGGAGACGTACCAGGCTGATGAGGAGCTTTTCAATGATATGAGGGATTATTTTGATGGTCCAGGTAAAGACTTAGCTCTAGAGAATTCTACCAACACAGAAGTAGGTGAAGGAACCTCTAATTTCATCGCCAATCTTATTGAAGAATATAATCAGAATCTGGACTCTAATTGGGAATATGAGCTCTGATCACTGTTTTTGTTGTCTTGACCACCCAACTAAAGACATCTATGTACCTGTTCTGTAAAGGAACAATTTTTGCCTTTACTAAATATTTCATATCAAGTATTGTTGTCTATTTTGTATTGAATTGTGATTTGACTTAATGTGGGTTTTGAATGAATAGTTTAATGTAAGATTAGAACTTCATTGTTTCATGTTTTCCAGATTTAGTTCACAACACCTAAACTAATTATCGGAAAATGGAACAAAAGTAAGAACTTATCAATTGTTTGGAATAGGGCTCTTCTGTAGAAACTTGGAGGTTGAAAGAAGCATGGATGTTGCTCATATCTGACGTATATATCAAAATCAAGACACGGATTTTTAAAAAATTAGTCAAATTTAAACTGCAACTCTTAGTGACCTAATGATCTTAAGCTATGCCTCCTTGAGAAGAGATAGACAAGAATGTTAGACAAGAATGTTAGATGATTGTTTTGTTAGTATCAAATGTTTTCGATGTTGCTAAGCTTAAGTGCAAAACCTTTTTTTCCTAAAGAATATAGTGATAATTGTTGTATTCTCATATGTGATTTATATTGTTATTCAGTCCTATACATTTTGTGAACTATTATTAAAAGTTAAACTAAAGCATGGCATTTTTGGCAACTTGGAAGTAACCCATTTATTCTAATTGAATGGAGAAAAATCCATTATGTGGCTTGAAACAAATATTGTTAGAATTATATATGGCTGGTCTTAAACCACACTCGGTTCTTTTCCTGCCGACAATGTTACTGTGGAAACCCGACCACTTGCGCCTTCTCCCATCGGTTAATTAGGCTATTCTTAAATATCATCCACTTCAACAGTTAAATGTCAATTTTAACCAATAAAAATAGGACAAATATTTACCACTTTTTGTCATGAATGAGATGTAAAATTACTATTGACTGTTTAACCATTAAAGTGAATGATATTTAAATAGAGTGGTTAACTACGGACCTCCTTACCCTTTATTACTCTAACTTGGCAGTCATATCCCCGGTAGTTTGCAATCAGCTCATTCCACAACAATTCCTATTAATGCACAGTAATGCCCCCGTCTGTGCGAAGTACAGATCTTCGGTTATGGAAAAACTCGCCCAAGCTACTGTTCGCAACCCTCCCATCCCCCAAGTGCCCTTCATTTTTTATGTTTTCATTACCAAAGCTATGGAGGAGCAGAGTTGAATTTAGAGTTCTCCAAAAGCCTTTCATCTGCTACAGCGATTGCATTCCAGGTATTTTCCAAAGTTCTTAGGAGACTCAGGTATTTTAAATTATCTAGCAGATTTCATGGACTGTAAATTCTATTACATACATATATTTGGAAAATCATTTTACTACAATTTCATCGAATGCAATCCTCTTATGTTCATTATAAGCAATGAGATTAGAAAAAAATGAGATCCTCTTTGATGGTTATTATTATTATTATCTTTAATATAGTGGCCGGTTCCCAGGATTCAGATTCAGTTTATAAGATTTTGTTAAATCCATATTGGAAAGAAATATTGTTATTAATCTACTCTAGTAGGATTTGCAACTAGGAAAACAACCACTCAAGAAATTCATTACAATCAATCCATTCTCTTTTTATCATAAAACTGAATCTCTCCGGATGCCTTGGTCAAAATTTGGTTATATGAAATCATCTTTTCACATGTCTACCTTCTTAGCATTGGCCTATTTTCATTTATTTAATCAGTTATGTAATAACGATGTCATAAAAGCTTTAATCAATTATCATTGGCCTATTTTCATTTATTTAATCAGTTATATAAGAACCATGCCATAAAAGCCTTAATCAATTATGTTCAAGGTGGGTTAGTTCCCTATATGCATTGGTATAAATACTTTGTAATTTCTTTCAAGTTATTCTCAAATGATGATATATTTACTATATTTTGATATAAATGAGATGTGAAATTATTATTGACTATTTGACCACTAAATTGGATGATGTTTAAGCAAAGTGGCTATTTAATACTCATTAGATGGTGTTCTTTCCAAAAATTGTCAATGATTCCTCATATGCTCACCTATTTCACTACATTGAAATTGGATGGGTGTACATTTAACAAATCCATGCAAATATGACATTTTTTCCATTCAAATCTCCTTAGTGGAAGTGACTAGCATATGCATGTACTAGCATGTCTTGGAGTAAGGCTTGTTCATCTCTAAAACTAGTCAAGGTGAGCTAATGTTCCCACTTACCCTTAACTAGTATAGATATCTTAATATACATCTATCTAAAAATCAGTTTTGAGATATTTTATTTATTTTAGAATTAATTACACTCAAAGACATTCTATAGTGGTATTAAGGACTGTCTCATGTTGTGACCATGTAAAAAAAAATGTTGTAAACAAGAACCCCTTAACTTAAATTTGAGCCATTTACATGTCATGACCCTGTAAATAAAAATGCAAATAAAACCCCTTAACATAAATTTGATAGCCATTTACACATCAAATAATTAGCAATGGTAATTTTTATACATTTCTAGGTGTAATGATGGGCAAGCCCGTAAATTGATTACATGTCCACTACTCTCTCAATCATCAAAATTTAAATGTTTTATTTTTTTATGGAACCATACATGAAAGTTTTTCCTTATAAGAATTATCATTTGATTATTTTCAAGATTGATTATATATTGTTAGCCTTTCTTCAAGGCTTGATTGGAACTTAGGCAGCTTAGGCATAGAAATTCCTAATGATAAAGTATGTCTTACAAGCTTAAATAATATGAAATCCATTAATGAAAATTTTGAAATCAAGATATATGGAGCCTCTTTCCTCATTGCAAGTATAAAAGCTATATTTAAATGAAGCATAAAATTTTGAGGTCGTCTTCAACACATGATATTTACGTTGTATAGAATGCATCCCATTGTCTTAACTAGTGTAGGGTTTGAGTGCCCTCAAGCTATTGGTTGGCTATTGGTTATTACAAGGGGGGAAAAGGAAAAAAAGGGAAAAGCCCAAAATTTCACATGTAAAAATGATAAATAATTATTTTATTTTAAAAATATATATATTTAAATATAAAATTAATTGACAACTAAGAAAAACAAAAAATCCATAAAAAAATTTTGGATCATTTTAGTTTTACCATGTCCTTGTTGTTTATAAATATGTATAAGAACTAGGACAAAACAAATATAATTACGTAAATATAGAAGAAAGGTTTCTTTATTGCCCAAAATGGAGTGTTTTGTGAGGCCTACATACACCAAGAAAATGGAAGAGGAAAAGATTTTTTTGTCCTATAATAATGAACAACAAATTTGTTATTCTTCCACAATCCTTAATGAAGATGAAAGATGGTAGCACCATAAATTGCCCCATTAACACACATTCACCTAGTCTCCTTTGCCTACCTCTTCCTCTTCCTTCTCCTCATCCTCTTCCTTACAATACCAATTCAAGAAACCCAAGCTTAAATCCTAGTTTCCCACCACCCAATCCCCTTCCCTATCCAAGAGATGAGAACACAACAAAATTTATTCAACATTCAACCTTAGTTTTTCAAGAATATAGAATGACATGATGAAGGATCAAGGTAGAATTTAGAGGTCTATAGAATAAATTAGTCTGCTACATAGAATTACATTTCAAGTATTATTTTCATGGAGATTCCAGGCACTTAGTTCTTGAGTTAGATATGTGCTTAAATAGTCTCTATAAGTATTATCAATTTTTATTTTAAATAATTTGTATTTAGTATAATGTGAGAAGTATCATTATGAGATATATCATGAATAAAATTTAGTTAGGAAGAGAAATATCAATAGGAAAATATGTAGTCAAGATAGTTAATCAAAATTAAAATATATATATTAGAAAAATATGTTATTAATTTGAATTTATTTTTGTGTGTATTTCCTTATATCATTCAAATAAATTCAATTCATAAATTTTAACAATTTGATTATTCCACATCGAAAGTAAGTAATGTGATGAGTCAAATTTCTAATGTGGGTCCATAAGTATGTGGAGAGAATATTGATGTTGATCTATCAAATCAACTCATGAGTGTCTTTTGTGTTTTTTCATACTTTGGCTACCTTCTCTTTCAATTTAGATGGTTATTATTCCATTACTAATTGTTTCTATGTGAATGGATTAGGATATTGTAAATTTATAAAACATGATAAATGATCACTCTTACTCTTCCTACCACTAAATGCCTATGATCCACCATACACAAAATTAAATTTCTTGAAAGCATAAAGTATTCATAAAGAACAAAACATAATTGTTTAAAAATTTGTCTAAGTACACAATAGTAGTTGTAATTAAATTATAATAGATTGTTAGATTCATCTCAAAATAATTTATAAAGGCCTAAATGATAAATAATGATTGGACACACCTTTCCTCACACCAACCATTCTCTTAATAGAAATACGATATATTATGTTTCATGTTTCAATGTTTTTCTTAACACAAAAGTGTACGATTTAACTAATAATATAATACAAAAGCATATTTTTAAAAATAAAAATTATATGACAACCATATCATAAGTTGTTACAAATAGGTTCACAATATATTCATTTATTATCCAAATAAAATCTAGCTTCAATATTCATAATTGAACTATAGTTTCTTGGATTCACTTATATAGAAAATAATTCATATTGACTTCCTAGAAAATTCTTTTGAGAATAAATTTTGTAATTGCACCCCAATATGGACAAATATTGGTTGATAATTTCTTCATAATATTGAGGGAACAAACTTCAAACACATTGCATACCATACCTAATGTGTTGTAGATTCAATTTAAGTTACAAGTATACTTCCCAAAAATAAATCCACAAAATTCTAAAACTTTATAACTTAGTCATGAATTTACTATATTCCTCACCAAGCTTGTAATTGTAACTAATCTTATAATACATCAAACCCCACACTATAATCTCATGTAATAATAGGCAATTAAAAAAATAAAATTTATATTACCAATTCTTAAAATAGATTTTGTAAAGTCATTAAAATCATGATATTTGCATGTGCCAAACCTATAAACCAATGCAAGGTTTTTTAAATCTACCTATTAAAACATATTATTTTCTTTATAAATATTTAAAATTTGATCCCATGTGTGTGGAATTTAACTAATCAAATTAAACAACTATTATAAGGTAAAGAGTAAGGGTGGCATTGCCAACACTCATTTGTACACTTAAAATCAAATTTATATAAAAGAGATTACAACTATTTTGTGTTTGATGGAAAAGGGAGACTTAGCTTAAAACTCTAAACTAGGTCGAACCCTCTTCTATCAACATTGGAACACAAACTGAGCTTGGCTTCTACATTTGAAGGAGAGCCAAACTACAGGGGTTTTGTCCCTTTGTTGTATAAAAGAGTGTTAACCAAATCCAACCAATCAAGGTAAGGAAAAGTAAGAAACCCTAATTGAGAAAGATTAGTGAATAGATGATTGTCAAAAATTGTTATAGAGAAATTGAGACAATAGTAGAGATCAGAGGACAGTGGAGAGTAGGAACCTAGATTTTAGGGCAAAGAGGAACCAGAGCGTTGGGCACCCTAGACCCAAATTAGGGTTCTGTAGAATGTTATGATTTGGTGTCTTCACCTATCTACCTTCCTACTTCCTGTCACTTGTCATCTGACTCTACAGAATGTGACCTACACACAAACAAGAAGAGAAAGGGTTGTGTTATTTTTAGGGGCTTACCTTAGTCAAACCTTGTGTTGGTGTTTCCACCTCCACTATATAGCAATGATTAGAGATCAAAGAGTGTGTACCCTAGGAGGGCAAAGGCAAGATCTGTAATAAATGATGAAAGAATGAATATAAATGGTAAATGTTACCACAAGATATGAAACCCTAGTTGGAGTAAGTGACTTAAGACCATGCACCAACAAGGAGATATAGAATGAAGACTTGAAGTTCCTTGAAGACCTGAAAACCAACATCATAACATCCACATACAAAGAGCTATTCCAATCATGAAGAATACTTAAGCATAGGAGAGAATAAGATGAGCAATTCTAACATTGTAATATTCTCTAGTTGTTCTCTCTAGGTGTAAAATAAATAATAAAACTCCTTATATGCATTCCCACTCACTATTGGTGAATAAAACCAATTGAGGCTCACAAGTGTAAACCAAAGAGGTGTTATAAGCCGACACCACCAAATTAAGGTCATGGCTAACATCCAAGCCGAAGGTGCTAGGCGCTCTGGTCCTTTAGGCCCCACAAACTCTCAAGAGTGCTTAATGGGGTGAGCTTAGACTAGCCCTAAGTTTATTTGTCAAAGTTTATTCATCGAGATCAAGAATTAATTGTATATTGTTCCACTAGGTGCCAAAATAGGTCCAAAAATTAGCAAGGGTAAACATTTTACTCCATAACATTTAGCCCCCACTTTAGCATGGATACAAACTTACATTCGTATTCACACTAAAGTAAAGAGAAGACAAATTCCAAGCATGAAAACATAGAAGCCAAAGAATTCCACCAAGTTGTGGACCATAGTAGCCCCCAAGATTAGGATTCTAAGGTTGCAAAAACATAGACAGAAACTTCAAACACTTAAGGCATTGTAACATATTTCACACATACGTGGAGTACTACAAGCATATATAAGGAATACATGCAAGAGACACACAATACACAAATGTAATACACGCCATATGACACAATGCATACACACAAGGCATAAAGTATACATGGAAAACATGATGAAGATACACAAAACACATGGAATAATTAAGAGAATACAAGTTCAAACCAAAAAACATGCAAACAAACATACAAGTAGCATGACTCTAACACTATCTTGCTCTCTTGCTAGGGGTCATGTGAATAGAAGTGTTTTCATGGATCACAGACTAGTAAGGACCACCAAATTACTAGGTGACCATGACAAGTCTCATGAAGCACACAGGCTGGCAAACTTTTTTATACTAGGTGGTTCATGGACCAACAACAAAATGGAAACATCATGAGCTAGTGACAACCGCTGAATCACTAGGTGAGTTCCACATCAAGTGAATACATCATAGGCTAGTGAGGACCACCGAATCACTATGTGAGCCTCACGTCAATCATAATCAACAAGTGTATAATCAAAAGAGCATAGCGCGATGTATGCCCTCACCTTAAAGTGATTGCTTACTTCCTTAGAAAGCAATTACTTTAAGGTAGAATAAAATAAAAGATAGACATAAGAACTTTCTAGAAGCACATGCCCAAATGATATGTGTTCCTAAAAGCTACATCACAACAAGGGGTTTCCCCTAGAAAAGGTAAACCAAAGCGATGTTGCAAGCATGATACACAATGGCTTGTATAGTCATGGTATGACGCCAAGCATAGCAACAAGGTGCCACATAAATCAAATCATACAAGAAATTATCATGTTAGAGTGAATAATATAAAGTAATAACACAAAGGGATCTACCTAACTAGCATTAGTATATGAATGGTTGTATAATAGGAGACGTCTTGTAATTATAAATATTTAGAACTGTCATCATCTGCTAATTGGTAGAACTATGGAAACAAAGGAGGAAATATCACGTGAAAGCAAATATAAAACTTTGGGTCAACAAGGAAGGATACTAAATCATCCTACACCTTGCATCATCCCCAAAGGAAACAACAATGATGAAATGCAACTTACGACATATAGAGGAATGATGATACAAATAGAGAGAATGTCATAATGAATTTCGGTCCCTTTGTATCCTTGCACTGAAAATGGTGTCAAGGGTCATCCAAAGAGAGATTAATAACATAAATAACACATCAAACAACACAATTCAGGAGAAAATAATCAAATGCACACATGACACAAGAGAGAGGAGCCACACTTGCGAGTTGGCCTAAAGCAAATCACCTGCCTCTCAATCTTTCTTATCATCATTTAGAGATGGTGGACAAGATGCAAGAGGAACTACAGCAAGTGTCATACAAGTAGCAAGAGCCATACATGTATCATTATTACCTTTAGATTCCTTGTTGGAATATAACACAATAGGGTCTATTGTTGGTTGTGAAGCACTATCTTTCACTAGAGGAGACAAAGCACTAATAGATGTCTCCTTCACATTCATTGGTGACTAATGCTTGCGAGGAGGGAGATTCTCCTCTCTTGCAGCAAGGTGATCCATAGCACGATGATGCTTCTTTGTTCTCTTGCAACTTGATTTCACTTAGTTTTGTTTGTGTTGTTTGTGAGGGGAACCGTAGTATCTTCTAACGTGGATTCCTTTGCTTCCTTTACTTTAGGAACATTAGAAGAAATGAGAGGAACCGCCAAAGGTTTAGAGACCACGGGGGGAGGGTTCATCAATGCAGGATGCTCTTCCCTCTCAACTTGTGAAACAGGTGGAGGTACTTGAGCATCCACAGGCAGTTGAGAAACCTCAGGAAATAATTCACACACAATCGATTACTTTTCACTAGTCTCCAAAGAGTCAGGTGGGACAAAAGTAATATCAGGATTATGGGGAGGTATCTTTTGTGCTATAAGGTTGCCTTGTTGTCCTTGAAGGGATGGCAGAGGGGTAACCTCAACATATCTACCAAACACTCAGAGGCGGGGAGGAACCTTTGATTCGGGCTTAACTTCATTCGCCACCTACGGGACAAGGAGAACTACTGTCATAGCCATAAAACATTGAGAGGGTCCAGGGACATCACTAGAAGGTATGTTACTAAGTGACAATTCAGCAATTTTCTGTGTCTTATAGTTTTGATATGATAAAAAGAATAGATCCTCTCTAGTTAGAGCATCTCCAATTGGTTTTGGCTAGAAGTAGTCAAGTGTAAAGTGTCCATGATGAGCTATGGGCTGGTACCGACTATGATGTACAGTGTGCACACGTCCTTCAAATGGAGACTTTAAGCACTTATAAACCATGGAGGGGACTGTTTTCATGGAGCAGAGCCATGGGTGACCCAACTTCATATGAAATAAGTCTGATATTGGAATGATAACAAAAGTAACATCAAAGGTTTGGCCCAACCTTGATGGCAAGGGTCAAGGCACCAAGAGTTGAAAGAATAGATCCATCGTGTGCTCTAATCACAGTTTTCAATACATCATAGTTATTGTGGTGCACACCATGCATGTAGAAAGAGTCTTTAGTTGCTACATTTACCATGCAAACAGGATCGATCATAACACCTCTTATGGGTTTATCATTGATTCTAATGGTGATATATAAGGTCCATCAAGAGCTTCAATGGTAGTGTCATGAGGAGTGAAAGATATAGCTGGTTCGAGCTTTGCTCGCTCTTGATGAGGGTGAGAATCCACCATGCAAATATCTCCATCATGATCTTATTCTTGATGACTATAAGTATATTTTATTTCTTGAGATGGATCCATAATGTTACCTTGGTGATGAGGGAATGGATTTGTAAATATTTTCAAGTTTTAATTGGGTATGTGCAGGATCATGATGGGCCAAAAAGTGGCAATGAAAATACAAAAAATCAGACTTTATCAAGTTCATGTGAAATTTTGAATGGATTATCTATACAATTTGAAAAAGATGTAAGAATGAAATTTGTAGAGAATTGAATCTAGTTTATAGGCTACTAATTTTATTTTTTTTAAAACTAAATTTACTTAGTGAAAATTGAATATTTCAATGAACAGCTATTAAATTTTTCAGAAAAAAATAAAAAGTGAGTGTCTGTCCAGCCAACCTAACTATGAGTAAAAATATATATATTTTTTTGAAACTTTCAAAATAAGTAGAGGACTCATGTCTGGATGTGATGCATATTTATTTGAAATTTTTTGCTAATAAAACAATTAGTTATGATTTTTTTACTATGACTTTTTTTTTAAAATAAAAAGTAATTTTCCAGCCAACCTAACTCGATAAAAAAAATAAAAATTCAAAAAAAAAAATTTAACCTATAGCCAGAAAAGCATAGAGTGTGACGCAGGTTTCGGATCTCAAAAAGGTGAAATGGTTTGAAAGTTATGGATGTTTTTCAATCAGTGTGTCCATCAGGATTTCAGAGACACGGTATATAGAAAATTATTAATAATTATTTAATAAAATGATAACCAAATAAATCTTATATTTTTAGAAAGCTAACAATTTTTTCTATAAACCCTTTTCGTTTTATCAATTTTGCATAAAAAAAGTCGTCAGCACGAAGGGTGAAGTTCGAAGAAGAGACTGAAACATTAACACATGTTAGAATCCATAAAAAGTCAACAATCAAAACGGATATCCGTCTTGCTTTGTACCAAAGCAAGACGGATATCCATTTTGCTTCGGTAAAAGCAACTCAAAACGGATATCCATTCTGAAAACGGATATCCGTTTCCTTGATCTATGAAAAAATTTGTACCATTGGTTTTGGATGAAGAGAAGCAACATATTTGAAACATCGAGGCAATAATATGAGAAGTTAAAGTTAGTTGGTCATTTATAGGTGTATCT